>VXBX01006869.1:89653-133000 GCA_013400415.1 Scytalopus superciliaris
ACTTCCTCCCCCCCACCCCCCCACTTTCCATTAACAGAAACTTTGTGTCTTATTCTTAGTTGTCAACAAAGATGATGGCCCCAGAGCTCTTACATTGGAGGATTATTTGAGTGGAAACTTCCAATATAAAACATTTTTTCCATATTGGGTGTCAGGTAAGCAAAACCTTTTCTCGAATATAGATAAGGTTTTCTAATATGAGTTTCCAGACTGGTTTACACAGACTGTATTTTCCTTCCAGCTTTCCTGTGAATGAATGCTAACTATGAAATTAAACAATGTGCTAGTCAAAACTTATGGTTGAAATTTACTATTCTGTCAGTCATCCTAGAAAATCCAGGTATTCAATGTTTCAACAGACATGTTTGAGTCAAGTATAAACTGTAATTTTGCAGAGGCCTTCAGTGTTTTATTTCTTTTACTGTCATGTTCATTGCAGCAAGTGAAAGAAATATGTCAATGTGTCAGTCATTCCTTAAGCAATCTCCTTTTCATGCTTTTCACAGCACTTTTTCACTTACCACTTGTAACCATTGAGGTATTCTGTCTTCCCGGCCTGGTTCTTTGTTTTCAGTAGTAGTACCTGGCTCTGCAGTGAGCCCAGCTGTTCTTATCTCATTTAAGGAAATGCTTACACTGCTGAAATTCCTGAGCTCCAGGGCATTGCCTATAAAACAAAGCTGAGTTTCTAAGTTCCTTAAGGTAGAGGGTAAAGATACAAAGTTAATTACTGCTGATAAATCTGTCTGTGTGGCTGAAATACTGGGTTTGTCATCGTTGAATTGCAGCGGCACGGAAAGGCTGGAGCTGGACTGGATTGCATTTGAGCTCACACACTGCTGCCACTCCTGTCGATGAGCTGCCTCAAGCAGTTATTGTTCTCTGCCTAGAGCAAGAAACCCAGTGCCTGCTCACATGGATTCTTACCAAACTAATTTTATCCCATAGTTTCATAACTGAAGTGAAGCCTTACAGGACATTGCTAGTAGCAGTGCAAATTTTACAATTAACAATTTGAAGTCTGTTGATATCACTTTTATGATTTTAAAATCGGACCACCATTTGTTAGAATTCTGTCTGAATGTCTGAAGGATGTGGGCAGCATATCACCTAAACCTAGTATTCTTTTCCCCTCTTTATAGCTTTCTCACTTAAACTTATCTTTCCTTTTAACAGTAACAAAGCTCACACAAAAGTCGTGCCGTAGATTCCATAGATAGTCATGCCTACAGCATTCCATATGTCTACTTCTCTTCTGAAACAAGGAGTTAAAATTGAATATCTCATCCTAAGGGTGTCTGAAATCAGCACAAATGCTGTTACACCGATCACAGAAGTGTGCTCAAAAGATCCAAGGGTGATCTAATTTTCCAAAATTGAACACCTTACACAAGGTTTCAGGCTGCTTTTAAACTTTTAGTGTCACTCTTTAGCTACACTAAGTATGGAATTCCTTCTCTCTGTCTGTAGAAGTGAAAACAATGATCTGAAACTCAAATTCTTACCTTTATTCTCTGCCAACCTATAGCTCAGGTTTTGAGCACAGGTAGGGTTAAATTCCATTCGCAATCAAGGCCACTCACCCTCACTTTGTAGAACTTGTGTGAGTAAGGGCAGTGTCGGTTATGCAGTGTCATTTACATGATACTGCTGTTCTCTGTGAGATATACCGATGAGAGTGTTCTGGTAAAAAATAAGCAAAGATATTGAACTTTTCCTTTAAAACACATACATTTTGATACAGACCTTCTAATGAGTCTGTCACTGGCATTCTTGATCAGACATTGCTGAGAATAAAATCTGGCATTTACTTAAAAAGTTTACTAGCTGATCCTGTATGCAGAGTATAATCTGGAGAATGTACTTAAGAATCCTGAAGACAGAGTCTTGATAACTCTGTACTTGGCACAATTAGAAGAAAAACATTTTTTATGTAGATGCCAAAATATATTTCCTCAAAATCTGCTCATGGAAAGGAGTGTGAATATGTTGATAAACAACTTTGTTCTGTAGTATATTCTATGAAGGTAACAAACATTTTATCTTGTTTATAAAGATAATGAGTATCTACATCAGTCTGCAGAAGATGATATTATTCTTTACAATGTTGAAAGGAATTATGCAACTACCATCATGACTAACAGAACAATGGTACGTACTTTTTAATTGATAAAAAGGCAGAAAAGCCCAGTTGCATTTCAAGTACCAGTTTAAAAGTGAGTGAGACTAGAACCTGATCTACTTCTTAATCTTTCAGAAACAAGTTAATGCTTCAAATTATGTGTTGTCTTCAGACCAATATTTCATAGCTTTGGAAAGCAATTATTCAAAGGTAAAGACTTTTAATATATCTCTTCATGGAATGCTTCATTTCATGTAGTATTTTTTTGATTGTGATTACCATAGATTATGTTTTGGTACTTTCTTGAGATGTGGGGAAGCTGTAAGAAGACAGCTGATTATTTTTCATTAGATTATCCAAGCTAATAATATTTTCTTGCTTAATTTTTGCAGCTATGGAGATACTCTTATACAGCATCATACCACATTTATGATCTCATATATGGGTAAGGCCTGATATTTCTTACAGAGAGCTGTGGTGGATACACTGTAGTGGATGTGCTTGCAGGCATTCACTGAAAAACTGTAATAATGTGACTACCATTCTGCTTTCCTTTTGCCTGGATCTATCAAGTTACTTGTTAGCTTACAAAAAAAAAAAATGTTCCCTAAGAAAATTATACGGTCTTTTCATTTACTTATCCAGGTATCTGGACAGATGTATATTCCATGCCCTAAAACTTTCACTGCTCAGGATTCTCTGTTTTCTTGTTCTTTGCATAATTTTCTCCCCCCCATCTTGGCTGCTTGAGTCCACTTCAGGCTCACGCCTGATGTCTCCATGCCCTTCTGCTAATTCATTCTTTTTATTGTTGATCCAGTCTTTAGCTTTCCTAAAACTCTCACATGTCCTTTAGGGCTACAGTGATCTTGTCCATCCTGCATTCCCCAAAAGTTTACAGCTTCTCCCATGGCATTTGTTCTCTTTCCTAAGAGCTTCCCCAAATTGCTCCTCTTTCCACCCAAATCCAAAGGAGTTCATCTCATCTGCCTCCACAGTCACCTTTTTATTCCATAAGTAGCAGTGTGACCAAACGCTTCCTAGTTCTGAGCAACAGGGGCTGCATGAGCTGTGCCATTCTTGGGAAACTGTTGGCTCAGGGTCACAGGAAAAAGTTGCTGCAGGCGATGTGAGTGGAGTGGTACCGCATGTGGGTCGTGATCCTTAACCAGTGCTGTAAGTGCTGCTGTTACGCTTGGCTCAGCATGAGCTCACGTTTCCCAATAACTTCCTGAGACTGTAACACAGTAGAAAAAATGCCTGTAGATGCTTGTGCAGCACTTGAAAAGAGATAAGGCTGGCTTCCTAGGCTGTTGAACGCTTTTAAAGGGTTGAGTTTAAGCCTTTATCAGCAGTGGTGCACACCACCTTGTTACTGCATGTCTCTGCCTGCCTTAATCATGCATTGCTCGAGAAACAATAAGCAGTTAGAAAATACAGCCCTTTGTGAATCTTTTATTAATGTACAATATAAAGATCCATTTGCACTGTGCACAAAAAGCCATCTCAACTTCTTTCCTTTTTTTAGTGGTTTTGTAACAGAAAATCAGCTTCCACATAAAATTCAGTATATATCCTGGTCACCCGTTGGACACAAATTGGTTAGTAAAGATAATTATTAGAATGGATTTGCCTTGTGTGGTTAGAAGACATTTATCTGCCTTCAGGTTTTATTTTGTTAGACCATATTTGTGACAGGCCTGTGTTTATTAATTGTGGTTGTAGGCAAGAATGAAAAACAAAACAGTTTTAAAATGTTAAAATTTAACTTGTCTGTGTCTCAATAGAAAAATAATCCCGGTTCTCAACTACATTACGTGTTTTAGTTTGCTCACCTCTGTCTTACAAAGAATTGACCAAAATAATTGTATATAGGATTAAAGGTATTTTCAAGGCCTGAAGGCCAATGGGTTTTCCTTTGACCCTGTATAATACATGAATTTACTACAGAGATTTAGAGATGCAGTATTTAAAATATGTTCTAAAATTTTTACTCTAGAAAATGGCTGCCAGATTCTTATTAAAAATAATGCTACTTTAATTTTTTTTAATAGCTCCTTGATAGCCAAGTGTACATTTCTCAGTAATTGTAACAGAACTATTGCATAGCATAATAAGTTTATAAACTTTTTTTATTTTTGGTTCCAAAACACCAGTGCAATAATAGTTGGTGGGTTTTTAAGCTACTTATCCACTACTGACAAAATACTTGTGCAAGAAAAAAAAATTCCAAACATCAGATTAATTTCAAAAAATACATAAGGCTAAATATTTAGCCCAGTGGACTAAATATGAATGGAAAATTTTACTAGGATTTTTTTTCCATGTTCTAGCAGGGTATTAGCTCTCTCATATTAAATATTGCCATTTTCTTTATCAAGAATCCTGAAGACAGAACACAATGAAGATAGTTTCCTATTTTTCTAGTACTAATAGACTGTGATGTTTTTTGTAACAGTCTGGAAGTGTTCAAGACCAGGCTTTGAGCAACCAAGTCCAGTGGGAGGTGTCCCTGCGCATGGCAGGGGGGTTGGAACTAGATGATATTTAAGGTCCTTTCCAACCCAAACCATTTTGTGATTCTGTAGCCCTTGTATCATATCTGAGAGTTTCAGGGGTTGCTTTGTTTTCTGTTTGGAGCACAACATAGTTAAAATGGTACAGTGATGTTGCTAACAAATGCTTACTGCTTCAAAAGACAGGATTTGCTAAGAAAGTGATGTTCCTGGTGCCCGTTTCTTAACCATATGTTCATTCATTTGATTGAAATTCAGAGGTACCCAAGCATTCCTTACAAGAACTCTCTTTTGGCAACTAATTTACTAGAAAGGACCAAACCAGCCCAGACAGTGTAAAGCCTTTTTTGTATCTTCCCACATCACCTAGGCCTTTTGACAGATTTAGAAAAGTCCAATTATTTTCTTTTCAGTCATTGTGTATTTGTTTTTACCTTCTACTTTTGGTGGAACAAGAAGAAAAAGTCACAAAACACTTTGAGGGTCTCTTAAAAAAACACGGCAATCTGAATGAGTTGCAAATATTCCAATTTTTTTTTTTCATGATTTTCCACGCAGAATATGTAATTTATTTGCTGAACTACCTACATTTGAGGACTTTGCAAGGGCAATTAGTGTAGCATTTATTTCCCTTTCTGTATTCATTAGGTCTTGTTGATGTAATATAAGAGTGTTGACTGCAGAAGATCTTACTCTAACTCTTGTTATTGACTACACTCATATGAAATACTCTCTTGTCTTTAGGTATATGTATATCAGAATGACATCTATTTGAAACAAAGTCCAAGAGAGGCACCAATTAAAATAACTAGTGATGGAAAACAAAATGAAATATTTAATGGGATTCCTGATTGGGTCTATGAAGGTAAGTAAATCTTGAAGGGCAACAACTAACTTGATAAATGTTTTGTTTAGATTACCTGGTTCTCACAATCCATTCTAAAATATCTGTTATTGTACTGTTTTTTAGAGCCATAGATTGCTTCATTTCCTGATTTTATTTGCTGTACAATGACTGCATTTTGTATTCATCGTGTCTAACCAAAATTCTGAGTCTTTGTTACTGAAACTATATCAGAACTGCACAAATTTGGCTTCCTGCTGATGCACAGGCAATGACTGGGAATTAAACTTTAATGGGAGTTTTAATTCTGGTGGAAATTTGGCACTTCAGTGCATCCAAAATGTTGAAAAGCAAGCACATGCACACAAGAAAATCCCAAGTGGGTTAAATGGAATCTGTGTGCCTGTTTTGAGAATCCTTAAGGCTTTTCAGAATTGAGATGTACTGCAGTATATTTGATGTTTCTTATCTATTGTAACTGTTTTCACGTGTCTAGTTGCTGAGTAGAATACTAAAATAGATTAGAAGATAGATTAAAATGATGAACTATGATTTTATTTATTTTTTCTCAGAGGAAATGCTAGCAACAAAGTATGCACTGTGGTGGTCTCCAAGTGGAAAATATTTAGCATACATACAATTTAATGATTCTGACATACCAGTTATTGAATATTCATATTTTGGTGAGGACCAGTATCCTAGAAAAATAATTATCCCATACCCAAAGGTATGTTTTATCATTCTTTTGACTTCCTTTCTGTTGAGAAATGAGTTATGAAAATGATAAAAATAAATGGCTCTATTACAGTGGTTCAATCCCTTGTGGCTTAAATGAAAGAAAACAAATATAATATCAGAGAAAAAACCCTATAAATATAATAGCAAAATGATTGCAATTACTCATGTAAGCAAAAAGCATGTGCAAAAGAGCATGCATGTGTGGTCAGGCCTTGCTTTTTTTCAATTCAGTTTACTTATTGTGATGTGCTAAGTATGCAGTTATTATTTTTCATTACAGTAAATAAAGTACAAGACATTTTTTTATTTTTAAAAATAAAGGCTGTGACAGCTTCAGTTTATTCGCACACTTCATAGGGTTTTTGATCTCAAGGGGCTCTGGATTTTAATTGCTTTCAAGTGCCAGATCTAAGGCAAGATGGGTTTGGGTTGGCATTTCTTCAGCACGTATTAGAGAGGTCTACTGGCTCTTGTCATGTTCATGTATCTTAAGAAGTTGCTCACCTGTCAGCTGGGTGGGTGACAGCTCTAAAGTAAAACTGGATGGTTTAGACCACACATGGAGAAGAGTTAAAACACTAATATTGCATGCAATGAATAACCAACCATGAAATCAGTTTAAGCAACCATTTAACAGCTGGGATGTCAAACAGCACTTGCAATAGTGTGAATATACTCCTGGAGTTTCATGCCCAAGTAAGTGTAGTGTGTGCTCCAAAGATCCACACTGCAAACAGAACACTGGTTCCCATCAAGCATGTTTTCTGTATGGAAAAGCACTAAATTTGACTGTTTAAAAGGTTTTATTCTTTATATATTAAATTATAGAAAATTAGGTATTGTCCTACTGCTGTAGTGTCAGTCTGAGATCTTATAGAACCATATTTGCCCTGTTACACATATTTTGTAACCTATCTACTTTCTTTCAAAACATGTTGTAATTTTCCTCAATATAAATTGTTCAGAGCCTGGTTTCAATAACCTGATACATTTTCTTTGAAGGCTGGGGCTAAAAATCCTACTGTTAAAGTGTTTATTGTAGACACTACTTACCCTGAAGCGTTTCATCCTAAGGAGGTGCCAGTTCCTGCAGTCATAGCATCCAGGTAGCGTGTGATCAAATATGTCTTTTCTTGTTTTAAAAAAGTTTTTGCCTATGTTTTTTAAATTATTGAACCTCTGAGTTGTTCTGCTTCCAACAGGGGACTGTCATGTTAATCTCCTAGAAGGATCAGAAGCTAATTGAATTTTGATTTAGCCTGTCCCTGTGATACATTATCATAAAGGACAAAAAAATACCTTAAAACAATGGAAGCTTTGCTTCTTCCACAGATCAGTATGGGGGATACAGTCTGTAGCAAAGCTCCCACATTCCTGTTGTCTAATAACCACCATTTCCTTCTGTTTTCTTTTGCTTTTTAGTGATCACTACTTTACTTGGCTTACTTGGGTAACTGATACTCGAATCTGTGTGCAATGGCTCAAGAGAATCCAGAACTTTTCAGTTTTAGCTATTTGTGACTTCAAAGAACATTCAAATACTTGGGACTGTCCAGAGGTAATGAAGTTGGAAATGGAAATTTAAAATTGCTGAAATTAGCATTTTCTAATCCCTGCCATAATTGCATTTTACAGTGTTTGATCATATTCATCTTTTACTAGTGATGATACCTTATTTAATATTTTAATGTCTGGAAAAGGAGTGGAAAAGTGTGATTTACTCCAAAAAGGAATTGAATCACCAAAATATTTTTTGCATGAGGCTTAAATAGCAACCAAAGCAACAAAACCCAGAAGAATGCTATCAAGAAGGTTTAGTACTGTTGTTTAGTTCCTTCTTGCTTCATCATATTCAAAAGTGGAACCATATAGGATATGCATCATTTTTTTAAAGAAAATCTTATTATAATATGTTGAAATTTGATACTGACTAATTCATGTCCTTTTTGATTAATGTTAAATTAGTTTAAAGAACATGCAGATTAAAAAAAGGCAGATTTTCACAAGGAAGAAATTCTTCTGTCTTCTCAAGTCTACAGCTGAAGAGAGTAGGCAAGTTTTCAGAAACACAGTCATATCTGAAAAGAAAACTTCAGATTAATTGCAACAATAGCTCTACATTTTGTACAAATATATCCTCTATGATTTAGACTTTTTGGAGGGACAGTTGTGCTCTGCTAAGCAGAACAGAGCTCTGTAAAGCCTGAAGACTGTAGACACTGATAAATTCATATAGATCCTGAAGGAAAGACAGACCTGAATTTAATAAATCTAGTATAGAAATCTCATGTATTGTCTTTTAGTATTAATGGTGTTTGCTTGTCTTATTCCTAAGGTTGATGGTACAGAACACCAATAAAAACTAGCATTAGAATGAAACCTTGAACTAATGGGAAATAAAAGGCAAGAATGTTTTAAAAAGTGTTCTATATAACCGATAAATAGTAAATTCAGAGTTTATTGATGCCGCCTTTTCAAGCTGAAAACAATGTTTATTCTTCTGTGATACAATAATTGTTGCAAATTTAAAGGGAAGTTAAGGTTCTGTTATTTCAAAAACATAATCATTGTAGTTGTTTTCCACAAAGAAGTATCATAATGTATTAGGAAAAAAAACACATTTAATTCAGCATTTGAAGTATTTCCTAATTGTTCCACTTTATAAGTACATTAACATTGAATATCTATCTTGTCTCCAAGTACATATATTTTAATAACTACGTATTTTAATATACAGGAAAAGATATAAGCATTCTAGGATTCTACTGCAATCCACAAAGTACTTTAACACAAGCTTAACTTTCAGCGCATAGCCAGTTTTATTTATTTCAGTGGGTCTGTTTATGTGGTTAAAATTAAGCATGTGCTTAATTGCTTTTCTGGAACCAGACCAGACCAATTAACATCTTGCAGGACTGTGTCCATGATCCTTGTTTAATTGCATTTCTCCATGAAACCTTATTTATGGAGTCACTACTGACGTTTCTATAATTCTATATTTATACAGTGATACAATGCTTTTATCACATTAAAGTTTGCACAAATGGCCAATCGAAGGAGTGTGAACAGATGGGAGTGCTGCATTAGCTCTATTTGCCATTAGAAAGTGTATCTCTCTACATTTCCTTTGGCAAAAATAGTTCTCTTGTTGAATTCAAATTACATTGACTCTCTAATGTACAATAGCCATGCTAGGATTTATGTACTTGAAAATAATAACAAAATATAATCTACAAGATGTTCCCAAAGTGTAGATTCATCAGAAATGTTCACGTGTTCAAGTAATGCTCATGTGAATAGACTGTAGGAATAAATATTACTTCATATGTGGAACTATTCATATGAGTAAAATCTAGGCATGTGTTTGTGAAACTGGGATTTCCTATAAAGATGCCAGTTCTCAAATTCTGTAAATGCTTTAGTACACAGAAAAATCCCATAGAAATCAAGGGGACTACTCCTATGAGACAAGTTAAATATACTCCTAATGTACTGTCATCAAGATCTGAGTCTTTGTTCAAAGAAAGGAAAATAAAGGATGCAGATATAAAACAATACATTCCATTTTTCTTATCTTAAAAATAAGTAAATTCTATCTTCTGAGTTAGTAGCTTGGTGGAGCCCTTGCAAAGTACTAAACTTCTAATAGACAAGTACCTGCAATTTTTCCTTAATTCTTCTTTATAAGTACATTATTTGCAAGATTTTGTAAAATCAGGCCCTTTAATATCTCTAAGCCAAGCCCGAGATATGGAGATCCTTGATTTTTATGTACTTTACTTTGTTAAAGTATTTGGTTTGTATTTTTAAGTTTTATAAGGTTTAAATTTAAAAGATGTACCTAGTAGTCACATAGTCCACTATTACAAATAAACATTAAAGCTCTGAAATGAAAGAAAATATGAACCAGCTGAAAATCTAAAATAGATTTGTAATATTATTGTTCCTGGAATTATTTTATTTGAGTTTTTCATTGAAAAATTCATTATATTAAGTAGTTGTTCATTCTTATTTTCAAAGAAAAAGTTGCAGAAGGTTAAGGCACTTACTTTAGGTTTTATTTAGCTCTGATGATAGCTGTTAAACAACAGTAGTTTAACATAACGTCATTAATATAACAGTATTATTTACTTCAGACAGCCTTCAAGTCCCTGAATCTTTATAGCAAGTATTCTAAAATTCTGTTTTACATGTGGCTACAGATTTGTTTATTTGAAGATTTTGAATCTCCATAAACTCAATCTTCTTAAAGAGTGTACATTTGATTTTGTTTTTCAGAATCAACAGCACATAGAAGAGAGTCAAACAGGATGGGCAGGCGGAGTAGGTTTTCTTGTTGTACTCTGTTTAGATTCAATGAAAAGCTACAGCTTTCTGCATCTTCACATCAGTGTTGTGAAACATAAAGCACCCTTCTGAGTCATAACAACACTACTGCTTCAACCTATTGCACTGTAGGACTGAGACTTTTAATGCTGTGCTAGATGTGGTATCCGGCTATCTGCTTTCTGAGCTTAAAAGCCTATTTCTGTCTCCTTTCAAAAATCTTAGACTGACTAGACATAATACTGAAGGAAGGGAAGTTATGGAAAGAGGTAGATTTATAGTGCGGTGTAATTATTAGGGGCATCCTGGAGGCTAAGAATAGACGTAAAATTCCTCTGATGACACCAGGGCAAGAAATAAGATTTGCTATCATAGTATTTTAAGAATAAAACCTGTCCATTCATAACAGAATTCTAGTGCTGAGTGCTGCACATCTTCAGGTGTGGGGGAAATGTCAAGGTAAAACACCTCACTTAAAATGGTAGGTGATACTTGTCTATGGTTACCCCTAAGCAAAAGAAGTTTTCTCTACCCAGGAGAGACAAAACACGCTCGGAAACTTGCAGTGAAAACAAACCTACAAGGCAGTTTTAAGAGCATGAGATCAGTATTTACAATCATACAGTCCAACAGTGAATATGTACTCTTCCTTATGTTCACTTTAACGCAGGGGAAGTTAAAAGAACCCAGCATGTGGAACCTCACACTGTGCTGGAATATCCTGCAGTAGATTCTCAGTACACTGAGATGCATCCTTTAAGACACATCTTTTAATATGAAGATCACATATTTACAAGGATTAGTTATTTTATTTGATACTTTTTTTTTTGCCCCTAGTCTTGAGAAGTTGGAAGTGCTTGCAACTCATTCTTCTGTCTTCATGGTTTGAAAGTAAAACTTACAGTTGCAGCAACTCAGTCTTGACTGATAATTTTAGTAAAGAGGTGATTGTTTGAAAGGAAGCAAAACTTGAATGTTCTTATCTGGAATAATCTGTTCTTTAAAATTAGTGGAATAGTATGAGAAACTTGAGATACCCACTGTGTTCAGTGAAACAGCCAAACTCTGTGGTCCACCATGAATGGTCTGCACCATTTATGAATATTGACTTTAATCAGAAACTTACTTTTTAAAAATTGCCTCTACCTGTTTTTAAATAACCAAAAAAAGCTCATTCAGAATATACAAATTATTCCACTTATATGTAAAGAGCTCTCATTTGTGGCATGCTTGCAATGTCTATACTATGTTTAAGAAATCTGACATGACAGGTTAGAAATTGTTATCTGTAATAACTGAGAGATTGAATATCACAGGTAAACACTTGTGCAAAGCATTTTGTCCCCTTTGAACTGATTAAATAATCTTGTTACTTTTAGTATGTGTACTCTAATATGCTAAACGGCTCAGACAGTCTTACATCTTACTTACTGTTTTTCTTCCATTGTTTCAGTTCTTTGTTTCTACACCATATTTTACATCAGACAGCACTTCATACTACAAAATTTTTAGTGACAAAAATGGTTATAAGCATATTCATTACATCAATGGCTCTGTGGTAAGTCAAGCAAAGTGTTCTACATTGATCTACTCTAAGTTCCTGAAGTAATTCTACAATATTCAGTAACTTAAATGTCTTGCTACACAGGAGAATGCAATCCAAGTTACAAGTGGAGAATGGGAGGCAATATACATTTTCAGAGTAACAAATGATGCAATGTAAGTGTCATGAAGAAAACAGGCTGTGAGTGATGTCGGTAAAAGCAACGCTTAATCATTTGAACACCATTTGTTAACTCATCAAATTATAACTAGGTATAATTTGGCTTTTATCTGAATGCATCCACAACAAATGTGTGTGCAAAGGCACTACACAAGATTGCAAACATGGTTTACTTCTGAGAGATTATTTTCAAATTGCCCTAAATTTTCTATTTAATCACCCACCTTAGAGAGAGTTATTTAAAAATACTTCATTTATTCATTTGCTTAACCCCCACACAATTTGCGCTTACTCTTCTTTTTATGATGTCTCATTCAGCTTAATGTATAGATAGATGCATCTCACGTAATTGGAGTGATTAGCTCATGAGAATTAAGATAGAACTATTTATATGCCTTATGTGTCTTCTAATCAGTTTGAGCAAGGATTTATTAAGATAAAAGGTATATAACTTAACTACTCTTCCATCGCATGCAGAAATCTCAAAAAGTAAATTAACTTCCAAGACGGCTTTTCATCTTGCTGCTGGTTCATAGGTCATCACTTTATGGATTAATTATTAACATATAAATGAATTTACAGTTTCTATTCAAGCAATGAATTTGAAGGCTATCCAGGAAGGAGGAATATTTACAAGTAAGTGTTATCAGTATTATCTGAATGATAGTAGATTGATAGAAGATATCTATGGATTTGTCCATAAAACAATTCAGTTTCAAGGTGCTTGAAGTGTAATTTCACAAGCTATTTTAAGTAAATCTTGACCTCAGATTGTATCTGAGAATTGATGAGAAATAACATCTAGTGTTTAAATATACTCCTGGGGGAAAAAATCAATAAAAGGGCTAAGCATTTATTGTTAAATTGGACTGTTCTGAAAGTACGGTGCCTGTGATCAAGAATGTGATGCAGACACATGTGAAGTTAATTGTAGCAAAATAACTATTGCTTTATTTTATTTTATTTTTCTCCTAGAATCAGTATTGGAAGTAGACCCATAAGAAAACAATGCATTACTTGCAATTTAAGAAAAGAGAGATGTCAGTATTATACAGCAAGATTCAGTGAACGTTCTAAGTATTATGCCTTGATCTGTTATGGTATGTATGGTGGCAAATATATAACCAGTGTTCTTCCAAATTTATCAGCACTGTAGTTAATACTGCAGTTACATAGTTAATACGTAAGAACAGTGAGGTCAAAACCTAAAAAAAAAAAAAAGAAAAATAAGTATCCAAGGTTTTCCTTTTGTGTATTTCATATAAAGTTTAATGTTCTTCTGGTTCTGCACTGACTGATCAGCTGAAAAGTTCCTTAGAATTTCCGTTGAGCAGAGAACCAAATGTAGCAAATAACAACATCTTTCAATCATTGGTGCACAAAATAGTCAGTAAGGTCGTCACCGAATGAAAGGCACTCACTTTCACAAATACGATGTGACATGTTCTCAGAAGAATGTTTCACATTGTTAATTCTGCACTTGCCTTATGTAATCACATCTCAGGTATTAAGTAGGTGTCACTTCTCTAGAGAGGAAGAGTTTGTTAGTATCTTTAAAGTTCCTTTTATATTTGCTAACCAATGGCTGTATGTATACAAGCCTTTGCACACACAGTACCTGAGGTACATCATGCAGCAGGGACTAGCGGGGTATAGGACAGGGAGAGTTCAGATCTGTGTGTCAATTTGAGCTCTTTAACTCCTGTCAGTTATCAGTGCTAATGTAATACACACTCTGTCACCAAGTTCCAGCTTGAAACCATAACCTGCTGTCTTATCATTCTTACGACAGGTCCTGGGATTCCGATTTCTACTCTTTTTGAGAACCAAGGGGATAGAGGTACTGCAAGTATCCTGCCTGTTTCTGAGCAATTGTTTATTCCTTGATCTTCATTATGTAGATCCTCTAATACAGTATTTAGGCTCGTGATGAAGAAGCCTTTCATCTTGTTTGGTATTAAAATATCTAGTGTCTTTCTAGATTTATTAATTAGTAAGAGCCAAATATGAATGAACACACTGATGCTTTTATTTTAATTCCTGAGTCCATCACCTTTATGGCATCTTGCTGTTTTCCCTGTTTATCCATAATAGATAAAATGAACTTCAATTACTCTTTGTCTACCAAATTTTGAGTCAAACTTCGTAGAAAACATTGTGATTTCCAGACTATTCTGTTTCACATTTGGATGAACATAAGACTTCCTGATTTCTTTCATGAGGCAACACTACCTTATACAAAAGGCAACAGTGTACTGTTTGGAGTTTGCCCTATGGTGCTGTACTAATTAGAATTTGGATCAATGACTTGCTCTTCAGCCATCAGTAGAGATGTCAGGGAAGAGCAGAAGCTCTTTCAGATGATCAGTTCAAATAACTGCTTCAGAAAAGGTGTAATTATTGATGCAAAGTGAGATCTTCAGCAAGTAACACTGAAAGCTCCCATTCTTTAAGTAACCTGTTAGTGAGGACTCTTTGCAACCAAGCCAAGCAGGAACTTTCTAAAAATGAAAGTGTTAATTGTTCTGTGGTGAATTTTCTCTCTCTGTCGCTTGTTTTTCCCTAAAAGTCCTTCTCCAGCTTAAAGCCCTCAGCCTCTGAAGTGTTGAGAAAACTAGTATGATCCTGTATAAAACCTCAGTGATTTAGCATTCCCCTTTCTTCCCCAAAAGTTGGTGGAAATGAACTGGTAGTTGTGATGGTCCTCGTGGTTCAGCCTGTTTTGATAACCCACTATTAACTGAGTGCTATTGGACCAGAAGACCCATAAAACATAAGGAAGAGAAATGCCACAATATTGTTAAGTTAAATTAATCTGTGGTGATTCATATGCAAGCCAATGAATTGCAACATAGTATTACTTAGACTCCAATAGCAGTTGGTACATCTTAGTTTTTAACCACTCAAAAGTGTTTGCAGATAGATAATACTGGTTAACCTGTCTATTGCAACTATGCTATAAAAACACTGTGTTCTGGTAATTCCTTTGCCAAAGGTTTAAATACAGTTTGTTAATGTTTTTTTTTTCATATTTGATCCATTGTCATGGCTGTTTTCCCTGATTCATTATTATCTTGCCTATCAGGGGCCCCTACTACCTTATTAAATTATGAATTGCATGAAATGCAGCTAAGCACCCAACTGCAATTACATGTCTCTTAACCTCTCTGCAGGAGAGAAAAGTTTCATGTAATGCCTTTTCACTACTGATTTCATGATGTCTCGCTCTGCTGCGCTATTATTCTTTGTGAATGAAGACAGATTCAGGCTTCTCTTTGACTTTTTCATTACCTTTTCTGGATTAATTTTCTGTAAGTCCCTTGCTTTCATAATCTCTTCTGTGGTGGAAAACTATTTTTAGTAAATACATTTTCATTGCAATTGGCAGCATTTTGAAAAGGTATCAGCCATAAATTTTAGTAGGAGATACATAGTTAAACTAACATGCACCAATTTGGAAGCTCCTTCCAGGATGTCTGCAGTTCATCTGGGGTAATGGGCAAGTTTCAGGAGTTTTGAGGGGAAGGATGAAAGAGTTCAGCTCAGTTTGAGTAAGTATCCAAAGCTAGGATGATCCTTCAGCCATAAAAAAAAACCCACTTGAAGCTGCAAAACTTGTCGAGTACTTTAAAAGAACAAATTCCACTGTAATATTTCTGGTATGTCCTGAGCACTGTCTAGGTGAATACATGCTGAGAGAATACTTCTTGTATTTTTTTGAGCATTTCCAGAAACAGGGAAGGGGGGGAAAGGTAAACTAAAAGAAAAAAGACTCCTGCAGTTTTAAAAGGTTATTTCATTTTGAAAGTGAAGGTAAAACTTGGAGATTTCCATTATGTACAATATGCTTCATCCATCGCTACTCATGGGAAAATACATAAATAAACAACCAAGACACAGTGGATTCATAATATATAGTTCTGCAGTCTGTGCTGTAAATTAACTACATTTTAAGTAGTATTTTTTTAATTATGTAACTGCAAGTTTGGTCTACAGCAAGTAAAACAGTAAATTTTAATACAGTTTAGATTAAATAAATAAAAAAAAGATTTATTAAGTGTGCAGTAATGTATTACTGAGAAAGCCTAGTATCTTTGTGTGGGAATGTATTTACAGAGGTTAAGCAAGGATTTGCCATAACCCTTGAGAAACTGAATTTCCTTCATTAACCCAGAAACAAGATACTCCCAAACAACTGTGCACTTAATCACACTGCCCAAGGGCCTCAGAGGTTAAACTAATGTTACTCTGATAAGCAAGGGAGAAGATACAGGATTGTGTTTGGTGTGATGGGATGAATTTTGCATTTCCAGCTCCCACCATTTTAAAAAATTGGGATGAGGAGTCTGCAGGAGATAGAAGTTTGTTGATAGTATGCAGGACTCTAACACTCAGAGGCAACATGAGAAATGATTTGCATTGCAAAAATGTGCATACTATAAAAATCTAATGAGTATTTGTGCACTGCAATACCAGTGCTTTGCTTTTGTTTAGCTGTGATAAACCCAATTAGAAGTGTCTGAGTGGATTTCATTATTCTGCTTATAAAAGTCAGATTTCCTTTCTGTTCTAATAACACAAAATAAATCTTAATTAATGAAGAGAAATTAACAATAAATCAGTTAATAATTCAGGCATTTCTTTTCTTAGAGCTCAGAGTATTGGAAGACAATTGGGAATTACAGTCTGCTCTGCAAGACATCAAACTGCCAAAAGAAGAAATTAATAAACTTGAAGTGGATGGTATAAGTAAGAATTACACATCTTTATTATGCTTTTTACTCCTACCATTTAAACATTTTTCCTTAATTTTGTTATAGTAATTATTGTCTTTCTGTAGAACAAACCTGTTAGCCTGTCAGATTGGGAAGAAGAGCACTGGTTCAGCCGTGTTCAGCAACAACTAATTTGTCTGTGCCTTGGGGTATCTCTCAGTAAAACTCTAGTTAAAATACATCTCTGCTTCACAATACAATCTTTTAAAAATTCTTTAATACTCTTGATAAAGTGTTTAAATATTGTGTAAAACCAATATAATGTGGTGGTAATACAATGTGAAGTGCTGAACTGCTGTTCAGTTTTTATACGTTATATTGATTTGCATGCACTGTTCTTTTCACTGGTGACTTTACAAACAGTATTCCATGGTAATAAATAAAAAAAGCTTCAAAAACTAATTTCTGGCAATCTTAACAGTTATATTCCTAGTTAGGCTTTTCTAGGCAACTGGAAAAACTGAGAATCTAAGCTTTTGCAAAATAATAATTTTATGCATAGCTAAATTAAAGGAAATGTGGGTGCTTTATTTCTTCAAAGTTGTTCTTCAACAGCTCAATATAAACAGTTAATTGCATCAGTTCCATGTTTAACAGTTCATGTGCTGTGTACTGTGTGCTCATTCATGTTCATATACTCTTACACCAAAGTCTGGATTATGCTTAGAGAAATCATTTTAACCATTAAGAATATAATTTTAATATGTCTTTTCTAGCTTTGTGGTACAAAATGCTTCTACCTCCACAGTTTGATAGATCGAAGAAGTACCCTCTGCTTATTCAGGTGTATGTAACACTTCCTTTCTTTGAATTTTGTTGTTTTGTCAAAAAAAAAAAAAAAATATTTCTTATAATTTAACAAAACCTGGACATTTGCAACATTTTATGAAGCAAAACCAAAACTATTTAGTTCTGTTTTCTTTGTTGTGGTGTTTTTTAATATATTTCTGGAATAGAAATTTAACCCAATGGAGATTGATAAGGTTTTTAATGTTAATCTTAGCATGGTAAGGATTAGTTTATCAGAGGAAGAAATAGGCTAAAACCTGTGGGTTATTCCTTGTAGTTCTGAGCTCTGTAGCTGCTTCTGTTTTTCATGAGGCACTCTGAAAGTATTGATTTCAGCTTTGCTAATACAGAAAATGCCAAAGCCTGCTTAATTTTTTAATTAAAAAAAACCAAATGCCTTAACCATGTGGACTAGCGTCTTTAAGAGCATTTGACATAATTTATTGCAGGCAGGAAAGGCAATAAAAATGCAGTGGAAAGAAAAAATAATAAAAAAATATGCAGAAAGGAGAACTGAGTGGATGTAATAAACTTTACAACATTTTTTATTAACCAGTGATCCAAAGGTCCAAGAATGATAAGTATGTTTGAATAAAGTTTAGAGTAGTAGAGTCCTGTCCTTGAGGGCGAATGTGTAATTTGCATTAGGCCATTCCTATGAGGAGTGTCTCCCTGTATTGCTCAGGGTGTGTTCTGCCCACAGCTCCAACAGCACGTGATACTCCACACTGAAACAAGTAAGGTCTGGTGATTGCCAGAAAGTGCAAGGAGCTGTGCTTCTTTCTCCTGTTTTCTTTGGCATTGCTCTCTGCGTGTGAAGATCAAGTGCAGAAAATCAGAAATGCACCAAAAAAGGGCTGTTACACCTAAGGAATTTGGAGAGAGGAAAGAATTGAGTCTTTGAGGCATGACTCCTCCAAGGATTCCCCTAAGGACAAGCAGCTGATACTGCACCCCTTAGTCTGAGCTAAAACTATATATTTGCCTTAGGCGTAAGACCTAAATTATTAAAATTGATTTTAGATAGTAAAATATCATAAATATATGAAAATGCTGATTGAACTCTTTGTCTACTGGGCTCTCTGAACCACAGACATACAGCAAAATACATGTGGAGAAAATGTTAGAAGTACCTGTAGCTATAGTCCAGTGTCCAGTAACCATTTAGAAACTTGTGAGTTGAAAATGTGTGAATTTTCATCCTCAGGTATGGAGGACCTTGCAGTCAGAATGTAAAGCAAATATTTAGCATTAGCTGGATAACCTATCTTGCAAGCAAAGAGGGAATTATTGTTGCTTTAGTGGATGGCAGAGGGACAGCTTATCAAGGTGACAAGATTTTGCATGCAGTGTATCGAAGACTTGGAGTCTATGAAGTTGAAGACCAAATCTCAGCAGTGAAGTAAGTAGACTATCTCCTGTATGACTGTTGAACTTACATATCTAGAAGTAGTAATGCGGGAAAAAAAATATGAAATTCTCAGCCTTTCTTCTGAAGAGCTGAGGTCTCCACGAAATAAGACAACACTTGTAAGAATAAAATACTACTGTTTGCTTCATGTCAGTGAGATTTTGTGTGGTACATTAAGTCTATATACCACTAAGTCCACATCTGGACCTCACCTCTTGTATAAGAGCATCTTCAAAGGCTTCAATCCTAAACCTAAGGAATTACAAGTGAAAATGGTGAGAGGTAAGCCAATGTGTTATCCATTATTCTGAAATTTTCCCTGCAGGACAAACCTACCTCAGTGACCACAGAGATAAGCCAGAAACCCATAGTAATGCACCACCCTGATTAGCTAAAGGTCAAATGTGAAGTTTGTAGCAAAACTGAACCTGACACAAACCTTCTAAAGGTCAGTTAGTCACAAACTTGCATTCTGTGCTATTCTAGGGTATTTAAGAACAACAGAAAGTGCCTGAGGTCACCTGACAGGTGTTCCCCAACTGCTGCTCCTGTGAATCACAACACTTAAAAGGGTTCCAAGCGAAAATAATTCCCTGTGCAGAGGTTTTGGGAGGTAGTGAAAGCTGAAGATTGTAAAAAAAGACTGACTGTTAATCTTACAGGTGCAGTAGCACTGCTAAAGTGAGCATTTAAAGAAGTGTTAGTTTGAACTGCACAGAGGTGAGTGCAAGGCAGGAATATGGAATTTCATCTAGCCTAAGGAATTTGGCCCAGCTGAGTATGGATAGATTTCCAGGTGCAACAGTAAATACACTCATTTCTTCAGACCTCACTGATTACCTTAGCTAGAAATTGGATGTAGAATCCAGGTTTTCACAGCTTTCTCTGCTTGTTTGAGAACACTGCCTCTACTTACAAGTGTTTGTGAGGAGGATATCTGTTCCTTCCTCTTTCCACTTTGTGACAATTTGTTTCCTCCTCAGTGATACAAACACACCATTTTCCTTTTCAATGATAAATGAAACAGAATAGCTGTATATCATCAGGTTTTTTCTATTAATCTATTATTTTATTTTCTTTCTTGAAACTTTTAGGAACAGTGGCATATTTTAAAATATCACAAGAATGGTTTTTTATTACTGTGAATCATCACTCAGACATAAAATGTCAGAGACAGAGGGAACCTAAACTGATTCTGCAATTGCAAAATCTGCTGAGACAGGCCATGAAGAAATGACCTCAGTTTTCACACTTCCCAGTTTTCTGTCAGCACCTAGACTAAATTTTTATTCAGTTAAATGTAGCGCATTCCATCTTCCTGATCTAACACATGGTTTAAGAAGCATGCTTTTTAGAGAGGATCCTATACTCTAATGGGATGTTCTTGGAGGGGCTTTTACTGTTGGAGGAGCCCCAAGGATTAAGACACTAATATAACAAATCTGAATCATTTTTTGGCTTTTCTAACTTTGTCCCACCCAGACAGTATCTTGCATTTTGGGTGTTGTCAGTCACTCGTGCTTATCCTAATAAATAAGGCTAATATGTGTCCTGGGATGTATCTGAACTTATTTTATTTATCTGTCATGGTCAAACCTTTGTGGTCTTTTGCCTCATCCTCTCTTCTTTGCTGTTGATAATACATCTCTAGAAATACAGTCTTCAGACTCTGATGCAGATATTTTAGGAAACCTAATATTTATGATCCTCCTTAACCTGTTTGAGTACTGAGTGCATAAGCAAAGTGCGCTTTTCATACATTTCAAGCTCGTTACTGACTTCAAGCATTATAAGATGCTTCCCTCTGGATTATTTTTTATTATAGTAGCAGTATGAGCTTTTTACTTTCAGGCACATAAAAAAAGAAAGCTTATTTCTCCAGGAAATCACTGATCTCAGAGTTTGATGCTGTGCCTCTCGAGAAATCAGAGTATCAACTCATTGTGACATGAGAATGTTGAGCATCTTGCAGGAGAAAGTCTGAATGTTAATGGTAATCCAGCACCTTTGGCATTAAAGCAATGAAAATTATAATAGTCTGTGGGAAGGTAGAGCTGTGGGAAATGAAAGCTGGTTATTAGTAGGAGTACACTTTTTGAACTTTTTGTGCTGCGTGTGTGTGAGTGTATTTCTGCACACATGCATAGGTATATATATATATATATATGGGCACATTTTTGGCATGAGTATGAAGTATGATGTTTAATCTAGTCTGGACTAGTTAACCAGGTGGATTCTAAGCATAAGTAAAAAGAATTTTTTTTTGCCAAGAAGCCAGATGGGCAGAGTCTTCATCCACTGTAACAAAAATTATTATGATGAAAGTATTAATTTAAGAATTTTTTCTTTCAGGAAAAATTCTTTGTTCCCTCTGAAATACCTATTAATTGAATAATTGACGCTTTGTAGAAATCAGACAAGCTATGCTTATTGTCAGTTCGCTCAAATTCATGGGATGTGTGGAAAAAAGTGAGAGAAAAACTTTTTGCTAATTTTTTGTAACATCAGCAATGTTTTGTAATAATACATTTATTTCTGTGATTTTTATTTCTACAGAAAATTTATAGAAATGGGCTTTATTGATGAGAAACGAATAGCAATATGGGGATGGGTAAGTGATTGGGTTTTTATATCTAGCTTTAAATAATCCTGCAGTGTGTGGGGTTTTTTTAATTCTTCCTTATTTTGTCTTAAATGTATAAAAAGTATCTTCTTGCTGTGTATAAGGGTATTACCAAAGGGGATAGTTCCTGTTGGTGCCTATATACATGCAATCACAACAGTGCAAGCCCCCAAAAAGGAATCATTGGCACCTCAAAAGGGAATTTTGAAAAGCTAATACATTGTTTGGACTTCAAGGTAAGCCAGATTGAGATGTTTTAACTGGCTTCACTTTTAACTTAGGGACTGGCTGGCATGGTGTCAAAATTCAAGTATTGTCCTTTCTGATATGAGATTAAAATAATGAGAAAAGTCCTATGACTATCTCTCACCAAAAAACATGAGCCTTGTATCATTCTGAGTCACTGTGTACTTGTCTGGCTTTGTAATGGTCGGCAGGGATGAATGTGGGTCTGAGAGGTTTACAGCTTGGATAGATTCACCCAGAAGTGGAAAAATTGGACAGTATGGGAGTTATTCCAAATTATTAGCCAGTCATTTTTCATATTTGATTTTTTTCCCATGTACTTTGTTTTGTAACACACCCAGAAACTTTAATAGACATATGTATTGCAAGTGTTTATTAATAAATGGATAGATTGCACTAAGAAATAGAGTATCATACCTCAGGTACAAATTTTAGGATAGCACTGCATTCTAATAGGATAAAAATAAATTATTAGAATAGTTTGGGTTCTTTTTCCTGTGCTGTCAACTTCAAAGTAGGGCCATTCGTAAAAATGAGAGCAGAGCTGTTAGTGGTTTTAATGGGAGATCTGAAGCCACCTTCAGTGGCAGCACAACTGCCCCAGAGGCCCTTTAGAGAGATTTTTAAGCTATTTAGGCCATTTGACTCAGTTGCTCGTGTTTATCGTGAATGTCTGAAACAAGAATGCACAGGCAGAAGTGCAGCCCAGCTTCAGCATAACCAAATTATACTGTATGGAAGAACAAGCTGATAAGCAACACCGGAAGGTCTCATGGATTAGGGATGGCACTGTAAGGAATGCTAAAGGGGGTTGGAGGCCAGTCCTGTGTCAGCCACACTCACTCCTTCTCTGAGTAAATCAGTAGCAGCTATCCAGCAGTAACAGGCTGCACTAAAAAAGCTTACAGAGTAAACTGATATGTTAGACATTAATTAACATTTTCCAATATTTTTCTCCATATACATGTTAATTTTTGTCTAATTATCATCCAGAAGAACCTCTTCTTTTATTCTGTTTAGCTGCCTATCTTTGCCAGGAGAATTCTTCTGATCTCTCCCTGTTTGTTTTGTTTAATTTTTTGCTGGTTTTTGTTTATTTGTTTTTGTTGGCCCGGTTTCATTTTAAGAGGTTTGCTCAGAAACTCTCTAGAGCATGGATCTTTTAAGTTTCAGTTCAACTGTAAATAAAGAAATCGGCTGATCTTAGATAGCACATGAACAGGGTTGCTAAAATCTTTCTATGAATCTTCTACCAACTAATATTTAAATTACTTTGGTCAGACACTGCTATAACACCAGGATAAAATGGATACCATATGGTGAAATTAAGTGACATAGACACTTACAAGTGAGTAATTCTAAAGTAACATTAGGTAAGTTAAGGCCAAATGAAAATATTTTATTTTTTAAGTCACACCATACTTTATTTCACCACATTGTTTCCAGAACTAACTAAGAGCTTGTACAAATCTAAAACAGTGTATCCCAGTAGTGAATATAATATTGAAATGATAGCACTATTAAAAAAAACATTGGTTTTTTGCCTTTATTTTTTTTTCTATTTATTATACCATTTCCTGGTCTGTAAGATTTGAAAAGAGTTGAAAGGTGTTTCCTTATTTATAGCCTGCAGCTTGGCAGATATGCATGAACTCGTACTTTCAGATTAACCAAACTCTTCTGGATGGCAAAAGCTTTAAAGCAATTCAGTTTGTGAAGTCTCTCTCTCTGCCTGTTACAGTGAACAGATTTATCTGCCCTATCCTAATCCTTTGCTTTTTAGCCTCATGGACTGATTTTTTTTTGAAGATCAGATGAGCTGGAGAAATTCTATGAATTATTATTTCTATTAGCATATCCCTCACTATCATTTCAAGCTGGAATGTCAAGAGGAGGGAAGGACTAACTTAACCTTTCTACAAAAAATATATTTAATAGTTGTGCTTATTTTTCTTAGTGTTTCATATGCTACTGGGATAATCCTCAGAACTGTTCATGACAAACCCCATATTTTCATCCCTCCCTCCATTCCAAAGTAAACAAAAAATCCTTATGTGAGTTTTTCCAGCCCCTGTTCCACATGCTGTGGAGAGCCAAACAAAAGGCTTTTTATTTACAGTATTTTCCTGTCTCAGCAACTAGCCTCACATAGTTTCACAGATCTGTTCTGATATCCAGGCTTACTTACTGCTATTGCTCACTTACTTGCCTGACTTCTGGCTATGAACTTATTCTTCCTTTCCCAGTTTTGATTCCTCAAACTGGGTCCCAGTTTGAGGAGTCAGGCCAGACAACAGGAACAGTGGCAGGCAGTAGGGAGGAGTTGCTCCAGCCTCAGGTTCTCAGGTAGCTGAGTGCATTAGTACTGATGATTATGTCGGTTCAATATGCCAATCATTAGCAAAAACTAGGTAGTTTGTTAAGCAAGGGAAAAACTTATAACTTCTTGGAGGTGAACATTGAAAAGATGAGAGTCAATGAGCACAAGTTGCCACAAGGGAAGTTTTCTTTCGGTTTTAGGAAAATAAATTTCTGACAACAGTGATCAGAACAGTTGAAGCAGATTGCATAGAGAGGCTTTGTAAAATGGATGTGACTCTGCTCGAGCTCATTTAAATCCGAAGTTTTGCGATACAGGTTGCATTAGATTACCATGAAGGGCCCTACCAACTTAAATCTTTCTACAAATAAGTGATAATAAGAGCAGTATCCTGTGATATGCACTGAAGAAGTAGCAGAAAAGAAGTGATTAAATAAAAATTTCTAATCTGTTTTACAAGGAATCAGGTCCGTTTGAAATGAATAAGTAAAAAAAAAAAAAAAAAGCTTTTGTTGTTTTGTTGCTTTGTCCTCTATGTATTCAAAGCAAAATATTTACTTTGGAATTAATTTATATGTGTTTGATTCAGAAAACAAAATGATAGTTCACCAGTAATTGTAAACTAACTGTGATTTCTCCCCAGTCCTATGGTGGGTATGTAACTTCTTTGGCACTTGGATCTGGCAGTGGACTATTTAAATGTGGAATGGCTGTGGCTCCTGTTTCCAGCTGGGAATATTACGGTATGGAAACTTGTCGTAAATACTGACTTGGAAAGCAAATGTAGCATTGAATGACTTCTTAAATTAAATCCTTGCAGAAGACTGGCAATTTGAAGCATAAAGACACTGAAATTACTTAGACATAAAACTCTTAAGACCTTGAGTCCATTGTTTTCCTTGCTGAAAATAACTGCAACTGGCAGTCTGGAACAGACTTTGTTATATAGAAGAAAGTGTGCCTGGATAATTCCATATGCACATCTGTAACAGTAAGTGTTCTATTAGCATATCCCTCACTACTAAACTGCTATACTAAGGAGTGATTTTCCTAAAAATTCTGTTAAAACGGTATCACTGAATTCAGAAGCAGCTGAACTGATTTTTCTGCCAGTAATGTAATCACAGCACACTTCGATTTCAGATACTCAGATGACCTCTGTCAGGAATCAGTATCTCTGATGACTTATTTCCCAAAAGCAGTGGAAAAGAGAGGGACTTTTGTGTTTGATACAATTTTTTTTTAATGAAATATTTTCCCTTAAACGTTTCTCAGCCACACCTTCTGTGTTGTTGTGTTACGATACATATTTTTATTTATGTTTATGGAATTAGGCACCAAACTGTTCTGAGGAAACAGCTCTGGGATTATACTCCCAAGGCCTTTCTGTGTGAATAAAGCAGGCACATACTCATACTTGCCGACCTGTTAAGCTCTTGGCATGGTGTAAAGGAACCTTAGTGTAAAAAAAAATCATGGCATGCATGTTTTCAATGAGTAAAATGTAGCACTTCGAACACATTTACTTAGCATATGGTCGTTCGCTAAGAAGTCTTGGTTATGAAAAAATTTTTTGGTTAAATGGAAAAGATTCCTTCCCTGACTGCTAGCACAGACATTCCTTGTATTTATGGTGTTTTGCAAACAAAGGGGAAAATATTTGTATGACACAGGAAGCATAGTCTTCATGTGTTCACTGGCATCAAGATTTCTTTAAGACATTTTTACTCATGATCGCAAAATTATTTCCAGAATGCAGGCATAAAGCACTGTTTTTGAAAAAGACTTTTATTAAAAGAAGAGTTATAAAAATTTGCCTGAGCCTTAAAAATGGAATGAAGTTTTTCAGTTAAGGTAGATTAGACCCACACCATTGCAATCTTTACTTCAGCTGACTTTTCAGGAGAGAGTTAAAGAATCTTGCTAAAAACACCTTGTAAAATCCAAACAGGTAAATGCACCTCCACTAAAGAAGGAAGGAAGGAAACAGGATGAAGTCATGAGTCATAAGTTTTGGCAAACAGATCACGTTAACATTAGGATGAACTGTGTTAGGGGCAAAACTACAGGATGCTACATATTTGAGTCTCAGTATATCAGTTTATCAGAGCATGTACTGGCCCCTAGAGCGTCTAAATTCTGTCCCATGCTCCTTTAGATGCACAGAGATTCTGGACCATAATCTTTTCTCAGAAGCCATCCCACCCACTCCGTTTTGACTCAGGATTAATAACAGCTGAACAGTTTAAAGATGAAAAGGAAAATTCTATTCAGGGGCAATGTATAGTTAAAAGCACTAGATCTGTGACTGTTTGTTTTAAATTTATTTAAATTTATCTCCTTTTCCTTCTTCAATAATTGACAAGCTGAATCTTCCACTTAGTCATCATAATGCAATTCTGCTGACCTCTGTGGACTTGTTGTAGCTATACTGCTAGAGCAGAGTGGAGAATTTGGCTCAGAATACTGTAGAAATGCCAGCCATTCAGAAAGAGTCTATTTTATTGAAAACTTAAGCCCAATATGGTTGTTTGACACTGTGTTGACAACAGATATTGCACATTTTCTGTTTTCATGGAATGATAAAGGATTTTGATAAAAGATAGGCTCCTTGGATTTTTGTACTACTTAGTTTGTTATAAATTATCTTCAGAAGATTTACTTGGCTGATCTGGGACACAGAGTAAACATCTTTAGCACATATAAAGGATATGTAATAAATGAGGAACAAGAGTATATTGAGTCATTTTCCTTTCCTGGAAGGATTGTCATTTCTACATTGTATTGAAATTCTTCTAATACACTGTATCAAACTGGACAACAAGGTAGACAATCCCAATTCTTATTGATTACAATGGCAGTCACCTCTCTTTTGAGAGAGAAAGATGCCAGCTCTTCTTTGTCAGAAAGCCCTGATTCTGTTAAATAAATAAAATTCTTGTAATACTGCAGCTTGACTGCTCAATATGTGTCAGTTACTCTTTCAAGGCAAGGTCAGAAAGAAAGTAATGTTCTGGTAGTGACAGCTGCTGTGTCAGTTTTCCATAAATTTTCATCACAGCTCTTAGTTAAAGCACAAATACCAAGGCAGCTCAAAGATAGATGTTCCTGCTGATTTCATGGTGATATATAATGTTCAGTTATCAACATTCATTTTGTCAAATCTGTTAACAGTCTTTGTTAGGATTAGAAAAAGGAATTGAATGGAGACCTGAACAGCAATGGGCCACTTTTTCGCTTCATGCCTGTATCCTTTCCTGCTCCCCCTAGTTGCTGCATATATACACTCAATAGGAAAAGGACAACATACGTATCTATATTTACTGTATATACATGTACCATGTACATGCTCTTTTTAAGATGCCAGAATTAGCCTGTGTCATCTTTCCACCAAGCATCTTTATTGGCTTATTAGCTTATTCAACTGACTTCTGGAGTTCAGCCCAACAGCATTAAGCAGTATCAATTAATTACCTTTACCCACAAAACCTTCTGGTTCCACAGCTGAGTATCAAACCACTATTTCTGCAAAGATGTTTTGGAGGACAGCTATTAATTAGCCTTCAGAGTTGATTTTTTAAAATATGTTTAAATTTGGTGTATTATGAGGAAACCAAGTAGAACAGACAGAGTTAAATATCATTTAATTTTCTGTTTTTCACTGAAGGCACAAAAATATTTATACTTTCTTTACCTATAGCTTTTCTCTTCTTTAATTTCAGCATCTATCTACACAGAACGGTTTATGGGTCTTCCTGTTGAGTCGGATAATCTTGAGCACTACAAGGTGAGAATTCTGTGTTGATCTGCCTTAAATTTGAATCATACTTCTATGGACAAATAGCACTGTAAAGAAAGAAAATGACGCACCAGCTTTCATAGTAACAGTCCTGCAGTTAAGTTACGGCTTTGAAATTCTTATCTCCATAATTAATTATGGGTTTGCATTTAAAAATGAAAAAAATGCCAAATTGAAATCCTTTTTTTCTCACTTGGACAAGTCAGACGGTTCTGCCAGTGCAAACCATTAGCCTAAGAAAGAACTCAAGTGAGAGGGATTAAAATGTTGGTAAGGTTTTTGTTGGTAGTTAGCTGTAGTATGCAAACTGCTTCATGCAAACTTAGCTCTCTGAAAGTAAGATCATAAGCATACTAAACAGTTAGAACATTTTCCCCTACCTGGAACAGGTTGCCATTCTTTTCTTCACATTGATAGGAAGTCTGTAGTTTCCTCCAGCAGCACACATATCGGCTCCTGATACAGAGAGGCCAAAGAACTTAGTGGAAAGGCTCCTGTTAAGGATTTTGGATCAGGTTTTCAGTACCTATTTCTATCCCATCTCAGAGAACAGAAATGCTTAGTACCAAACAGCCGTGGCGGAGCTGGCTGGGTGGCCAGGAATTACAGCATTCAGGGAATGACATGTGACTAGTGCTGTGCTTTTTATTAGTTGGCCTTTAGAAAAGGCACTAAATATCCAATCCATTTCTGATAGCATAGATATGCTTGTGATAAAACAGCCAGAGAGCAGCAAGCCAAGCTTGCACTTAGATCTCCTATGGACAGACATTATCACAATATTGGGCACATTATTATTCTTTCTCCTGATACTGTTTTTCATAACACATGCAAATGAGTGAAGAAAATATTTAAGTATTTATTTGTAGGTATGCCTGTCCTGAAGTCAGAGTCACAGATCACAAACTCACAGATTGATAGGTTGGAAAAAACCTGTGAGATCATCAAGTCCAACCATTAACCTAACACTGCCAAGTCCACCACTAACCACGTCCCTAAGTGCCACATCTACGTGTCTTTTAAATGCCTCCAGGGATGGTGACTCCACCACTTCCCTGGGTGGCCTGTTCCAATGCTTGACAACCCTTTCCATGAAGAAATTTTTCTCACATCCAATATAAACCTCCTCTGGCACAATCTGAGGCCAATTCCTCTTGTCCTGTCACTAGTTGCCTGGGAGAAGAGGCTGAACCTCATGAGGTTACAACCTCCTTTCAGGTATTTGTAGAGAGCCATAAGGACCCCCTGAGCCTCCTTTTCTCCAGGCTAAACACACTCAGCTACTCCTCATATGACTCACTCTCCAGATCCTTCGCCAGCTTCATTGCCCTTCTCTGGACATGCTCCAGCACCTCCATGTCTTTCTAGTCATGAGGGACCCAAAACTGAACACATGACTCAAGATGTGGCCTCACCAGTGCAGAGTACAGAGGAACGATCACTTCCCTGGTCCTGCTGGCCACATTATTTCTGATACAGGCCAGGATGTGATTGGCCTTCTTGGCCACCTGGGCACACGCTGGCTCTTGTTCAGCTGCTGTTGACCAGCACCCCCAGGTCCTTTTCTGCCAGGCAGCTTTCCAGCTATTCTTCCCCGCAGCCAGTAGTTCTGCATGGGGTTGTTGTGAGCAAAGAGTGGGACCTGGCACTTGGCCTTATTGAACCTCAGGCAATTGGCCTTGNTTAACATGGCTTCTATTGTAATCTCAGACTGATAGGAAGTCACTGCTGTCATTATCAGTTCAGCTGTTTGATTGCTCTTCTACTAGGTAATGAAAACCTTTTAGCAAAGTGAATGAGTGGTTTAGACTGATGTTGCTGAACTATTCACTTTTCCTCTCAACAGAATTCAACTGTGATGGCAAGAGCAAAGAATTTCCAAAACGTAGAGTATCTTCTCATCCATGGAACAGCAGATGGTGAGGTTTGCAAATGGCAGAACAAACACAGAGCCAGAATCACTTTGTTTGAAAAACATTAAGCATCTCTCTTTGCCTTTGATTAGGGTCAGTACTTAGATCTTTGGTAGATTTCCATATGACCTATTATAAGATGCTTACTCATTCTTAGTAATGTCAACTGTATCACTTGATAATTAGTGGACACAACTTAATGCACTATAACTTTATGCTTTGTGGTATTTACACATTTCAACAGCCAATCTCTTTTTTCCCTTTTTTAGATAATGTACATTTTCAGAACTCAGCACAAATTGCAAAAGCTCTGGTTAATGCACAGGTGGATTTCCAGGCAATGGTAAATAACAGACTATTTTTCATTTTGAACAGTGGTTCACAATTTTATCAATAAGCTTATCTGATATTTGGCAATGTTTTTAATAACCCAGTTCAACTGAACATGCTTCAAAATCTGGCAATTGCTAGTGCATTTGTTACTCTTCATAAACAATTTTTCAATTTCTTCCCCAAAGGATTTGCCTGCTCTTTTTTTTTCCCCTTGCCCTTCGGATGCTAGCAGGATTTCCCTCTAGTCAAGAATAACTTGGAGGCTTTTAAAATGACCCAGGGAGAAGAACAAGAATCCAGCCTCCTTATGAACATTGTTAATAGCTAGTAAAGGAGAAGTAGATCAAAGAGCTGGCTTTTGAGGACAAAATCATCACTGGTTCTGATAGACTCTATCTTGAACTGGACTTGCCTGCCACAGGCATGAAGTGAAACAAACAAAAAGGTGTATAAGGTATCAAAATAGTATATTCAGGATCAGGGAAATAGAAAAGTTCTTTGAAAAAGTTGCTTGGGATAGCAGGCAAAGTGAGAAACACATATGCAACAGGTTGCAGGATATAAAGGATGAATGAGCAGGGGGATAGTAGTTCTGAATTACATGCTAACCTCTGCTTCCAAACCTTTTTTTTTCTCAGGGCAAGTATTTGTTTGCTATCAAATATACTGGCCTTCTGCCTGAGTCCTGTTTCATGGGGCCATGAACTCCCCAAAAAGGGGATGTCCCTGTCCTTGGGGTTTGTAGGCCCTTCTGTATATTACACATTTTCTGCCTCCTTCACTGATATTTAGCAGATCTGATATTATTCCTCAAGTATCTGGAATACTGCATATGGTTGTGGTCATTCTGGTTCAGCTACAGTGGAATGGCAGATATTTCTGAGACTTAACATAATTTGTATGTGTATTTTATTTCTAGTACACCATTCACAATGTTCATGGCTCTGCTCAAGTGCAGGATGTTTTGAATAGCATTCAAAAAACATTTAGCTGAAAGTTTGTTGCGTAGAACCCAGTATTTATTCCTAAGCAAGACTGTGACCCTTATTGCCCAGGCCATGCAGCAGGTCAAGGGCATTTCATCCCACAGGGCATCTCAAAGCTCTTTTGTCTGACTTGTTACAACTGACTTGTAAGTACTGAGGGAGTAACACTTACTCGTAGGTTACAGCAGGTTTAGAAACTTTTTTGCATCAAGAATATTAATGTATTGGGAACATACCAAAAAAATTATCAAGTCCCTCTGTTTTCTTGAGGCATCCACTTTCTTCTTTATGATAAGAAAATGCATTTCTTGTATTGTTTGACTCCTGCAGAATTGCAAACATAACATAGTGGGTTTATGTTTTGTTTTTGTTTTCTTTTCAGTGGTATACTGATCAGAACCATGGAATTCCAGGCCTTTCCAGCAAACATCTCTACACACATATGACCCACTTTCTTAAAAAATGCTTTTCTTTGTCCGAATAAGTGGGCTATTCAGAGCATGCTAAGGCATCTGAGACATCTCTGGGTGAATGCAATGGTAACAGTGCCCAAGTTATATAGTTTTCAGGTGAATTGATAACAGGAACTTTGGAGTTTTAAACTTGATGTTTACATCCACTTTTGATAGTGTATATTACCAAATGTTATGGTAATACATGTTTTGACACATGTAACACCTGTTTGATAGAATAAATAAAATCAGAATGTAAAATGTCATGTGCATTTGTTGCCAACTTGTTTAAACTTACATTCTGCAGTCCAAAGGTAGGTATTTCATTGCAAAGGCGCATTGTCAGATTAATATGCTTGCATTTGTTAGCTACAACTGTAAAATGGGAAAGGACAAAGAAAGCAGTGCAAGTACCTAATTAGCATCCTAACAAGAACCAGTTTCTCAAAATTTATTTCCAATTTCTTGGAAAGAATCCAAGCATGGATAGGAACACACAGTATTTAAAGCTGAAGTTTGGATACTTACTGAGAGTATTGAATGCTGTGTTCAAGTTTTATTCAACTTGTTTGAAACCTTGATTCTGCAAAACTCTCATTGTTCAGTTTCAAATATGAAAGCAGAACATTCATGATAACTATTTTATCTCAGTGTTTTTTCCTCCCTGTATTCAAAAGATGCGAGCCATATTAGCCTGTTTTTAATTTCTAATCATCACCTCAGCATTCAAATGAATCTCAGTGTCATTTATCCCAGATTGGAGGGGAAGGATCAAAGGATTATGCAAGCTTTCTTTGCTTTGTTTCTAGTGAAACTATTTTAGGGGTCTTTTAAAAATGCTAGAAGCTAATAATGATTGGAATACTTGTATTCTTTTGATTAGTAATTAAATCTGTCCTGTCATAATACAAGAATATTAACCAGATAATTGGCAAGAGATCCACTGTAGATTAAATGATTCCTTGGTCACATGTTTTAAAAATTCTGAGTTAGCCTACTGCCTAAGACCCATGGTCTGTCTAACACAGTATCTCATCTCTGCTATTAGCTGTTGAGAGTACAAAATAACCTGAAAAAAGATTGTGTTGCCTTCCTACAAAGCAAGCTGCTTCCTAGCTCTCAGTCAGAGATCAGTTGCTGCTTCTTTGTGGAGAAGCAAAGGGTTTCATTTGAATTTCTTGACAAAAACATGGGGTTTAGCCAAAATAATTAAAATGTGGAAGTGATTTGCTATGTAACAGCTTCCTTCGTTTGTTAATGGCAATATCAAATCTGATTTTCCACACATGAGAACATTCCTTAGATACATCTTTATGTAAATGTAGTTGCCAAGCTGTTTGTAATGGTTAAATTATACTTTGATGGGAACTCTTCAGAAAATACTCAATTAGTTCAGGTTTTTTTGGAAACGCTGCCAATTACGTGACGTTAATGAGCTTTTTGTTGGTAATGTAATTAAAATTCAGCTGCTATAATGGCTAAAGGAAAAAATTACAGCTCTAAGAAAGTTAGCATTAAGCAAATATAACATGAAGTGGGGCTAATTAGATGTTGATTATATGGTCCTATGTGCATTTGCTGCACACAACAGTAGTTTCAGAAATGTGGTTATCTTACAAATAAAGAATGCAATTCAGTTGAAATTACTGAGATTTCTCATCAATTTCTTATATTGATACAGCACCATGGAAATCATTGCAACATTGTGGTGAAAGAGAGAAAAATCAAGCTCTTATCCCAGATGCTTAAGGGTTTAAGATACCTGAATATGCCAATGGGGATCTAGAGCAGTTTTCTAAAATGCATGCTATCGATCTCACATAAAGATCAATATATTAAGTTCTCTTTCAATTTCTGCACCTTATTTTATTTAGTCTTTTGACAATCCTATAAGCTCTGGAACTTTGGGCAGATGAATTGGCCCTTTGTGGGTACTATGATTAGTAAAAGGATGCAATGTGTTGTTCATACCCTGCCTCCAGATCTGTTGTCAGAAGCTTCTGGAAGTATTTGGAATAAGGGACATTTCAGGAAAATCTGTAAAACAAAAAAGCAGAAGGTACCTCTTTCTCAAGGGATATTAGCTGTTTCATTATTAGTCTGCCCTGAAGTCTGTTTGTTTCCTAAGGCAGTCAGAGTACAAATCTTCCAAACTGTCCACCATTTACTTTGGCTTGTAGGTAGCAGTTGGGGGGATGAAAAAAAAAAAAAATAAGTGCATCTCGCGGCTATCATTTTTCCTTCATTGTTTTTCATGTTGTTAATTTCTTTGCCTTACACAGTGTTCTTACCAAAGAATGGGAACATGTCTCCACTAGAGTGTGACATTTACACTGAGTTGCTGAAATAATGTCTAACCTGAAAGCTTCATGATTGAGCAACCATGTGTTTTGATGACCTGGGGGAAAATGTCCTAGGATGTTGTGAGTGTCAAAGAAACCCTCTTAAAAATACATACAACATCAAGCTGCTGCCTGGTCTGTGCTAATAACAGATAACATTGCAGTCAATGATTAGAAATCGTGCAGAGCACCTCAAAGCTACCTTTGCAGTATTACAGAATTATATGGTTGGGGCTGGAAGGGAACCCAGGAGATCTACTTATCCCACTTACCTGTTCAGTCAGGGCCACCTACATCCAGTAGCCCAGGACTTTGTCCAGATGGCTTGTGAATATTTTTAGATATCCTTTTAGGGATAGACACTCCACACAACCCCTCTGGGCCACTGCTGCCAGTGCTTGGTCACCCTCATAGTATAGAAGTGTTGCCTTATGTTCAAACAGAACATTCTGTGTTTCAGTTTGTGCCTGTTGCCTCTTCTGTCACTGGGCATCACTGAAAAGAGCCTGGCTCAGTCTTCTTTAGACCATCCCTTCAGATATTCACATACAGTGATAAGATTCTCACAAGCCTTTTTTCTCTAGAAAGAGAACCTTTTTCATTCTGTATTGTTGTCTACAAACACAATCCATGTTAAAAGCATTACCACAAACATTCACTGCACAGTTACTTCTCCCATTCCTTTTTAATCAGAGAGAACAGTTCTTCTACAGTTCAAGGTGAAAGAACTTGTCCTGAAGTATCAACCTGAAGCTAAGGAAGTATGTTTAAAGGTTAGCCTTATATATGAATAAAAAGTATATATAACTATACTGCAGACATAGAATATGGTGTGTAAAAGCAAACACTGGGATACAACTTGAATTTAAGCTAAACTCTTATGACAAGCTGATGAATGAACATCCTCACAGTTTAACTGCCCACTTTAAAATGTTTTAGAGAATCTGGTTTTCAGGAAATGCTGAGCAGTTTCTGCTTTTCTCTTCTCTTTTGAATGACACTTTCATACTTCAGATACCCAAACATACTACTTCAGACAATGAAACTTAAGTCTTTAAATGTGTGTCATATAAACAAGGTATACAAGCCTCTGAAGACTGGACATAGTTGTTCTGAATTAAGTAAACAGGCCCTTGATAAATAGCCACAAATACAGTTGTTTACAAGTCAGTTTCCACTATAAATCTTCCTCAGCATTTACAAAATAAAACTAGAGCTGAAAAGTAAAAATTGCTTTATTCTCGGAGCTGAAAGTGTACATAAATAGTAGAAAGCCACTGATTCCACTCCAAACCTGTTTTCATCATGTACCTCATTCGTGTTGTGTGAGCTGTACGTATCAATGAACGTGCAATCCTCATACTTCAAACGTGGAGCTACTGCTTTGCTTCACTTAGGATTACTGTATCTGCAAAGAAGAAAAGGCCTTAAGAGAAATTCAGTAGAAAACCAAGTATAACTGCAGCCAGGTTCTAGAATATGGTTGGTGTTACACTCATTTTACTCAGATATCAAGTCAAATTCAGACTGCATTCAATACTTTCCAGTTTGCCAGTCAGTTCCAATTACAAGGCACAGCTGTTTAGAACATTTTATAGAGTCATTTGAAGGCTCTATATTTAATCTGAATAATTCATAGTATTTGCTAAGAGCATTTGGTATTACTTTCAATTATGAACATTGTCTTCTCAGAATGTAAAATAACTAGGACATATTTGGCCAGCTCTTCTGCTTGCGCAAATTGATGCAGCTCCATTGACTTGCAATGGAGCGATTCCAATTTAGTGAGTAGACAGAGTGGGCCACAGCATAGTTGCAATAGCTCTCTTTCCCGAGGTACAAACCTGGCAGCTTCCATGGCACTGAGCATGGAGTTGCATGCTGTGGAACAGCTGAGAGACCTTAAACTAATCCTCCATTTCAGAAAGCTGTTCTCGCTCCCCAGAGGGTAGCCATGCAATTGTGTAGATACACAGGCACACATTTGTGTGTGTTACGTACAAGTGCACATGTATGTGTGCAACATGATGTTTTATGTATGCATGTATTTATACAGATGTTCTTCTTGTATTGGTTGGACTGATCCTTAAAAGGGGAATGTAGTGCTCTTTTGGCTGATTATCATGTAGCAAGGATAGGAAAATGCCAGGGGCTGTGGAGCCCAGCCCTCTGAACTCAGGGTGAAAAGGTTACAGAGAGAATGGTTTCTGTGCAATATACCAGAGTAAAGGGTGTGGGCCTGAAGTCATACCCCAAGACACATCCTTCTCCCTTTAGACATGTATTGAATAATAATATAATTACAATAAATATGTAATGAAGAAATACACAGAAAAGTTGGGGGAGTCACTTTTTTGAAAGCATTTGATGGGGATTTTTTTACTCTTTACTGTCAAAATTCAGCAAGTCCCTAATTCATTAAAATGTTCAAATCTTGACAATTTAAATTATTTTTTCTTGTACCAACAGTTAAAGAGGTGAGAGAAACATCCTGGAAAATTACTATATTCAGAGTACACTAGCCAGTTATAACAAATATATTGATCCTATTTTTCTGAAAAACCATGTCAACTGGAATTGTCACTGCTGGAGCATCAGGCTCAGTGTGCAGCTGGTAAGAATTCTGCTTCTCCACAGAGATTATGTCCAGCGAGAACACTACACTATCCTTAATAAAAGACATTACCTGGTGCTAAGATGATGGTGCAGGAAACTGATCAACTCCAAGTACAGTGAACTAGATACAGATTTTTTTAAAGACTCCAGCTGAATCATTAAAAACATGAAACTTTCCTGAAGGCAGGTCACTTTCGGGTTTTGTCTCTTAGTCTGACTCAAAGTATTGTCTCATATGAGAACTATGATATAGAGGACAGTGAGTGTGCCCTTGATTTTTGCTAAGAGGTGCCAACTAACTATTGTATTTTAAAATGTGAGAGGAAAAAAACTGAGTATGTATGCATGTTTCATACAGTCGATATAATTTTCTGCGTCTGTTTGGTAACTTGTGTTTGCTGTGCTCTATATACTATAGACTCAGTTTTGGCAACTGAAGGTTACATGGTTCTTGATGGCAGTTCACTTATTTCTTGTAGTTTTTATTTTCTGTGTTTCACTTGAAAAACAAATAACCAGTCACCTTCTAAATGCCAGATGACCTGCTAGATGATACAGCCTCTGTAACAACCTGCCCAGCCAGGTGCACTGAGGTGCTCTGTCTCATACTTTTTTCTGAAATCATCCTACCGTAAATAAGGAACTTTATATGACAGAAGAAAATAATCTGAACTAAAAAAAAACTGGAAAACTCTCTGTTTCTTGGAGGAGAGGATGTTGTCTCACATTCTGTATTGCTGGTTTAGAAAGCTGAGTGTCTTTAACTCAACGTGTAGAGAGAGAATTGCAGCAATCCATGCCTAGAGTGTGTGCGTGTCCTCCTGGAGCAGAGCCGGTCTAAAGGGCCCTTTGATCCCCCTCTGCTGCGCTGCCGGGGAACTGCAGGGTCCGCAGCGTGGCCCACGGGCTGACCCTCTCCCTGCACAGAGTGCGCCTCAAACCTCAGATTTAGGTTTAGGCTCAGATTAAGATTGTGGTTTTTCATCCCCTACAGAACTTTAAATAACAATTAGATTAAAAAAATAATGCTGAGATAGACACAGCAAAGTATCTCACTGACATCAGCATCTCGTGAAAATATGCAGATTTTGGGTACGAGATTGTTTCCAGGTTTATTTTGGCCCCATTGGCACTGTGTCTTAGACACTGCGCAGCTGTGTGCCTAGGGAAGGTTGGTGTATGGAGATGGCAATTCTGGTCATCTCAAACAAAAAAAAAATTATGAAAAGCCAAGTTTAATAAATATGTATCAAGTTTGTATATCCTATGTCAATTAATGACTGGGAATCCATGACTTTGAATGCATGTGAAAAATACAATTAGGAGCAGGAAGAAAGTAGATATGGGCAAGAGAACATGTGGAAAAAAGAGGGAAAGAAGTACTAAATAAAAATGAGAGTAACGAACAGGCAAAATAAGGGTCTCAGAAATGACTGAAGGTACGAGCAGAAGGCAGTGATGAGAGGAACAGAAGGTGTGCCCTTAAGTTTGGAGCAGTTGTGGTATGTATGCCTTGTGTCACAAATCAGACCATGGGCCACTCCATATTGGAGCACTGGTGCAGATCAGCTGTCATTAGTGTTCAGTGAGATGTCCACTGTGATTCCAGAGCCTGCCCTCTACTGAACAGAACTGAAACTCAAGGTGGAGTCCTTCATAATTAATGCATCTTCTGGACTGCCTGACACCTTACAGAGGTAATAATAATATTATTTCATTTTTGGTGCCCTTTTGCATTTTGCAAAGGATTATCATGATGTATGAAGAAGTCTATAAAGGAAAACTTCTCCTCACGCTGCTTTTTTAAGAGGGATATCTGTCTTGCTTCATGGACAGGATAAAAGACCCATATTCATGACTGTAAGTTCTTTTCAGTGGCAAGAGCCATTGACAAGCTTTGAGTCCATCTCTCCTACCTGTCTCTTACCTGACTCACCTGAGCCAATCTCTCTGTCATCACCAGATTACTGAACACAGTCTTCTTTGGCAATGCTGCCCCACCACAGCTCTGAAATTGTCCCCATTACTGAATGGTTTAGCATTCTGACAATAGTTACATAGAACATACACAGATACAAAGCTCAAATCTATTTCGTTTATTTTTTTTTTCTTTGTAGGGAATAGAGGTGTAAGCAAAAGGTTTATCTTGCATAAATCTATAGGCCACTGCATGAAACTCAATTTATAATGAATGTTGGGCATACAGGTCTCAAGTGAGTATGAATTTTCATACAGTAACATTTACAAAGTTGGAATTTTACACCTAAAACTAATCAAAATTTATTTTAAAAATTTGACCTGTACTAGGTGTTGCCTCACTACAGTACTTCACATTTCTTCATGTTCATGAAATTGGCACACGATCATTTGAAGAATCATTCCAGGGCTTTGGGGGAATTGTGCTGGTTATTGTTAACAGTCTATTAAATTTACAAACCTTGATTTAAAATTGATAAGTGAGATGATGCTATTGATGTCAACGGAATCAGGATTCTAAATGTTAAAAATGGCAAAACAGAAACTGGAGAAATTGCTGCCTTAATCCAGACACCTTTTGCCCACTGTTTGTCATGTTAATGCCCTTCTGTTTGATATTTACTTCTTTGGACATTGCTACCTCACTCCTTTTGCAAATCCATGTTGGCATTGATGTCATAAAGTAAGCAGAGTGAATGTGTGAAATTGCTTGTAAAATTATCAAATGAAATGAATAGAAAACATGATGACTTTTTTTTTTTTTTTTAAGTTGAATAAGGAAACTGTCAGCAATGATGCACTCCTGTAATGCTTACTAGAGCTGAACAGTGTATATATATAAGTCTGTGCAAAAGAGACAGCTAGGCAGAGCTCAGGATCCTCAAGGCTTGCCATAGTTGCAGAAGAGAGAGTAGGAGCTCTTTCTGCAACTGCCACATTTCACTTCAAAGTATAATAAGGTAAGATTTATATGATCTATCAGTACAATTTATTTGAGAGAGCTGAGTGCATTATTGCATTGTATTGCCCAAAGTTTGCAACAGAGGTGCAGATCTTTCAGCAAACTGGTTATACTCTGAGGTTATACTCACTGATATGTGGAGTTAATGACATCATCATTTAAATCTCTTAATGTATGGAATTAGTTCAACAGCAAATGATCTGAAAAAGGGAAATCAGCAGTTCAGTTTGCAGAATTAACTGAAAGAAGGAAGATTAACCATGAGAATGTGAAAGACAAGCATTGTAGTAAGAATTTAAATGTGAGATACACAATTACTGATTTTTATATTTTTATCTCTTTAGTATCTTCTGTAGAGATACTTAATTAATGTGAGTTTAAAAATATTCGCTCCTTATAGATACTGCCTAAATATGAATCAACAAGGATTAAATTAGCAGCATGCAAACAAATTAAGTGGATTTCTATAGACACTGATTTAAAACTGTCCAAGACTTATTGTCACTCCATCTCCCTACAGACTGTCACTCCACTGCCCCACTTTTTTAGTTTATCTCAAGCAACTATTATTTTCCTATCACTGAAAGATCTGAAAAGGAAATTTTATAGCACAGAAGTATAATTAAAGCCTTTCAATAGTTATTGTGATTATTGTATAAAATTTAATTTAGTCTTCCCTCCTACTATGGAATTCCTTAGACTGGAACTATTGTATTTTACAGAACTTTTTACAAGGAATTAGTAGGTAAATTAGATGTAAAGTACATCTACCTGAAAAAGTAATTTATTTATAATTACTAATCATTGCTATTTGCAAGTATTTTCATGTCAATAGAAATCTAATTTATTCAGTCATACATTCTAATATGAATGTATTTCCTTTTTTACTACTGTAGTATCATAATTTGTATTTTTAAACTGGAAATAAATACAAATCTGACTTTTGAAATATTTCTTTTGAAAACAATGAAATTAAGCTAGTTTAAATTGCACATAGGTACAAAAGACATCTGTAGTAAAATATATTGGAAAAACTAGCAAAATCAGGAAATATTCAAATACATATCTGATCAAGATTTGAGATACATTTGTTACAGATTTCTGGTGGTTCAAACTGAGATGTCTTAAATTTTTCATTTCCAAACAAAAAGTAATGAAAACATTTTTATTAGTCTAATATGCATAGGAACAAGTTTTTCTGTGTAAGATTAGGCTTAGTTTTCCTGCACCTTGACAATAAGAATCCATGGGTTTTAGCACTATACACTGGTGACCTAAATAACTTAGAGCAAACAAAATCTTTATTCAAATTGGGAAATTAATTGATTAACTGGCATAAACTAAGCAAATGTTATTTTGCTAATCATCTCTTCTTCTCTATAAAACATGTTTTTGTTACCTAGAATAAAATTACAATTTCTTCCTTAAAAACCGTAGCCTCTTTAACTTGTCAAAAACTGCTGTTGCTGGTTTGACTTACCAATAGCAAGCACTAAATGCTGAACAAACAAAACTGGTTCTAAACTTTTTAAGAACATGTTTGACAGGAGGCTAATAGCTTTTGAAAGAGCTTATTTTATTAATAAGGATTCCCTTACTTGAAAATGGTACTAATTTGAAAAAAAACTTCATTTATACACTTTTCTGTTTAGTAATCTCACAGTTTTCTTTCTGAAAAATTTAGAAATAAGATGAACATACATTTAACTTTAAACATATTCTTAAGGTGTAAAGTAGCCAGTGGGACTGCTCATAACTAAAAGTCCTAGAGGCCTGAGGTATAAGAGAGTCAAGGTAGGCAGAAATCACTGAATCTCTCTTTACTGACTACAATAATTTTGAATTATTTTTATAAGTTTTATATAAAAGAAGAGCTTTGGTATTTGATATTTCATTCTACCTCAGTGACTTGGGTTTATGGCTAATCTGGACCAGCGTTTAACAAAACTACAGGCATCTGTAAACTGGTTTCCTTCAGTTTTCCAGTCTACAAGACAGTACACCAAACTGCTAGCACACTATTAAGCACGGCAAATTTCCTTATGTGTGGTGTAATAGCCAGGCTTTATTTGATGTCCAAGTTAACTCATTTACAGCCATACCAGTTAGTGTGGGCATCAATCAAATCATTTCTGTGACAGCAAAGAGTCATTTCCCAAAGGATTTGTGGAGCTTTTGTTTCACTGCTGGAAGCCTATGAAATGTGAAATTATGCATTCTTTGGTATTAACATTGGATGTCAGTGTTGCACCACCAAATTACAGCTCCAAATGAAACAGTGAAAATGGAGCTCAATACTAGTTAGGGTAATAAGACTGACTACATGACCACTATGGTATATGTTGGTAGCATAGCAGGGTATGGTGAAGTGAGGGAATCAAATCCCACATATCAGGACATTGCATAAGGCAGAAATGAGTCTCCATACGCACTGATGAAATAATTAGCAACACTAGCAGTGGCTTCTGGTGGACAGAAAGAAACTGATTCTATTGCTTAATAGTAAAATCCATCAGAAAATCCTACAGTCATAAATTTATTTTCCTGGTTTTCATTAACATTTGATTAAGATTTTGATTGTCTCAAGTATTTTGATACTGACACTGAGGTATTCTAGTAAAACATTCTCTAAGATTTTCTTAAAAATTAAGCCTCACAAAGTATCAGTGGCAATACATTCTTACTAACCATTGCCTGCCAACAGTCAAGCTTTGCATCTCCAACTATAAGTTATTTTGTAACAGATGGACGAAACAGGTTTCATTAAAAAAATCTGCTATGAAGGGGCAGACTACTGGAGCAGAGTAGAAGTCCTACAGCAGTAAGATTTTTGTTGCTGGAGACTACTTTTTCAGATGTTCGTATACCCCACCTGACCCCCCCATTTGTATTGCCCGGTGCAGAGCCAACTCTAAATCTCAAGACAGAGTAATCTGCACCTTCACTACCCATCATTCCCCTCATAACTTTCTTATGGTTTCCTCCAGGCCATAGTATATTTAAATGCAACCTATCGCAATGAAGCATTACAATAGAGAATATGTATCTTTTCACTCAGACTGTCTTATTATAAAAGTAATTGAATTTCAGTAAGTAACTCCTCCACTGGAGCCACAGCAGTTTGGCACATATTACATTTATTAGGGAGAGGGTTTTTGGCTGAGTCTTACTTTGCTACCATTTTACTTCAATAATGTAATAATGTGGCTATTTCTGTTACACAGTTGAAGCCAAAAGATTAACCTGTAATAGTAAGACTTATATCTGGGATACAATATTTTCTGCTTTATTACCATTAATATGACATATATATCCTATATCTTATATATGCCACAAAGGCCTATAATGGAAGCCCTTAAGCTGAAATACAGTATTATGTCACTAGTACAAAACTTGACATTTTACATCAGTGTGTCGTTTGGTGGTTTTTTTTTCCTAAGGAGTCACATCTAATAGTAACTCATTATTAAGTCCAGAGGCCTACTGCTGCTATATCTGTTATCTCAGGGGAAAAAAAAAAAAAAAAAAAAAAAGA
>VXBX01006869.1:133022-290128 GCA_013400415.1 Scytalopus superciliaris
GTTAAAAAAGAAGAAAAAAAAAAAAAAAAAAAAAAAAAAAAAAAACCTCCACAAACAAACAAAACCCAAAACAAACAAAAAACAACAAAATTTTAAAAGGCGGATGGAGGGTGAGAAGGAAAGAATGGGGAACTGCTAATGTGACAGTATTGTTGACAAAGATGCATTTGTTTTTTTCTCTAGAGAATAAGCTGGGGGGGGCAGGGAATCACAATCACACCAATACCCCTAGTTTTACAGTAAAACAGTATTACAGATCTAGTGCTTGATATCAGCAGAACACAGAGCAAAGGAGATAACAGACTTTTATCCTCATATTACAAAAGAAAGTGAGGATGGAGTTGCTCTCAAATATCCTAGAATGGAATAGAAACTGTGTCTTTTGAATGCCTACCCAATGCACTGAAGCGTCATCCAAATGACATGGAACCCATTCTTACAGGAGCTTAATATGTACCTTCAAGTTTAGATCAGAATTAAGAATGTTTCTTTTTGATGTAACTGATTCAGACATATGTGGAGACTATTACATTTTTCTTTGTTGCCTTACTTCTGTTTTGACAGGCAATGAAAATGAAAAGCATTTATTTTGTTGCTGGGCTCCTTTTAATGATAGTTCAAGGCAGCTGGCAAAATCCTCTTCAGGATACAGAGGAGAAATCAAGGTAAATTCTTTAGATCAAACTTTTAGAAATACTTGGCCTGAACTTTGTTTTCTTACAGTTTGAAGGCAAACATACCATGACTTAAACATGGTTTTACACAGTATTTAATCTACCATTGGAATTGACAAAATTTTTCAATATTGCACAGCATAGCACAGAAGTTTGGGGTATTAAAACAATAGTTTAGTTATCCAGGAAGACTGTGTAATTGTGCAGTATTCAATCTGCTATGTGGATTCATTTTACTAGACAGCTAGTGATCAATATGCCACTTTGTGGGAGTGGAAGAAAAGTCAGTGCACCTGCAGAATGTACTGTAACCATTGCCAATTAACAAGGTCTTAACTTTCCACAGATCATTCAAACCTTCCCAGTCTGAACCATTAGATGAGTCTAGACAGCTGAATGAAGTGAAACGTCACTCACAAGGCACATTCACCAGTGATTACACCAAGTACTTGGACACTATACGAGCTCAGGACTTTGTGCAATGGTTAATGAGCACTAAAAGAAATGGGTAAGCATTTTTGTCACATTGATATAGATCTCCATATAGAGAACCAGCGAAATACCTGGCTGAATTCAGTTTCTCAGTATCAGCTTCCCATTACAGACCATGGATAATTCTCAAATAAGTAAAGTACTTGAGGAAAAATTGTATTTACAACCATAGAATCATTTAAGTTGGAAAAGACCTCTACAATCCTCAAGTCAGCTATTAATATAATGTTTTTGTATTATTTAAAATGGGAAATATGTTCAAAATCAGTCAGAAGGATTTATGTGATATGCCACCTGAAAAGATTCTCTCAGTCTCTTTGGGGCAGATTGTTTTAGTGAATTAATTACATTCAATAGGAATAAGATATGTAAATATATAATGTACAGGTCTGGGCCATTAGACCTTAAGAAAACTTTCCTATCTACGGATAATATAATCCTGATGTTTCATTTCTGGAAAGGGAGCTAAAGTTTAAGGTTTACTGTCCTTTGGATACTTTACATGCATCACAAGTGTAAGTTGGCATGTTTATTTTTTTTCCAAATATACTTTGACTAAACACAAACTACCAAGCTAAGAGCAAGAATAATGTAAAAGTGTGTCAGTCCTGTGTTTTAGACAAAATCTGTCCACAGACTACAAAAATCTATTATATTAATGCTTTGAAATCTCTGAAAGCCTTTAAAGCATTAAGTAAAAACTTCTCCACATTGTATTAATTTAAATTCATATACATTAAATATAATTAATATATTCATCTATCAATCATAGTTTTTTATCATAATATTTAAAGAACAATGAATAAAAGTTTATTCATGCTCTGCAGTGTACTAGTAATAATGATCTAATGATTGAAAAATTCCACTACAGCCAACAAGGACAGGAGGACAAAGAAAATGACAAAGTCCCGGACCAGCTCTCAAGGTATTCTATTTGCCACAACTTGTTACTCAAAACCAGTCTGAGCTCATTTTCAGTTAAATAAGAAAGAAAACAACTAGTATTCTTTACAGTGTTACCATAATCCAACAAATATATATCAAAAGATATTATCTCCCACTTACTTTTTACAAGGAAAGAGGAAATGTCTCTATGTTTTTTATTCCTGTACCTGTGTTCTATAGCTATATGCAGTGGATCCAAGAAATGCAACAGGATGAGAATACATTCCAGGAAAGGAGATTTCAAGCAATCAAGTAGAGTAGAGAATAATATAAAAAGAAAAACTTGATGTAGAAAAAGGCTGAAAAAAACCCCCAAAAAACCGACAAACCCAAACACATTATGTTGAGGAAAAGAAAACCAGTGAGAAGACTAGTGAAAGGAAAATGGCCAGGCACCCACTTGTAGAGAGCTGATTAAACACAATGCAGTGCTCAGCCCTAATCACTTGGTCCTATGTTACATAAACTGGCCATTACAGCAAGGAGAATACAAGGCCAGACTTTTGTTTCCTGACTGTGATTTTGGGAAGGGCTGGGGGGATTGGAAATTTTAAAGAAATGACAAATCAAATAAGTGCTTTTGCAAAACAGATTGAAATACCTATATTAATTTTCTTTTGTCAGAAATTCAAAAAAAAATAGCCCAGATCACAAAGATCCTTAAGTTCACACTGTCAATATTAATAACAAATCTGTAATAATGTTTCAGCTTCATTGAAACAGCATATCTCAAGAAAATTAACATTTCATTAAAAATGTTCCAAACAACTCTAGTTAGCATGCTGATGAAAAGTGCAGATGGTACTAAATTAGGAGGAATGGTGAAATCCCAAAAGGAAAAAATAATAGAAAGAGCTAGAGGCCCTGAAAATTGGGCAGAAATTAGCAAGTTCTGAAACAGAAGTGCTAGAGAAATTATTAGTGAAAAATATTCCATAATATGTCTACTTCTTAGTGCAGTTTGCCTTCCTAACACACGGTGTGACATAATTTTTATGTTGTATCAGAGAAAGACTCACAATGACATCTAGGGAGAGAGAAGGCAAATGTCTTTAATAAGATGGAGTTGATCAGGCTTGAAATTTTTCCAAGATTATGACTTGGTCAGAGTGATGATTAAAAGGGTGTTCAAAAAAACAACTCAAAATGTAAATTTGAAAGGAATTAAGTCTGAATAATTTGGCTAAGAAATAAGGAAGCTGAAGATAGGAGGAGAGCTGAATGGAAATTTATAGGTTAACATAAGAGGTAACAAAAAACATGTCTGTATAATACAATACAGTTTCTTGATCATAACTAATTAATCTAGCACAAGAACATTCCAATGCAGCTATAATTGCTTTCTGCACCTGAACTGAGTTGTTCAGAACTAGTTCAGGAATCTGCACAAAACTATATTGCATAGGACAGACAATACCTAAAAAACTGAAATATATCAAGAAAAAATATATTAAGTAGTTTGAGAATCAAAGAAACCCCTCTCCCTTATAAGAAATGCTCACCTGGCAAGTAGGAAATTTAAGTGAATAAAGGTTTTAAAAAATACTAAGTTCTGATGCAGTGCTACAGTATTGCAATATTGTGTCCTATTGCATTCTTTCAGCAATGCAATCTCCAAGCGTCATTCTGAATTTGAGAGACATGCTGAAGGCACCTATACCAGTGATATCACCTCCTATTTGGAAGGTCAAGCTGCAAAAGAGTTCATTGCCTGGTTAGTGAATGGACGAGGAAGAAGAGAGTAAGAATCCATCCATTCCTATTAATTTTGCCTTACATTTGGGGTCAGAAATCATGTCTGATGAAACCTTGATGTGTTTTTGATCATTCTTCCTGTACTTCATGTTTTCTTTTGTAATAGAAGATATTCTGTGGGTGTTCCAAATACAGATTTTAAAACAAACCTATTCGGTATGCTGTTACACTCTAAAAGGTCAAGTTAATTTAAGGTCAACACATGTAAAACCAAACCAGACTTTCCTCTAACTACCACTTTCCCTCTTTACACAGCATTGCTTACAGTCTCCTTAACTATCACTGAGACGATTCTAGTCAGTGTCACCTGAAATTACCTTCTCTTTATTCCCTTTTACTGTCAGTCTTTTCCTCTGCAATATTTTCAAGATTAAATTTTGAGCCATGTCATCAGCTGTACCCTGGTGATCATTCTCAGCAGTAGCTGATAACTTCTTATCCTCTTCCCATGCTCCTCAGAGTCTCCCCAAGCTTCTGCTGCCAAAATAACCATCATTTCCTATGACTATAGCTTATTTTCCTTTCTAAGATGCCTCTAATTCTTCTGCTATGGTTTGCGGTTTCCCAGGCACAGCGATCCACAGTTTTTACCTACCTGTGACTCTGATTTCTTTCATTTCTGTCTTGTTCTCCACATAGTCATTGCAGATTTCTCAATCCTTTTCACTTCATGGACTCAGGACTTTACATCTTTTTCCATTATGGCCTTACACTTAGAATGGCATTACCTTCAGTCTCCTGCAGGCATCTTCTGTTTCATCTGTTTCCAGCTCTGCATGGTTAGGACCTACACCATGCACGTGCCACTCCCCACCTTTTAACTGTTCTGTACTTATTTGTGCCTTTAGACTGTAAGCTCTTTGGGGCAGGGATTCCAGTTCATCCTCTGATTATATATTCTACCAGCTGTAAAGTATATGTAAGTCTCTTGCACTATATAAAAGTAATAATAAATGATAATAATAATAATAAAATACAATCTCTAAGACAAGATTGTGTGTTGTAGTTAAGGGACTAAATAGGTGAAAGTAAGTTTTGTAAATAATGACAATTTCCTGAAATTAAATAAAATTAAATATATTAGGTCAGCTATATAGAGAAGGAAAAGGCTCCAGAGCCTAGTGCTGTTCAGATTTGCACTTGTTTTTATGTCATGTTTTATTTTCATGAGCAGAAATAGGATATTTCTGTATCTGTTTGAGAGAAATACAACCTACTTTAATGAAGAAACCTAGATGGACAATTTAACTTAGACCAACCTTCTGCTTTCCAATATTTAGTAATTTTTCGGGTCAAACTGGTACATAGCCTTCCTTGAAATGAACCAGTCTGCCTGTCATTGGACTCAGAGCCCAGTGTGCTTTAGCATCAACCCACCTTAATGGAACCAGTAAAATCTTCCTGTATTTGGTGGGATGAAACGAAAGAGGAAAGTTTTCTAAACCAAAGTCTTGACATACTGATTTTCCAGTCAAAAAAGAATAGAACAAGAATCAGGATTGTATTCCAAATATATAATGTTATATTTGATGATTTTACAGCAAACAAGCATATAGATTTTATACAGGTGCTTTAACTGAGCTATTTTAACCATCCCCACACAAAAAAATAGAAATTGCTGCTCTTAGTATCTAAATTCTTATGCAATATAATTGTAAGTAAGTAATTAGGACTTAAGTCCAGTTAAAACAGAAAAAAGTATGAAAATTTGACTATAATATTTTAGTAGTGATATTTCTTAAAGAACAATACTTAGTAAATCTATTGATGCCTAATCTTCTTGGCATAGACATTGCAGAATGAGATATGTTTTTGCATGTATGGCTTTTTCAAAATTGCTAAAGAGGAATTTCAACTCACTGGGAGGAACAGCCCTCCGTTTTGAAAATAATGCCTCACAAGATGTTCTGCTATATGTCCTGCTATACTGAGCCATAACACCAGGCACAATGCTTAACTCCTTCAAATCACAGGAAAGGTGCAGTGTATTAGAACCCTGTACTAAAGCCCTTTTAAATGGTTTGTATATTTTTGATATGCAAATTGTTTGATAATGTCTTCCCTTTGAAGTTTCCCAGAAAAAGCTCTTGTGGCTGAAGAAATGGGTCGAAGACATGCAGATGGCACTTTCACGAGTGATATCAACAAAGTCCTTGATGACATAGCTGCCAAAGAGTTCCTAAAATGGCTAATTAACACAAAAGTTACCCAAAGGTGCCTGAATTTTATACTCTTCTTCATATATTGAGATTTAAAATGTATTTGTCACACATAGGGAAAATAGTAGTAATTTTTCTCTCAACTATTGATGTATCTCTTACAAACTTTGTTACAGACAGATGAACAAGGGTACGATACTAAACAGAACTCATTCAAAATATTCTTTGCATTTTGTATCAGTGGTGAAGCTTTCTAATAGTTTCATATTTAAGCTGAGAGGAGTTTTTGCCACTGAATGTTACCTGAAGTAACAGCATATTAAATTACTGAAAAATAAAACTCTGCTTTGCATGGACATTATAAAATCAGAAATATTTATTAGTAAAATTACACCAAACTGGTTATTCTTTAAAGACTGATATAAAACACTGCCTTAAAATGTGGCTTGTCATTAGAGAACAGTACTGTAGTCTGAGTTCCTGATAGTTAAGAGCCCTGCTTTAGTTTGCCTCTATATAGGCAAAGTAATGTTTATTCTGTGAGCTCTGTGAACAGGTTAGTATTTAAGAATTATTTGTTAAAATTAATGTAGCATTTAAAAAATAACAAAATGCCAAGGCAAGGCACATGTGAGTGGCCAGATTTTTTAAAATGTTGGATGTCTGCTCTGTAAAATTTAATTACTTTTAGTCTTTGCACTACTGAAGCCCCCAAAATGACTAGTTGATCTTGGAAATCTGAAACAACAAATATTGTCTCAAAAAATCTAGAAAGCATAGTTAAAATACAGTTTTTATTAACATGCAACTGTTTTTGTGTTTGTAGTTCAGCATTGAAACAGACAATTTAGGAAAAAAATCTGTTTAAAACTACTAAAAAGCTTTTCCTTTGGGAATAATTGTTTTCAATCTATTATTAGAGAGAGGCATTGAGAGGTCTGTGGAACTAACATCTGCTCACTCTTAAACAGAAAAAATATGTTCCACACATATTTCATAAGTCTTAGGAGACTTAGAATATTTCCTAATTGCTGCTGCTTTTTCTTTTTCCCCCAGAGACCTTTTGGAAGAATACCAGTAAAAATGTAGAATAAAGTGGGATAAATGAAGACCTTCATTGCATCAACTGCTAGTTATTAAGAGATTCTCAAATCTGTATTCTGTCATTTACATTTGGTGTAACAAAGCTATGTCACCTTGCATGCCAGGAAATAATTGTACTATAGTTTAGTGTTGCCAAAGGTTTATATATGGAAAACCTGTTGTCTAAGGGATGGTTTTCTTAACAGTTTAAGATCTTATATTCATATTTTCCATCTATTAGGACTAAAGTAACTCCATTTATATTTAATGATAAAATTATTTTTCTAAAATGTTTACTTCTACACACAAATAATCCAATCACCAATTATATTATATATGTTATTCAGTAGGGGCTGGCAGTTACAAATCCCTGAGAAGTGAATCTCTCTTAAAACCTTTGTTATAAAAAGGCTAAGCTTTAAGGATATTGAATGATAGCCTTAAATAAATTTTTTCAAGCTTCTTTTCTGTTGACTTTTCATGTGTATATCTCTTGTGCCTCTTTGCACTCCATTTCATTTTATTCTAAAATTTTAGTGTCACTGAGATCTTCGAAGTGGTTTGTTTGGAATGATATAACAAACTCAACATTTTGTTTTGTCACGTTTTTCCCTGCAATGATTCCCAGAAAAGAGCTGTGTGAACTCTGAATTACCTCTAGTTGAAAAAGAAATCATCTGAGGTGAAGCTAGAGAGGGAAACATGACTGAAGAGACAGTTATTCTTCATTAGCATAAATTCTGGTTTCTCATTAATATTGAAAAATATTAAGTGCAATATACTCTATAAGTGGTGGAAGATGCCACATAATTTCTCCAAATTTTATACAATTTCCAAGTAAACCCAACTCAAATGGTCCCCTAATCTCTGTCTTATTTTTTCCTTGTCTTCATCTGAGAACCACTTTGTCCATCATCTCTTGCCTTTACCAACATTGTGCTGGAACTTGCAAGCACAACTCTCATTCAGTAACCTGTGCCTCCTCCAGCATCGTAACAGAACATTTTGTTTGGAGACCCCAATGTTCCTAGCAATCCAAACACTTATATTCTCATCTGGCCAAGGCATGATTTTGTAGGTATGATAGTAGCTGCAACTCTCAAATAGTCACAGATGCCATTATATGGCTTTTACTTCCAATGACTACCCAACCCCCCTTTTGTCCCCTTGCTATAATAGCAATGCACCAGGGATCTATATTATCATGTCCTAAGGGGCAAGTGTTTCAATAGAAAGCCAATGAGCTTAGCAAGTATCAAGTAGAAGTGATGTGAAGCAGGACCATTGCTGAATCAGAATCAGCACCTACAGCTTTTGCTAGGAATAAAGCTTTTATAGGAATAAGGTTTTTTTAAAGCATATGAAACTTTCACTGATCTAGAATTTCTGGAAAAATATTAGATTGTATTTCCAAAGTGCTATGGGAACAAATATCCTGTAGTTTCAGATCAGAACTGATAACACCCAACTTGGCATCCAGAGCAGCTTCTTAACACCAACAGAAAGCTGTTCTAAGATCTTAACTTTAAAAAAATTAAAACTCAGTAGAACATTGAATTTGAAATACTCATCATAGCATCCAAAACACCACTGCAGGGAGGAGAGAGGTATGTACATATAATACATGTAAATGTATTTGTTGTTGTTGACTTAATCCCATTTGTGTACAGTGGTTTGGGTTCAAGTACTTCTGGAACTAAAGCAAATTCAGATATACACAGTTGGATACATACATTCCAGACTAAAATGGTACTAACAACATAACTCCTCAGTTTCCACAGACTGAACACTGGACATTGAAATGTTTTATTCCATTATGTCCAGAATATTTAGTGCTCTGAAGGACAGGATTCCAGAGTTACAAATCCATTTTGCTGTGGCGTCTGTCACCAGGGTATTTGACCTCCTCCTGGTGATGGCTTTGTTAGCTATGAATATACTGGATTTTCCACATATTTATAAATCATATGTTTTAGGAGCAGAGGGGTGTAAGTTATTTTCCCTAATTTCTGCCACTTGTCTGGAACACAACAAAAACATTTAACCTTTCATTTCCTATGTTCCAATCGCAAGCATGAATCAAAAGAAACGCTTTCTTCAGAACTGAAATGAAGTTGAGCTTGTAATCAGAAATTCCAAACACATGTTTTAGCTCAACAGAGCTAAATCACAGAGCAAGTCCATATGGGAACAATCAGAGTTATGTGCTGGATATTTCTCATACATGCTACATGAAATTCAGGGAATGGTACAAACACAAGGAGAAATAAATTGCAGTCACTTCATCTTTACTACAAAATAGCTACAGTCCCCTGTGTATGTTCACATGTGCTGCCTAGAACTTCCAGGTGGCCTTACATTAAAGAGTGTTCCAAATATTATCTCCTCTATTAACTACATTTTATTTGCTGATTGTGCAACATGCTTCCTTTTCCACTATTTATTAAGTAGCTGGAAAAATAAGCATACTGAAGTAAAAAAAAAAAAAAGACAATTACTTGGAATTAATAAAAAAAAAAAGAACAGAAACCCAAGGTATGCTAATCATTCAACTGTGCTCTGAGGACATGTGGTAAGAATCTGCAGTTGTCAGGAAAATAATTTTATAAAGAAAAATACATAAACTTGTAAGAACTGAATGACAGCTGCTACTAGCCACATTGAAATGGTTGTTCCAGTGACATAATTACACAAAACAGGATTTTTTTCTCATTAGCTTTCAGGATTTACAGTTAACACTCACTTCACAATCCTCTCAAACAGAACTAGTGCAAAGACATATTACAAAACTGTCCTTATGCCACTTCAACCTCAAATGCAAAGAAAAAATGAAATTGTTTCAGAAAAAAAACATACATTTTTAATATATTTGTAGTCAAAAGACACTTTTAATCCAGTAGAACTTGAACACTCCTCAGTGCTAACAGGACTTTTGCTTTCTCTTCCTCACAGTATGTTTGAAGTACTGTGAGTCTGTACAAAACTTCCTGCAGCACATATTTCGTCTCCCATAGCCACACGTTGAGACATCTGGAACACATTACTGTACCTGTAAAGCAGACTGTACACATTTTGGTCACAAGCAATTTTTCTTACTCTGCAGAGGTTGTTTTACGTTTTTCCTGTTTGACTTCTCCAAATATTTCTGGAGTAATCAAATGTATAAATAGACGCATAACAAAGTCTTGAGTTTCACTAGACATCTGAAGGAGACATCGCATCTGGCAGGTCTACCAACTGTTTGGAAAGCCAACCTTCAGGCTGAAAGCTGTATTTTCATTCTTTCTAGGAAGTAGCTCACTGCAATCATGCAGCCTCTGTATGAATACCATTGTGTTGAGCATACAATACAGTGAACAGCTATGACTTCTCAAATTTTGTCATGTAGCAGCCACTGCTGGATATTCATTTGCTTAATCTCTTGGCATCACATTAATACATATCTGATTGCAAAAGAACATCATGGTATTAAGTAACTTGAAATATTTAGCTGGAGGAACTTTTTAAGTCTCAGGCTATCACAAAAGACAATCTGATAGAGCACCAGAAGAACAACCATAGCAATAATTTTTGGAACCACAGGCATTTCGATCAGACAGCAGGAACTTGAGATTTTTTTCAAGGTGCATACAATCATTGCTAGGAACCCTTGCAACTAAGTGGAAAACATACTCTATACTGACTCTTACTGGGTCGCTCAGGTGGTTCTGAGTAGAGATTCAGGTCTCTGTGACATGACCAGAGTCAGAAGCACTGTAGATTATTAACAATTTGATCTTGATACAGGAATCCAGATTTCCAATGGCACTTAAAATTGTGTGCCCACTGAAACCAGCAGAAGCCAGGCATATGCTTTGTCAGCATTGCTCTTTTTTTCTCCTTAGAATTCACCACTAAGAAGCATTAAAACCATGTAGATAATATTTCAAAATATTACTTATCTCCAATTTGGCTATAAAAAGCTTGGTAACATTCAGGTGCATTTTATCGCAAGACTGACATAATATACTTTGAGACATTCTGATGATCACTACTTAAATGTTCAGAGGAAAAGAAAAAAGAACAAAATGGCTGAATTATATATATGTTGTGATTCCTACTCACTGGGAAATGGAAAATTCACCCGGGGGTTAGGGGTGGTGGTGTTTTGTTTTCTTTTTTTATTGTGGATTAGACAAGCAAGTGCACAGTACACCAGATAGATATATATTTATGTGGCCCTGGAAGACATTCTGAAACACTGGTCATGCATCTCACTGCATATATTGAGACAGTTGGTTGAAAATTACCATACAAGACTGCCATTTCACTGTGATTTTACTTTACAGAAGTGGACTTATCTGTACTCACAATGAGTGATTAGCAAGCTGTGAAATTGCAGTGTGTTAGATCCTCCATGGTAAACTTACCCTGAACTACCTGAAACCACTGTCAGGGCAGATTAATGGCATTCCTAAGGTAAACTGATACCACAGTGTAAATTCAAAACTTGTAACAGCTGCTGCCCTCACAGAGATGGTATATAATAGTGAGCAAGACCATAAACTTGTATCTGGATGAAGTTTATTACCTTCCACGTATACGTACCTTTACTGTTTGCAAGTGTTTTGGATTATTCTGAAGGAGATTTATACATCACAAAAAGTTATTAACCCACTCCCAGACAGTTTGCTTCAGAAACAGCAGCAAAATACTAACTGCTGTGCTCCATCTGCAGAAGTGGAATGAAGTAACAAGCAGCATAACCTTACTGAAAGCTCTGAGAAGTATTTTCAAGGCAAGACTAAGAACATTTGCTGTTTCCCTTGACCTCAAATCTCCTGCTTCAAAGGTCAGGTACTTTTTCTGTTATATTTCTCAAGCTGTAAAAAAACTGCACCTCTCTTGGTAACTGCCAGTGTTCTGCCTATACAGAGGAAAAATCTAAGATGGACAAAACCAAAACCACTACTTTATAATCATTTTTTTGGAAGCTTGAATTCTTCTCTTAAAATAATTTGCTTGCTTTTTAAACAATCAAAAGCTTTGATTTACAGTTTTGATTTACAGGTTAGTCTGTCTTTTCCACTAATTCTTACTACTATGCCAGCACATACTCAGAATTCTCCTTCGAAATGGAATTATCTGATGTGATAAACCAGGGTCATCTCCAGCACTAGATTTTAAACTTTTATCCTATACTTCCGTTTTCTGGTCTTAATTTAAAATCCCCTTTTGAAGACTTGCAGTTCTATATCCAGCGTGAAACAAATAAATACAAGCCCTTCTTGCAACTTTATTAGTCCTTCCATGACTTGATTGCCAGAGAAAGAAGTTCAAAGAGCAGAAACTTTACAAGAAACGCTGGTGTTATCAAAGCATTGGAAGCTTTGCCACCAGCGTTTGAACGCACTTCGCTTCTGGGCCGTTATCTGATTTCCGACAGAAATCCCTCCGGTGTCCCAAGTCCCTCCTCTGCCGCGCACAGCTGTGTCGCCGCGTCCCGAGCCTGTGAGCTGACGGAGGAACCGCAAAGACAGCAGGAAACCCGGGATCTTGCACAAGCCCCGGGTGCCTGCCGCTCCCAAGGCAGCCGCCCCCAGCCCCCGCCCAGGAGCCGCTCCCGAGCAAAGCCCCGCGGGCAGCGCCCGGGTCGGATTGCCGCATCCCACCGGGAGCGGGGAGCCACATCCCAACGGGACCACATCCCGCCGGGCTCGGTCCCGCCGCCGCTCCGCGCTCCTCGCCATGCCGGTGGGTGAGGGGAAACGGGGGCGGCCGCGCAGGCGGGTCCTGCGCCGCCGCCGCCTGACGGGACTTCTCCTTGTAGAGCTGCCTGAAGTGGCTGCTCGTGACCGTGGGGGTCGCCGTCGTGGTCGTGGTGATCACCGTGCCCGCTGTGCTGCTCACCGGCAGTGAGTCCGGGGCNTGCAGTTCTATATCCAGCGTGAAACAAATAAATACAAGCCCTTCTTGCAACTTTATTAGTCCTTCCATGACTTGATTGCCAGAGAAAGAAGTTCAAAGAGCAGAAACTTTACAAGAAACGCTGGTGTTATCAAAGCATTGGAAGCTTTGCCACCAGCGTTTGAACGCACTTCGCTTCTGGGCCGTTATCTGATTTCCGACAGAAATCCCTCCGGTGTCCCAAGTCCCTCCTCTGCCGCGCACAGCTGTGTCGCCGCGTCCCGAGCCTGTGAGCTGACGGAGGAACCGCAAAGACAGCAGGAAACCCGGGATCTTGCACAAGCCCCGGGTGCCTGCCGCTCCCAAGGCAGCCGCCCCCAGCCCCCGCCCAGGAGCCGCTCCCGAGCAAAGCCCCGCGGGCAGCGCCCGGGTCGGATTGCCGCATCCCACCGGGAGCGGGGAGCCACATCCCAACGGGACCACATCCCGCCGGGCTCGGTCCCGCCGCCGCTCCGCGCTCCTCGCCATGCCGGTGGGTGAGGGGAAACGGGGGCGGCCGCGCAGGCGGGTCCTGCGCCGCCGCCGCCTGACGGGACTTCTCCTTGTAGAGCTGCCTGAAGTGGCTGCTCGTGACCGTGGGGGTCGCCGTCGTGGTCGTGGTGATCACCGTGCCCGCTGTGCTGCTCACCGGCAGTGAGTCCGGGGCGGGGGGGGGAAAGTTTGGCGGAAAGTTTGTGCTTGAGGGAGGGGGGTCCATAGAGCTGGAACTCCTGAGTCTTGAGAACTGGAAGGTACTTCGCCAAGAGGGAGTCTCACCTGGGAGGATGGGGGGCGCGGGGAGAGTGATAAAGACCCTTGGTTTTCCCGTGGGTGCTGGTAAGAGTTAAAACCATTATCGTTTTCAGCATTTTCTGTCTTTAGTGCGGCCATAGGCTGTCGAACCACCAGTAAAATGCCAATTTTTCTAGGGTATATTGAAGAGATAAGATTATATTACCTCTCTTTTCTGTGTTTGCACAACTGTTCTAAATGTCATTGAGTGAAATTATATAAACAGTATGGTTACAGAGGTCAGAGAAGTAGAAGATTTAGAATGCAATTTTGGACTCTGATCCGTTTGCGCTTTCCAGGTTGCCCTTGTAGCTCTGGATGTTAATGTGAAACAGCATTAGCTCCTCATCAAGCAATGCTTTGCTTCCAGCTGGTAGGACAGAGCTGCGCCTTATTCTCTCATTTTGCGTTCTTAGGATTAACAGCTGAGCAATCATGGTATGTAGAATCAGCACGGCAAACTGTTAGGAAGTGTTTTCTAGTCTAGACCTTTGGTGGCCCACTGTCCATGAGGTGCACCCCAAGATGGTGTGAAGATGTGTATGCTGATCTTGACAGTGAGTTCAGCAATTGCTTATGTGCACAGAAAGTTCTGGTGGGTTTGTTTTATGTTAGTTAAGGAGGTGAAGCTTATGTCACTAGTGCTCATATGGCATAATTTACATTAAACTGTTTTGCAGTTCAGCTCTATCAATATTAATATCCCAGTCATTAAAAACTAGATTTTCAAGTCCCGATATCTAAATTACATACCTTCTGGGCTAAAACTTTCTTCAGTGGATGCTGACTCCCTTTTCTGTTATTTTTGGGCAGCTTTTTGCCACTTCTCTCAAAAAAAGCAGATTTTTGAGATGACAGAAAATACTCTGAATTTCACGAGTTGGGAAGAGCAAGAGAAAGGGTCGTGATAACTTATCAGATGGATGTGTGCAGGCATAACACCTAGTGAAAGAATTCAGTATGCAGACCTGAACTCTGCTGAAGAGATGGTACTTGTCTATCTTGATGCCAATTCTGTGTCTTACTGTAAGTCAAGTGGGTTTTCTTCTTTCATAAATTGTAGCATAGGAATTCTTTCGCTGTAGAAGTGGCTGCAATTCAGAACCAGTCACTCAGTTATACAGTAAATTCATTTTACTTGAAAGGAACACTTCTGTTACATGATACACAGAATACCACCATGCTGTCAGCCTTGGCTTGCATCATTTTGGTTGTAAAAGAATAGGACAGTGAGTCAGTCTTTTTACTGTTGGCTCAAATTAAGGCATAAGAAATTATCTAGAATGCCCAGGTAGTGCCTCTGGATAAAATATGGATTGATATGAAGTGGACCCAGTTCAAAAATTTGAATTCCTGTCTCTTCCCAAATCAGGCCAGTAGTAACATCTGAATAACCACTATGACCACTGTAATTCAGGAACTGCGGGGTGCTTTTGAATTTTTGACTATGCTGAACAGAAGTTTTCTGCTAGCTGAGAGTGTATAGGTGATGTACTTACAAAAGTAGTAATTTGCAGGTTAGAGCCCTTAATGACTGACAGTTTGATTACCTGGCTTTTATGAGCAATCACAGGGCATGTGAGTCAGCTGAGGATCCACACAGGTGCTTGCCTGAGTATAAAGTGAAAGTGGCAACATTGTGTTTGGGAGGAGCAGCTCACATGGCTGTGACTATGTTGAGATCAAAGTTTGCTCTGATGAAAGTCCTTGCAATTGCAATCAAGTCTTTATTTCATCCCAAGCATTCAAGCATTGTGCAGGGACTGAAAATTATGATTATTGATATAAACAGATAATTTTCAATTTGGATTTCTTACCTTTGGTCTGCAACATGCTTCTCAATGTACTTATATTTCGTAAGCTTAGTAGTCATGTGGCACATAATTAGTTTGATAAATGGGCTCCAGTGCTGTGAAAGATTGTGAAATTTTGCCACTCCAGAGGAGTTCTGGCTTGTTGCCTGGCCTGTAGGCCTGACAAGTGGAACTTCTGCTTCTTCTCTTGCAGCTGTTTAGCACAGAGAAATATTTCAGACTTAAATTTACAAAAAGGTTCCCTAATTTTGGATGCAGCCCTTCACTACTTACCTTGAGAGTCTTCCCAGCCAGAATTCTGTACAAAATTCTATACATTTTCTCTGCCTATTTTGACACCTTCTTTTATATTTAATAACCACATAGGGCTACTTGCATCATAGTTTAATCTCAAAGCAGTCTTGGTGATTGTATTTGAAGTTTGAAAAGGGAACATAAATATTTTCCTGCTGTATGTCCTTGACTCCTGTGACTGTCATTTAACTCAGTTATCTACCCTGATTCAAATGTTGAGTAATATAATATTAAAAAAAAAAAATTATCAACAGTGGATTGCTATCTGCAAAATGCTTCTGCTATTTTTATTTCCTTGCCTTGCATAAGATGAGGTAACTTTGAGAGGGATTCCAGAGCTATTGATTACAAAGTTAATGATTACATCCCTCTGGGGTAGTCTCTGCAGCCCCACAGAGCGGCTTTTGAGTGAACTGCCCCAGGCACTCATTCATTGGTCTCTCCTGAATGTCCTCCATGAGCACCTGGGTGGAATTCTGAATTAAATGAACCTTTGGCCTTACCCAGCAAAGTAGTTTTTCAATACTTTTTTTTCTGGAAACCTAGTCCAGTGATCTAATCCCCACATATCTCAGGGAGTAACTGTGGGCTCGAATGTACAGGAAGGGAAAGAGTTAGAGTACCTTTTTACACATGTTGGAATGGATACAAGGGGAAAAGGAATGTTTGGAAAAACTAGCCAGAAATGTCTCTTACTTTTCTGACCATTGAATCAGTTGGGTTTCCCTTGCATGTCTCCCGCTGTTCCTAAATTGCATTCTTAGTCTGCAGATTATTCTCACTCGTATTCTGCTGTCACTTTAAAATGGAGATAATCATTCACCTTTTGTGATTTTCAGCATTTCTCTGTCCCGTTCTCATTATTGCTGACCATCATGCTTGTACTAGTCTTTCCCTTTTTGTGGTTTTCCAGTCTCTCTCTTGGTAATAGTGAACATGCTGGGAAGATGCCATTATTACTGGGTTTTATAGTTTTCCATCACTTTAAAGTCAGTTATGTAATTTCTTGCCCTTTTTTATTATTGTTACATATGGAAGTTAGTAAAATGCACCTGATACTGGGGAATAAACAGTACATATACCAAGAGTAATTTGTCAACATCTTTAGGTTTTAGTATGGTTGATATACCATAACCCTTACACAATAGTTAGCCTCTTGTTTACTTTATACCTGTCCTGGTTTTGGCTGGGAATCAGGTAATTTCCTTTGTAGTAGCTGGTACAGTGCTCTGTTTTGGATTCAGTATGAGAATAATGTTGATAACACACTGATGTTTTGGTTGTTGCTAAGTGGTGCTTATTCTAAGTCATGGACTTTTCCGTTTCCCAGGCTCTGCCAGTGAGCAGGTGCACAAGAAGCTGGGAGGGAGCATGGCCAGGACAGCTGACCTGATCAGGCCTAAGGGTTATTTGATAGCATAGAATGTCATGGTCATATAAACAGGGAGGAGTTGGCTGTGAGGTGCCAGTCGCTGCCCAGGAACAGGGTGGGCATTGGTCAGTGATGAGCAATTGTGCATCACTTGTCTTTCTTGCATTTTATTCCTCTCTCTCCTTTTCATTACCAATATTATTACTGTTATTAGGAGTATTATATTTAGCTTTATTTCAGTCATTAAACTGTTCTTATCTCAACATATGGGTTCTAACTTTTTCTGCTTCTCCTTCCTAATCCCCATTGAGGGCGGGAAGGGCAGAGAGGAAGGAAGTGAGTGGCTGAGTGGTACGTAGTTGCCAGCTGGGGTTAAACTATGTCAACACCTTACACCTACAGAAACTAACACAATTTTTCTCCTGAAAAAGGGTGACATATTAATCAAAAATTCCAAAATGGAAACAAAATTGTTTATCAACTTCATATGAGTACCACTTACATAAAAGGTTAAGAGCCTTCTTCCCAGAAGGACTTACTTACGGTTCTGCTGTTGTATCAGGGGTATTATGATGTTATTATTTCCAGTATGACAGTAGAAATATGAATGTACTGCAAGGAGTGAGAATTGGACAGAGGAATCATAGAATCATTAAGGTTGGAAAAGACCTCTAAGATCATCAAGTCAAACCTTTGACCAAACACCTCTTTATCAATTAAACCATAGCACATATAGTAATCTCTTGAACACTTGCAGGCATGGTGACTCCACCCCTTCCCTGGGCCCTTTCCAATGCTTATCCACCCTTTCAGTGAAGAAATCCTTCCTGATGTCCAGCCTGAACCTCCTCTCATGCAGCTTGAGGCCATTTCCTCTTGTCCTATCACTAGTTACCTCGGAGAAGAGGCCAACCCCCACCTGGGTACAACCTCCATTTGGGTAGTTGTGGAGAGGGATGAGGTCACCACTGAGCCTCCTCTTCTCCAGGCTGAACAATCCCTGCTCCCTCAGCCATACCTCACAGAACTTGCATTCCAGAACCTTGACCAACTTAATTGACCTTCTCTGGTCACACTCCAGCATCTCCGTGTCTGTCTTGAATTGAATTGGACATAGGACTTGGAAAGTGCAGCCTCACCAGTGCCAAGTACAGGGGGACAATCACTTCCCTGGTTCTGCTGGCCACACTATTTCTGATACAAGCCAGGATGCCAGTGGCCATCTTTTTCCACTGGGCAGCTTTCCAGCCACTCTTCCCCCAGCCTGTAGTGCTGCACGGGGTTGCTGTGACCAAAATGCAGGACTACAGACAATGAGCCTTGCCCCATTGATCCAGCCTGTCCAGATTCCTTTGCAGAGCCTTCTTGCTCTTCAGCAGACCAACACTCCTACCCAACTTGGTGTTGTCCACAAATCTACTGAGAGTGCACTCAATTCCCTCATTCAGACAGTCAATAGACATAAAAACAGAACTGGCCTCAGTACTGAGAACTGGAAGCTAGTCATTTGGAATTTAGGAAAATCAGTCTGTATCTGGAATAGTCAAAAAATAAAAATAGCAAGAACATGTAGTCCTCACAGCCTCTCTGAGGAACCCAAGAGTGAAATCAGTGGTTTTGCTAAACTATGAACATCCATTGATCTGTATCCAATGTTTAAAGCCAATAAAATGCTCTTGAATGTCAACAATAACTCTATTTTGTAAAAAAAAACCCAAAACCAGAACTGTTCAACCCTCTTTTTCAATGGGATTTGAACAAGAACCAAAATTCAGAATTCAATGTATGTTGAGTATCTTTGGTTGATAGCATAATGTGGATAAGTAAGAATATACTGGTAATGGCCTATCTTATAAATTAAGAAAATACTTCAACTAGATCTTCTCTGACTACATCCTTACAGCTTGGCGTATGTTTTCATATTCAGATACTACGTGGAAGGTGTTGACAGAAAATGAAATTTTAATTTTATACACAGCCAACAAATCTTAATAGTGGCCTGATTTTTAGTAATGAGACCTTAGCAAAATATGTATGTCACCAAGGGGAAAAACATTCATCAGTTTGGAAAAATCTCTAAACCTGTTCATCAGCCACCTGTCTTAAATTGCTTCTCCTTTTCCAAGAGAGAGCTTGTTGCTTTCTGAATTGATTTAAAATTACACTTTCTCGATTAGGAGGGAGAGAACTCATATTCCCAACTAGACAACTGTGTGTGAATATGAAATGCACACTTGTTCATAATCCATCAAATTATATATTCAGTTAATATCAAATAATTAACCTGAGAAATTAATATTCTTACAGAAACTTCAAGGGCAATAAATCTAGCCTACTAATTTTTTAGAACAGCCAGATTTCAAATGATATTGAGCAAGCATTTTTTTAACCTTTGCTGAGCATTTTAGACTAAAATCATTGTTATGTCTCTTGGCTTTTATTGCCGCAGTGGTTGTACAGTCTGTGCTGTATATATATATACAATTTGCTTGTTGTTTGGAAAGAAGAGTAAAGCTTTAATAGCTAATATAAATATCTTCCTGCTGTATTCAGTTGTATTGAACTTGCAAAAATTATTGTGAGGTGTTTCTCTGTGTGTGTCCCCAAGGACTTTGCACTCTTTTTCTTCTTGACTATAATGAAAGAAGAGACAGTTCTTAGGGGCAGGTTAGTATCTTGGTTGATCAGTCACCACATCTGTACTTGAGTGTTTTTATCAGTTGTTTTTATTCTAGTCTTTTGATTGAACCAGTTGAAATAAAAATCCCTTCCCTTCTGGACCACATAGATTTGTGTGAGGGCAGGTTTTAGGTTTTCATTTTAAAAAAAGGTGGGGGTGAAGCAGGGAAAGAATGGTACACTTGAATTTAGAAGCTGTGATCTTTGTTTTCAGAGGAAAAAAATCAAAGATTCACAGGCTGAGTTGTTATTCTGATTGTTATTGCTTTTCATACTTTGGAAGGAGTATCTTGTGCACTGCAGCCAGTAAGAAATATTTTTTGTGGAAGTTGACTGCAGTGTGCTGTAGCTGATGACCAAACTAATTAGCTTAACTAAGTTCAAAGTTTCATTTGGTCTTTTCAGAGCAACCCAGTTACTACTTGGCTTTAATTTTCCAGTCAAATTGCAATGTTGCAATAAACATTAAGATACCTTGGTGAAAAACACATCAAGAGAGGGATAAATATTTAACCAATGATTTCATAATAAGCTTATCAGAAAGTGTTTGTGATTTAATTTTTTTTTAATTAGACCCTCCTGAAAATTTTGCTGTTTCTCAGACTTCTTTTTTTTTTTTTCATTTGAGACATTTCTGAAATTTGAGTTTACTCATAAGGAGATGATTCACAGCTGAAGGGTTCATGAACAGAAACAGCAATATTACAGAATATGTGATTAAGTACAGCAGCCACTTTAATTTTAGAGTATCTCTCAAGGTCTGTACATGTACTCACATGGATGTCACATTTCAGTCATACGGGTAACCTTGCCTGTCCACCACTCTTGAACATGAGCATGTATGTCTCCGTTTTGCATGATCCACCCCACAGTTGATGTCTGATGCAAATATTATCAGCCGGGGCTCTGCAGAAAACTGAGTGAGCATGGGGAGAAAGGCACTAAGATCACTTCTTTTCAGTTTTTGAGGAGTACAAGTATGTGTTTGCTGAGATAAGATGGCTAGAGGTCTTTTGTTCATTTTTGTCACTGTCAAAAAAGTATTTTCATTTCCATGAGTTTATCTCACTGACACTGTTTTATTTTATGGTTGCTGAATTTATCTTGCAGTCAAGTTTTATTGTCTTCCCACTGCTAGTACTTTAGAGGTGGTTAGCTAAAACACTTCAATAACCAGCAACAAAAACCCACTTCGTAGTCAAGTTAAGAAGCTGGGGTGGAACAATTTGCAGGAGCATTGAAATCTCTCTTCTGTCTCTGTTTTTCAGAAAGTCCCTCTACGTCTGATTCACGAAGAACGTACACTCTGCAGGATTACTTCAACAATAAATATGCATACAAAACACCTAATTTGCAGTGGATTTCAGGTAATTAATTTATACATACAACTTAAATGTCAAGAAAATGTATGACTTTTAGTAAACCCATATCTTCACGCTGAGGTGACCACTGTATCCTGAAAACAAATTATTTAATAGCACCATTATAGCTCAAAGAGTTGATTTTTTTTTCCCCCTTATATACATGTTCACATTCATAGCAAGCTTTACTCTCCTACTGCTAGGAAGCACATACTTCTGTGCTTTTTAGTAGAAGCATGTTATCCTTTGAAGTGTGTCAGCTTCTGCATCGGGCTACCAGGGAACAGGAGGATACAGACCACTTTTCCTTTTGAATATGCCTGGTGTCCCACGGGAAAGAGATGCTAGAAGGTGGATGCTGTAAGCCCCAGGACTGCATTTTGTGTCCGTACAAAGTGGGAAACACAACATTGACCACATTTTTGAATTTTATTTCCTGCTTATAAACATAAGGGGAAAAGAGAAGTAACTGGTGAGCATTTTACTAATTTATTTTATGAGCATCTCTCTTGTTCTTTTAGGAAATCAGTATCTTCATGAAACAAATAATGGCAACATCCTACTTATCAATGCTGACAGTGGAACATCCTCAGTAATCTTGGCGAATACAACATTAGTATGTTGACTCATATATAATATGCAGACATTGGGAAAGGTATTGAGTTCAGTATTTTGTTCTGCACGTTTCTTTGGAATCAGTGCTTAATATGTTCCATTTGCCCTTCCTTTGTTGACAGGATAAGTACAAGGCAAGCACAGCTATATTGTCTCCTGACCAAAAGTTTGCTCTTCTGCGGTACAACTATAGAAAGGTACAAGTGCACTTTACATCTGAGAATGAAACTTGGACGTAAAGGTTTGAGAACAACTGAGAGACTGCAAGAATGTGAAGGAAGTGCAGGAGAATGGATGAATGAAATGGATGTCTGTAGGGGAACAGTCAAGTTGAGCAGGCAGGAGGAGAAGAGACTGGTAGTATCTGTGAGCTTGGCAGAAGAGGTATGACTGCCTGAGAAAAGCATCTGGATAAAAAGTGAATGGAGAGTTATCACAAGGAGAGTGAGGCTGGATGGTTCATCTGGGAAGACAATCTAGAAGAATAGATAGGCACTACTGTTCAGGGAGTTGTGTGGGTAAGGAGAAGGGATGAGTAGATATGCTGGTACATCTGCTTGTGTGTGTATGCTATATATATGTGTGGTTGTTGCATTGTGGTGGTGGTAGGATGTATGAGTTGAAAACTGAGGTGAATGAAAAGCAGCGTGTGCTTAAAAGAGAAGGCTTGTGCTTGGAGTGAACTCATGTGTCCTTGTTCCCTACTGTCAGCAAGCATGTGAAAAGCCTCCAGCAAAATGCTTCACACTGGCTTGGTGTTGAACAGTGCAAAAAAGGTCAACCTACGTTTATGCCATGCGGCAGAAAACCTGGCTCTTTGTGCCAACTGAGGAGCCTAATGGAGGCAATAATTTGCTCTACAATTTGTGCACTGAGACACCAGTAACTTTGTGCTTCTTTCTTTTTTTTTTTCCTAGAGCTGCCTGTTTTGTTTGTAAAAAGCTCAGTGCTGACTGAGTATTTGCAGCGTGCAAATGCTCGAGCACTGTGTCATTGAGCTCTGTCTACATGTTCTGGCCTGGCAGTCCGAGAATGGCTCTCACCCTGTGCCAGGCACAGTCTGTGCACTCAATCATCACTTTTTTTCAGTTTTAGCTTCCTTGCTGGGTTACCTTTTGTTAGGCCAGTTACCTTTTGTCTTTTTGAATTGTTCAGAATTATTTGGCTTTTCTCTGCATCATTAGAGGCCACAAAATGCTTAATATTTTTCCAGCCACCCTACACATCACCTCTACTCATAATTTATTGCTCTGTAGTATTTTATTTGTTCAATTCATAAGGGTTAATTTTATTTTCATGCTGAAGCAAGATCCTTTAACCTTTATATAACAGTCTGATTGAAAGTTCTGGTATTATTAATCTTTATTGCAAAGAAACAGAGTAACAAAATGAATCATGCGGATGTAGACACTTGTTATGTAATAGCCATCTGGCTGTGTAGTACTAAGTTGTTGTTTCATATCTTCATACAAATATTCAAGAACCATCATAGAAGATAGCATTATTGTAACATGTCAACACTGTGGGCTAAATCAAACCTCTCTAGCCAACATGAGCATGTTTAAATGTCTGCATTATCATCATCATCTTTCTCTCTCTAAGTGCCCACAGGGTGATACAGACTTCAAGAGGCAGATTTCTGAGAGAAGGGGGTTATTTCTGTGACAGTATGAATGGGAATAGGTCACCCTGTACCGGAGGAACTGCTACAGACATACTGCTGAGAACTACTATACAATAAGATGCCAAGTTCAATAATACAACATGAAAAAATGAGACAGAAAACAGTAAGCAAGCCAGTAAGGCACAAGGAGGAGAATTAACTCTGCATAGTGATGATAGTCTGCCGTGTAGCTTACAAGGATTTCTGAAAATCTGCATCATCTCTGGTGTCTGTATCTCTGTCCTTAATCAGTCAGTGGCCTCTGTCATAGTATTTAAGTGATGACCCCAGAGGTGTGGCAATTCTTTAGTCTTCTCTTAAACCTTATAGAGATCTGTTACCTTGTATGTTCATTGAGTTCTCTTTGTCTTAAGAAAAAGCATGAGGAGAGTTTCAGAGGTAATTCAAACTGCAGGAGATGTGAATCCTGGTGAAATTCAGTTTCTTAACATGAAATAATTCTTTTGCAGTTGTGGAGGCATTCCTTTACAGCTTCATATCACATCTATGATTTCAGTAGCAGGTCAGTATTCTTTACACATGAGGTGTAGTTTTTAAGATTCTTTTGCAATTAAATATAATTTCACTGATTTCTCTTGGCTGCATTTTGGTTTTGTTTTTCCAGCTCTATCTTAGATGATGAACTACTACCTAATGATACACAGTATATATCCTGGTCACCTGTTGGTCACAAACTGGTTAGTAAAGATAAATTACTTACATAAACAGTCATTTTCATACATGTGACATGGAAACTTACCTTGTTTGTACCCTTGATGTTTTGGGACTTTCCTACTGCTAGATAAAGTAGCTGAACTAGTTTCAAAATTGACTCCTGTTGCTGGAAAGTCTCCAAAATCACTCTGTGTGTTTTGTTTGGTTCTTTAATGAAAATGCATTCCTGAAAGCAAGTAGTGGCCCCAGTAGTCATGAAATGCACAAATGCACAGGAACTTCATGTTATTACAGTTGCAGACAGAAGCTCATCCCTTTCAAAGGCAGCAGCATTACAAATGTCTGCTTAATCATCACTGTGATTTTTATCTCCTAATTATACAATAATCAATGAAGTTTTACTTGATGAATGCATGTCATGGGATTAGAGGATCAAAATCCTCATGTACTCCACTGTCCTTTTCTTTGTCCCCTCCAATCCTTGACAACGGTGACAGCCACTGCATTTGTAAGGCTTGTGCATTCATTGCCTATAGCAAGCATTGGATCTGACTGTCACAGGAGAATGTGGTATTTATTTATTCTCATTGTTTGTAGTATATGAATTACAGAGACCACAGAAGCAAAGGACACTGAAAAGAGCTTTCTCCATCTCAGAGCAAAGCTCTGGAATGAAACTGTGTTGTTAAGTTACTGAAGAGGAAAACCAGGGGTGATTAGTAAGGTGGGCAGATGCCAAAAACTAGAGGAGTTCTGAATGCTACTGCAGAAATGTACTGTCTTTGTAGACCTATTGGCAGTGCTGAGACCCCAGTGAATGTTTTTCCAAAGCACTGATGGTTTTGTTTGAAAGACAAATTAATGAAAAACAACTCCTGATGAAGGAAAATAAGCTTGTATCTTGGCAGAAAATGAATAGCCAGGTTTTCAAAACTTGATACAGTAGTGATGCCACTTACCATAGTTAATTTGTTGTTTGCAAAAAAAAAAAAAAAAAGGCTAGGTTGCTACACCTGATTTGTATAAGTAAGTTCAAGTTTGTTGAATATCAATGATTGGGGAAATGCAACTTTTAAAGACGGTTTTTGTCATCTGATGTATATTTCCCAGTAGATGAAGTAAAGAAAGGAAGTGGGATTTACCATATTAGTAATTGTCATCAAAATGATGTTTTGTAGGCATACGTTTGGAATAATAATGTGTATGTAAAAGATTCACCAACAGCAGCATCTGTGCAGATCACTCAAAATGGAGAAGAAAATAAAATTTTCAATGGAATACCAGATTGGGTTTATGAAGGTAACTGTGCCAAGCAAGTTTTATTTTACTTTATCATATAAGCCTTTGGTTTATTTTAACTATTATTATTATCTATTTTCTTACCATTGAAAAGTTCAAATTAATCAAAATCTGTTTTAAAAGAAACATGCATCCTTAGCCAAGTTTAATACCTGGCTAGTGTGAGGATCAAAGAATGGAAATGAGTTTGCCTAACTTGCAGTGCATCGCTGGACATTTTAGTATGTGAATTAACTTCATATGATAGATTATAAATATTGGTCTAATGTCTAATTTCAGAACCCCAACAAACAGTCTACAGTTCTGTATCTGAATTTCATTTAAAAAAAAAAACCAAACTATTAAAAACTTATGGACAGCACCTGGGATAGAAGAGCCAACTTATCATTTTTAACTGAAACGCATTTGCATCTCTTTCAGAGGAAATGTTTGGCACCAATTCTGCTCTGTGGTGGTCTCCAAATGGCAATTTTTTGGCATATGCTACCTTTAATGATACAGAAGTTCCTGTTATAGAGTATTCCTTTTATTCTGAGGACACCTTGCAGTATCCAAAGACCATTAGAATCCCATATCCCAAGGTCTGTGTTATTTATTAAACATGCTTGTTCTACAGTTTCATTAAGAGAGTAGTCTCATTTAATCAGTTCCTGCTAATGAAAATATTGTCTGTCTCTCCTCAACAGCTTGCTGTGATTACTCTTTCTGAAGTCAACAGCATCTGGCAATGTTAAAGTATTTTATTATCTCCAGGGGAAAGAAAAAAGGAGGAAAAAAAGTGTGATTTAAGGTTTTGTTTTTTCACCATAAAATTTGGAGGTAGTAAGTAGATGTTGAGAAAATAAAAGCTCTCAGGGAGTTGAAGGTGGTACAAAGCATTTGGCAGATGCACATTATGTTAGGGTTCTGCATGGTATTGATAATGAAATCTTCTTCAACTAAAGTAGCATTTTCAGTTGTTGGATGCTTCCTGTATTGGGAGGAAGAGGAGGAATCTGCTGAAGGAGTTTCTTTGCCAACACCTAAAGGTTTTCCAGTTTTAGCTGTGAGAATGAAGCCTTTAGTGCAAGCAGCTCCTTCCCCCTCCTGTCCATGTGACTTTATGCCCACTGTTCATGGCACAGTTGGTGCTGGACTGAATGGGGTGAGAGTCACAGTGCAAAGTGCTCTAACAGGTTCTTCCATACACTCCACAAGTTTCATGTTTAATACCAGACTTACTTATGTAAAGTTGTTGGCATTATACGGGATTTTGATTTATCAGACCAATGCACTTAAGATACAAAACAAGTACAAATTACACTTAGAATACAACATATTTCCATTCTCGATTAACTGGGGCAGGACAGGTGATTAAGCTGTTTGATCGCTCAGCTGTTACGGCTGTTTGTCTGGTGAAAAAGCTGCCTTCTTCATGCCAAGCTCAGCTTCCTCTGCAGCACCTTCCCAAAGGTTCTGGAGCACATGGCCTTTGCCTGTCCCCTTGGAGCTGTCCCCAGAGGGGTCACTGACACTCCCAGCGAGTGGCTGGGCTCACTCGCAATGGCAGACGCTCTGTCCTGAGCATGGTGCCTGAGAAGAGATGTAAGTGTAGAATGAACTGCCAATTTAGATTAGGTATTTTATTACAAACCCCTTCTGTTTGGAATATTGCTGACTTGTGGAGGTGGATCAAGTAAGCTACCTAAATGTTAGGATGAGGACTTGGCTAGTTAGCTGCTAGAGAAGGAGCCCTTACTCTCACAGTTATGTTGCTGTCAGTAGCACTACATTAGAAATAGTGGAGTACATGCTGCAGTCACAGCTTTGATTGTGATAGAGGCAGCTGTGATGTGCCTAGTTAATGTAAGGTGCTTCTTCCACGGAAAAGCACTTCTCTGTGTGTTAGCAATGGATTTGACTCACTGTTAGATAATGGGCATGGCATGTAGGATGAGATATGGTCAAATACTGCTTTGGGTACAGTGAGCCCAATGTAGTTATGAATGTTTGTAAATGCCGTAGTCGTTCTTATCTAGAAAAACATAACTAACACTTTTGTGTAAAGAAATACAAAGGATAATTTATGCATCAATCTGCATTTAAGAACTTGTCTTCTCACATGTGTGAAGTTGGCTGGTTTTACCTTTGTGTCTGTAGTAATTTATTCATCTATAATTTCAAACACTTAATTCACCAAGAATATGCTCTCTTCAAAAGTACAATGAAAAATTTTATTTTTAGGCAGGAGCTACAAATCCAACTGTGCAATTCTTTATTGTGGATACCAGACCGCTTTCAAATTTCAACTCTGTTGAAATTTCTCCACCTACAGAAATAAAATCAGGGTAAGAAATCCTGGTTAAATATTTGGTTGGGGGTTTTTGGTGGGAGAGGAGGAGCTTTTATATTCAGTGTATATGGCAGTTTTTCTCTGTCATGCAGCTCTGGTAGCAACAAGATTTACCAGAGAAAATCTGCACAGAGATTATCCTCCTAGTGATTATATATAGATGGCATATTCCATGTATGTTATATTCAGAATGTGACAAGTTCTTGGCTCGTCACATTCAGTGGAGTCTAACTATGGTGAAGTCATTTCACAGTACAACTTTAATATGAGCAAGTTTTGGTATAATCAAATTATAATATATGTATCCCAATTCACTGGGGAAAAAAAAACCCAAAACAAAACAAAACCTTAATGGTAAGTGAAGATTTGATTTCATTGGAAGCAAACTCCTTGCTAAGGCAAGGTATCATGGTTGTCTTCAGATTTATAGTTAAAATGTTTGTTTTCTTTGGAAACATAATGAAAATCAGCACCTCTCACAGTAAATGGAAAATTGTATTTCTCAAAATGCCACTGGAAATGCACAACATGATATAAATGTATTTTGTAAAGAGCATCTACATCAATTTAAAGTGCATGCACAGAGAATTTGGTATCCCAGATCTCAGGTTTTGTTTTTTCTTTTTAACAGTATTGTGGAAATTTTTTAGAGGTTTGCGCTTACAAACATGATGGATGTGAAAGCACAGGTTATACTGATAAACCAGAAAAAAAAAACAAGAGGTCTGTCAGCCTCTGCATAAAACGTGCATTTTGTACGTGGTGGCCAAAAAGCTATAACTGGAATATCAGTGCTGTCCCATTTCAGTCCTCACCACAGTGTAACCAACATCTGTGTGTTAGCCGAGATAGGAGAGTTTTTATGAATATGTTGTTCTTTATCCTTTCATTACAGTAGCACTGCAATAGCTAGATGTTAGATAGCTGTCATGCACTGTTTTTCTCCACTTATGTTTTGCTCATTACTGATAAAGATCTCTGCTGCTCTTGCTGTCTTAGGGTTATCTTTTACCTTTTGTTAACACCTTCTGAACGTTCCTTCCAGCCTCGTACCCATCTGGCTAACACAGGCTTGAGTTACACGGAGTTAATACATTTTAAAATGAATGTAGCACTCTGCAAATCAGGATTAATGCAAAGATAAATCAAGCTTTGAATGATGAGTGCAAGGATCAAAACTTACTCTTCCAGTGGCTGATCCAAATAATGGGCAAGTTTCACCTGCAAAAGCTGAGGTGGCTGCAAGGGTCTTGGGGAATTTTGCAAGAGCAAAGATACATGAGTAGGAAAAGGCAAGTGATGTGCAATGTTGCTGTCAGATAGTTTTGCTCCTGGAAGCACCAAGTAATGACTATTTACAAGGTGTTCATATTTATACCACTGTATGACAGGAAAGGCTAACTTTTGTGGTGGAAAATTCTGGTTTTACTTTTACAGAGCTAAATTCTGAGTAAAACTAGGCTTGAGCTGGTGGTGTACCTCACCCCACCTGCCTGGTTGGGGATGTTGAGGGGCAGTGTCCCTGCAAGTGGTTACCTGATACAGCAGAGCTTGTATGAGCAGCAGTTGTACCCCCACATTTGAAGCACACTTCTGTTTTGGAGGAAGAGGTTTATTTGTCAAAGAAAACTGATGAAATCTGTACTAGCAGTGCTTTGCCATATGATGGTAGATGAAACCTGACATTTTTTGCATGAATGACCAGCATGAAATCCATACCATGTTTAAACAGCATTTTTGGCATCATGGGTACCATCCTGTTTGCTAACAGGAGGGTGAAGGGAATGGATGCTTCTGGTCTGAAATAATCTGCCCTAAAATAAACTGATTTCTGAGTAGAGAGTGTTTGCAGAATACCCCTTCTCAGCAGCAAATGAGGAACAATGCAAAACTACTGTACTCTACACTTGAATTAACTGCAGCTTAATGTTTTGTGGGTTGTTGGATACTGAAGGTGCATTCCACTCTCAATTATAACATTTAAGTATTCATTACATTATAATAATAGCTTGATTATTAATTATTGATTTATTGATTTTTTTTTTCCTTGTAATGTCCATCTTGTCTGGTGAATGATTTTTAGTCACCAGAACTTTTAAGTTCTCTGATGTTGAAGCAACAAAAGCTGTGGGACTAATTCCCCTTATACAAAACAAGGGAAACCACTATTACAGGTACATAAAGAATGGCAGTTTCTTTTTATTCTTTTTTTTTTCCAAACAAGCTCCTGCAGAGAGCCAGTGACAGTAGCAATTAAGTGACCTACTGACTTCCCAGTCAAATATAAATGCAAAAATAGACCTTTTCCAAACAGGATTTTGAAACTGCAAGCTAGAAATAAAGCTGAAAGTTGTCGGTAACCAGTTGGCGTATATTTTTAATCTATCCACACTAATTGTAGTCTTCCCCCCCCCGAAACCACAGTGATCACGAAGATACTCTTATCACAAAACTTCCCACACATTTTTGTTAACTAACTTTGGGGAAAAAGGGAACATGAACTTGGAACTAAGTCAAATGTGCAAATTCCGGTTAAAAATGTATACTTGCCTTGGAGGGGAGGTTTGTTTTATTTTAGTTCATAAGGCTTCTAGGAGATAGGAGAGATCTAAAATAAGAAAAGACAGTACATCTAACAGATCGTAATGGTAAACAAAGCCACTAAATTTTATGTGGTGCCTTTTTAAAATTAATATACAGGAATATTCATGAAAATTATTTTTTTTTCAGATACTCCAGTTCCTCATGTCAGCTGGTTGGTATTCTGAAGATTAAAGTAAAATATTCAAATACTAATAGCTAGTTTTGGTATGATCTCACCCTCCATTGTAACTAATGGAAATAACTACTAAGTTGAACAAAAATGTATCCCTCAGAAAATGCTTACAAGCAACCAACTTCATGCAGCTAAGGATAAAATTCCAAAATCTAAGGCTCATACAACCTAATATTCAGAAGAATTTCCTCTAGATGCACACAGTACAAGATTTATGAACAGTCTGGAGTAGCTATTATTTTATGCATTAGAGAATAGTGATCTCACTGCTAGACTTTAATTGCAGTCTTTCTGGAAGTGGGTATGTACAAACCATCTAACTCTTTATTGTTTCTCTGAAAATAACCAAAGCATCTACTAGCAGAAAAATAATTGACGAAAAATGGCCCAATTAGGTTTGCATCATTGTTTGTTGTTGAAGAGTAGATTGAAATGAAAATAGCCAGATGAGTCTCATTCAGTGAATTGCTGAATGCTACCGTATGGTATGCTATTACAGAGAGGATTTTAAATACCCAATGCTGTTGCTGTTTTCAGGGACCATTATTTGAGTGCTGTAACATGGGTGACAGATGAAAGAATTTCTCTGCAGTGGCTCAGAAGAATTCAGAATTTTTCGGTCCTCACAGTCTGTGACTTTGAAAATGCTGCTTGGTCATGTCCACAGGTAAGAAAAATTAGGTGTAAGCGTTCCAATGATAAATGAAAGTAGAAAGAAGTAGAGCATATGTGTATCTTTATCTTTGCAGAAATAAAGCCTGATGTAAAACAAACATAATTATTGTGGGATTGTTTTGGTTTTTCTCTTAGGGAAAACAACTTACGGAAGAAAGTACAACTGGCTGGATTGGCAGAGTGAGTGTTCAATTTCTAAAACTGCTACATGTTAAATAACTCTTATTATTAAAAAAAAATCCTGTGAGCTTCTTGCATTTTGCAGTGCCTCTTGTGTGCAGGTCTGATCATCTCACTTGCTGTCTTTTACATGTACAGGAAAAAATGGTCTCAAATGGAGCAGCTGTGCCACCCTGCCCTTGGGTTTCAGCTTTGTTTTGGGGAGTATGGGGTGCTGAACTCCCAGGCTGGAGCTTGAGCCATGTCCTCTGTGACCTGTGCATCATGTTGACAGGACAAGGGATAATGGCTTTAAATTGAAATAGTTTAAATTAGGTATTAGAAAGAAATTCTTTACTGTGAGGGTGGTGAGGCCCTGAGATGGGTTGTCTAGAGAAGCTGTGGATGCCCCCTCCCTGGAAGTGTGCAAGGCCAAGTTGGATGGGGCTCTGATCAACCTGGTCTCATGGCCGGTGTTCCTGCCCATCACAGGCGGGTTGGAACTAGATGAACTTTAAGGTCCCTTCCAACCCAAACAGTTCTACAATTCTGTATGTTCAGCTTTCCAAAAAGCATAGCACCCTTTCCAGACTCCTTTTTACTTCTGACCTGCTGCTTTGGTAGCAGTAGGTAGGGGGGGGAAATGCAGGAGCCAGGATTCAGAATTCCCTTTGTTCTGGGGGAGTTGCCAGCTATGCTGGTTTTGCTGCTTTCCAGTCTTCCTACCACCTGGAGAAAGATCTATGGAGTAAAATGTATAAAGAGGTGTATCCTATAACCTTTGAATCATATTGGAAGAAAGGCATAGAGGATAAAAGTAATTTTTAGTAATTCAGGTTGCAACAAACCATTCCAGTTCTCACTGGGGCTACTTATTTGTTTACTTTCCCCCACATGAAACGTCCATTGAGGAGAAGTGGGGACAAGATGCATATAACTGACCAGATTAAAATTTTCATACACTTCTGCCAAACCAGTCACTACTGTCTGGATGATGCTTTCCAAGCTGCTTCTCAGTCCTTTTGTACATGCTAGAGAGTAGGCACCTAATGAACTACACAGAAGATCTGGGGGAAGTGAAGCAGAGATGCAAAAGTTCAGACTTGGAGGGAGAAATGAGTTTCAGAGTTTTTGATGAGAACACAGAGTACACTTTCCACTCCCGCATTTTCCACACACTGATTATGCTTTAGTCACTAATTCACTTTTGAAGTCAAAAATGAGAGTTTAAAGAAATGCAAAGAGGGAGGCAACAGCAGGGATGAAATCATCCGCAGTATGAAGATGAGAGATCAACCCACCTGCTGTCAAATTTGATATGGAAAGGAAGGCCTTAACGCTGACACATTTTGCTTCTCTGCAGCAAAGGCTTCACAATTAGACAATGTGATGATCAAGCTGCAGACTTTGTAAACAGTTGTGCAAAATCAGAGGGCAAAATGCAAGTCTGTGCCATCAAACTAGGTTGTTGGTTTTTTGTTTCTTTTAAAGAGACAACCCACTTCTTAGGAGCTGTTGGAAGAAAAGATAATCTCACTGTATGATTCTTGTATTTGAGAAGGGAGTGGAGAGTAGGGAGGATTGAAGAGGGGATAGGCAAGGTATATTTATTCCTTTCTTTTATTTTTGCCTACTTAGGGATGATAAAATGATACTTGACTGATAAGGAATATTTTTATACATATGTGAGACGTATATATACACATACTTATGTACCTACAAATTTAAGTAAATTTTATGTGTGTGTAAAATATAGACATATAATCCTCTCTTTGTGTCTGTAATGGTTTTTGGTTGGGGGGTTGTTTGTTTGCTTTTTCATAGAGATGAAATTACATTTAAGAATGCTCAGAAAAGCCTGTGTTACTGTAAAAGGCTTCCAGGTCATCAGCTGAGTTAGAGCTTGCCAGCTGAGTTGAAGGAAAGGCGCACTTTGAAAAAGCAAGACTGTGATAAGGAAAAGGCTAGCAAAATATTTCCTAGCTTACTTTTTGCAAAAATATTGCTTGGGAAGAAGGACAGGTTATTTGGAGCATGTGGGTTAGGAAGACTTGATTTCTGTTACTGCTTACTGAATGACCAGAGGCAAGTCACAGCAGTTTTCTGTTTCCCTTTCCATTTCAGAAGAGGTATAACACCTCAGAGGCAACTGCATTGTGTCAGTTGCCTAATTAGCATTTAGATCCTCTGGACATTTATCACAGAGGTAACTCTTATTTCATTCAGCTCAGTTTCATTCCTCTCTTTCTTTCACATTCTAGTACATTCAAATGGTAGTCAATAGAAGTTAATTTCTATCACTCTCAGTTGATAAATGGATAGTTCCTTCATGAAAATATCATTCCAGTTTGAGTTCCCTGTCATTCTGGAATCACCTACTTACTAGCAAAATTTCCTATTGGAAAGCAGCTTGGGTTTTTGGGTTTTGTTTTGTTTTTTTTTTTTAATAAGGCACGATATTTTTCACTGTTAAGCTAAAAGAAAAATTGAGTTCAAAGAATTTGCTCACAATCATATGTTTTAAAATGGGAAATTAATGAAAAACATGTATTTGCTAAGCTTATGCTTTTATAGGTTACAGCTGCATTGGACAGAATAAAACAGTGACTTTGAAAGTAGATACATATATTGTTTCCTAAAATGGTAAACAACTTAGAACACTTGAAGTGTACTTCAATTTCAAGGGAGGGGATACAGCTCACTACCAGGACTAATACTCAGGAAATTCTGCTGCTTAAGGAGCAAGAAAATATTTTAAGTGTGCTTATTTTTAGGATTATAGCTACAGGTTCTGCCTAGTAAGTCAATAAGCACGAATTTTTGCAGTACATTCAGTGATGCATTGTCTTAAGTATCGAGACTCATGGGTAGAGACGCCAAAACCTAAATATATTGCTTTGGGTCTGCAGTTTTGTTTTTTGCTTTAATAGACATCTCTCTTATGTTCAAGTTTCAGCCATCTGTCCCTTACTTTGCACCAGACAATGCTACCTACTACAAAGTCTTCAGCAACAGAGCAGGTTACAAGCACATCCATTACATAAATGGCTCACAGGTAAGTAATAATGTGTAGGACAGTCACTACTGGCTTGTGTTTCTCCTGGTGATCAAGGAGCTTCATGTTCTATTTTTTACTTGCCTGTCTCCCCACTTCAGGCTGCAGTACCTATTACTTCAGGAAAGTGGGAAGTAATCAGCATAGAAGCTGTAACCAAAGACTTTCTGTAAGTATTTGTCAATAAGCTACTAATTCCTGTCATAAGGGCTAGTAATAAGGTCTAAGCAAGCAGGGATGGAGGACAGGGAGAAGGTGTCATTTAAATCATTAAAAGTCTGATTTGAACATCTAAGATAAAACCTTTAAATATTGTAATGTACTGTAAATATTTTACCAAAACCAGTATGTTTTTCTTTTATAGATACTACATTAGTAATGAAAATGGTGGAAAGCCAGGAGGAAGAAATCTTTATAAGTAAGAAATTTTTTTCTGTGCTATGGCTAAAATAGTTGTTAATGAAAAAGAAAATACAAGCAAAAGCATTGGAAACTTAAAGATTATGAAGTTCAGTCTAATGTGGGATCCTCTACAGGATATTTAATGAAAATCAATGCAAAAATACTTAAAAATTTTTTTGTGTAAATTTATTTAATAAAGGGAAATTTTGCAAAGAAAAAAAACAATCCTCAAACAACAAACCCCTGAAGAAAACATCTCATGCTTTTTTTGCTATAATTTCAGTATTAATTGAACTTTAAAAAGTGTTTTCTCTAATTTTCAAATCAGTTAATCAGTTCTGAATTGAAACATATTTCATTCAGCCATCTTATTTAAAAAGCATATATTAGTTTAGCGTAGCTTAAAAAAAAAGTAATTGCTGAAATGAAGCTCATCTACTTTGCAGAGTGCTCTTGGAAAGCAGTCCAAGTTCTACTAAATGTGTTAGCTGTGATCTGAATCAAGAAAGATGCCAGTATTATTCTGTGTCCTTCAGCAAAGACGCACAGTATTATCAGCTAAATTGTCTTGGTGAGTATATCCGGAATTAATTGACATAAACATGACTCACTGATTAGTTGGGTGGGGAAGTTCATTTCATCAGGATCTTGATACGTACTGCTTAACAATGATACGTGTTGATAACACTGGATAAATTCATTGGCAGTGGAAATACACACTGCCTCCTAGGCTCAAAAGCACCTTGACAAAAATTACTAGGATAAAACTTGTTAGTCCTATCTGTCAGTGGACCTGTAAGAGCTGCAAAACACTCCTGTCCACCACACATCTCCTCAAGAGCTGCATGGGGTGCTCTGCATGCAGAAGGCATTTGGAGGCTCTGAAAGTATGACAAGCAAGAGGCTGGGTAAAGAGCAGGACTCCTTGTGTGGAAATAAAAGATAGATAGTGCTGGTAAAAAAAAAAAAAAAANGCAATGGGTCTGTAGTCTCTCTGACCTGTAAGTGCTTGTGCTAGTACTAGGGATAAATTATTCAAAGAGTGGAAAAGATCAAATCTTCTCTAAAACTTCTTTAAATTAAAATGTATGTTGTTTTTTAAGACGCCAAGATCTTCTTTAATCTATGGGGTAGAAGGACAGACAGCCAGCAGAGAGGCATTTGTTCTGTCAGGTCATAAAAATGGTTAAAGACAACTGCTGTGGTCCCTGTGACAAGGCTTACTGATTGCCCAACCATTGTCCACAAACAGTGCATAGACTTTGCTAAAGAGTGGAATTTCAGTTCTTCAGTACCTTACAGTCATGTGGTTCATCTTTGAGACAGTCTGAATATTTTGTGGAATCCTGTGGCTTGAATATGGGCCCTCCTAACTTAAAATCCAGCTTGAGTGAACTGGAGGGAAACCAGTTCTGAGCTTTTATGATTCACCTGTTTCCAGTTACTTTTATAAGGATTTTCTTTCAAGACAGCATGCAAATATGAAGGTTTTGTGTCCTATTAACAGGTCCTGGCCTGCCCATATCTACTCTGCACAGAAGCTCTGATGATGAAGGTATGGGGTTGTTTTAAATCTAATTTGTGTTGAGCCAGAAAACTGCACTGTAAATTTATTTTAATTTTGTTCTCCTTGCTTAGTATTGTAATAAAAATGGCAATTATAAAGGGTAAATTTAATTTCAAATAATTACCAGAAGAATAAATTGTATAGCTTGGCATACGTTTATTCATATTTTATTTACTATTATTTTACATTCTGCTAGAAAACAGTGAGTAATGTATGACTTACTGGATAATTGTTCAGTTTTTCTGCAACTGCATTTAGATTAAAAACGGGGAAAACAGCTTTCTGATTACTAAATAACTGAAGGAAAACTATATTGTGAACATTGTAAACATTGAATCTGAGAGGAGAAACAAAAACTGCAATGTCGCTTGCCATCAGCTCAGATTGAATATTTGAAGTGGTTCATAATTAAAGAGCAGTGCATTTGAAAAGACCGTATTTAATCTTTGAACCTTACTTATTCTGTTATTTAGTCCTCAGATACTTGAAAAATAACACTGAAGTGGAAAATGCATTGAAAGATATTCAGATGCCTTCAAAAGAATTTGGAAACCTTAGTGTAGGTGGATACAGTAAGTTCAAAAACATCTTTTACCTTTCTACCCCCTTTTCACCAAGTGCTTCAAGGTCTTCTGCTGAAAAGCATGACAGAACAGATGGGTGTAGTGGGGATTATTGCAGTTATTCAGCACTTAGAAGCAAGACAATTTTTTTTCTGAAATCCCAAAATATTCTTATCTAAAATGTGCTCTTTCCATAGTGTGATATCTTCATGTTTTCATGATGAAGTGGCTTAGCTCCTTTTTCCCTTTATAATAAATTGAAAAACAGAAGTCTCTAAGACCGCATTAAATAAGAAAATAAATAAGAGAAATGAGAGTGGGGCACAAAGCTTGTCAAATTCAAATTACATTATAAAGTCAAGTAGAACTTAATTTACAGATGCAAGTTACTTTGGTTTGTGTTAGTAGATTGGGAAAATGGAGAAGTTCAGTTTCTATGAGAAAAGCAGACACGATAGAAGTAGAAAAACTTGAAAAAACATTTAAGCAACATTTCAACACTATCACCTTTGACTTTCTTGGGGGAAGTACTTGGATTAAATAGCCACATTCTTAAAGCACACTCACGCTCCAAGACTACATAAACCTCAATACAAACTAGAACAAAATGCTAGAAAATTAACTGTTAATGCTTTGTGAGTGGTGCTCCTCAGAATTTGGGTAGAGAAACATTCTTGGTCTGCTCATAGGCTGAACAGCAGATAGACCAGCAGTGGGAGGCCTGGTACCTGTCTAAATTGTTCTTGCTTCAGCCTTTGCTACTAGCTTTTCTCTTCATTACAAACTTCCTCTTGATAAAATGAATGGATATTCTTAATAAAACTATATTTTACAAACTGTATTGAGTTTGGTCAGTCAGTGCTAACTGTTCTTTTTGATACCTCCCTTCTTTCACTGTTACTTTATTTATATAATAACTCTCTTTATCTTTGTGTTTTCTGTCTTTTATTTCTGTCACATTTTTACTAGGGCTAAAGATGAAATCTTCCAGGCAAGATGGAGATTTAAAGATGTTCTTCGTGCTATCAGTTGTATATTCATTTTTTTTATTCCTCTTTGTTCTTACTACTTCATGTCTTCAGGGTAAAAGCTTTTGGGTAAGGGGAAACTATTTTTAATGTCACAAATAGGAGAAATAAATCCATTTATGTAGTCTTGCTTCAAGTTTCAAGTCTGCTCACAAATCCATATATGTAATTGAAGAAGAAATCCAGCCCCATGACTACAGAGTACACAAAAAAATTAAAATTAGTAGTTTAATGTGATCAATATAGATTGCTAATGTTTCAGTGTTCTCATGCCTTGTATATCAATATCTGGGCAAATTTCCTTAAGACTTGCACTCTGTTACTGCAGTGCAGTCCATCAGCATTTGCTTCATAGTTCCTTTGCAGCATCAGTTCTGTTAAAATTCGTGAGTGAACCATTGAGCCATTCAGTTTGCAAAACTTACATGGTGTGCATTTAACATATTCAGCTAAGTCTCAGCCAGCTTGGGTGGAAGGAATAACATGGATGGAACCGGAATCAATGTTGCTTCAGAAATAATAGATACTTGGCAATGTTTCTGAGATGCTTTACAAACTGTCATGCAAAGTCTATCTGGCAGGTTCAAAATATTTAGAATTTCTTTCTATTGCTGGGAGAGAAATGTTATTTTTGAACCTGTGTTAGGTTTACCACTGTAGAGATGTAACAGGTTTTACATGTAAGCTTAGAATAATGTTATTCTAAGAGACACCATGTTGAGTCCCCAAATTTTATTACTTTCTGCTATGTTAACTGTAAAATGTTTAAAAAATAGTAGATTAGTGAGGAACTTTTACCTGTATATATTAGAACAGCTCAGATGAAACTGCTTTTTAATTTTTAGGGGATGGCTCAAACGTGCTTTTGTATGAATTGCAGTGCATGTCAAATTATTTCGCTGGAGAACTGACCTGAGTCAAACTCTTTTCACTTCTAGACCTGTGGTATGAAATGGTACTGCCTCCCCATTTCGATTCATCAAAGAAGTACCCTCTGCTCCTTGATGTGTAAGTTTTCAATTACATGGCAATGTTGTGTTAATAATCACTTTCATCTACTTCAAATGTTCTTAATAAGATCAGTAAAAACAAAACTGGCATCTTTTCTAATTACTTCTTGAAGTAGTTTTAAGATGAATGAAAAGCTGAGATGTATCCCAATTCACAGTGGATTCTTGTACCATAAGATGATGTAATGCTTGATGAGCACATACTCTATCAGTAGCACTGAGGCAAATACCTTTTGCATCTGATTTAAAAGCCAGGATGTTAGCATTAGCTTACCTCCTACTCTGCTCTTGAATTGCATTAGGAATAATATTCAATGAAATAACATTCCAGAATGAAATCCTGAATAAGCCTTGTATCCTAAAACTGAAGTAATGTATGTGACTTTGCTATCTCTGTGATACTGACTGTCAGCTGGCATTGACAAACATCATCCTGTGGTCAGGATTGCATTTGCTGTTATTCTTTCATAATTTCAAGACCATGAGCATGTGCTGTTTGGTCTGTTCTACCTGGGGCACTTCTGTTCATGCTGGTATATTTCTTCTAAGTGAAAACTACTGAATTGTAGCTATTTATTAAAATAAAAATGTTAGGCTTTTCCTCTTTTTACAAAAAGCTGACTCTGCAAGGAAACTAACTTTTGTTTGTTAGATACATCTTTATATCATGTAATTTGGTAGCATTGTAATATTTTTTGATATGCCTGTTGCATATCAAAGAGCCGGTGCTCTTGGCTTCTTAAGACTTGTTTTGGTTTTGATAGAATTTTATTGACTTACCTGGACTTTTGTCAGGATCACCTCTGCTTCATAGTGAGCTGGATATTAGTAATTCCTTTGGAAGTATGAGGATCCATAGCATGAATTAAAGAATTCTGAGTGTTTTTTTCTTTGGTTTTAAAGCTGATAAGAATGGGTTGTAGAGCCATAAGAGCCATTCTTCCGTTTCTTACTCTGTTGAAGAGTGGCTAGAGAAGTGCACTGCACAGAATTTTACCATCAGGGCACTCAGAGTATGATTTCATAGTGGTCAAGTAGTTCTGAAATACTTTGAAAGTAAAAAAATTACAATTATAGTTTTATTTCCTTTTTCTCAGCCTGCATAAGAAATAGTTTAGACTGATGAGACACTAGAAATGCAGAAAAAGACACTTTTCATTTTTCCAAATGAAGGCTATTTGTTGATTTCAGACTTAAACCAAATAAATCATGGGTGAATGGAACAGAAATAGAGAATGTTACTTTGAAAGTCAAGAAACAAAAGCAAATTTAGCTTGAATTTCTGATAAGCTGCTTAAAGTCAAAATAATGAAAGTTTCTGATTAGAGTAGAAAGCAAGTAAAACAACAGCAAAAAAAATCCAGTCTGCTTTCTTGATTAATAGTTGAAGTTTTAAAAAAACATACTGCTTTCAGTGTCCACCAGAGCAGCAGTTTGGAGTCAGTCAGTGATGCTTTTCTTGTTTGCTCAGTTTAGTTTACAAGTTTACCCTGCTATAGTGGCCAAAAATCATCAGCAATAATTGTATTTCAAATGCTTGATGTGAGAATACGTGGAGAGTAAATGCCTAAATTCTGTGGCACTTTTCACCCAGATATGCAGGGCCTTGTAGTCAGAAAGTAGACTATACGTTCGAGCTCAGCTGGGCTACTTACCTTGCAAGCACCGAGCAGATCATTGTGGCCAGCTTCGACGGCAGAGGAAGTGGATACCAAGGGGATGAAATTATGCATGCAATAAACCGAAGGCTGGGAACATATGAAGTGGAAGATCAGATAACAGCAGCCAGGTGAGCTACAGGGAAAGGTCAACACCTGCTCCTTCTTCTATGTGCCTATTGTGCAGGGGGAGAAACGGTGAGGGTTTTGAGAGGTCATCTTGAAATTATTGGCGAAAACATAAAGTCTGCATTAATTTTGCTCACTGAAGTGTGTCATTTATGGCCCAACCATTGTTTCATGCTTAAAAAGAGAGAAGAGTTAATGCTGATTTTATAGAGAGGATAGCTGTCATATTAGTAGAAGAAGACACTACAAAGGAACTTGGAGCTGGAAGTTCTACTCCAAGCTTTTTGCAAGTTTCTGTTGTGGTGGAGCTGCTTGTATGAAATACTCAGCCTTTACATCATAGTTTATGTTTGTCATTTGGTTTGTGCTTGGAGAACCTTGCTAAACCAAACAATCACAGTAAGAATCAGGATCACAATGAAGTGATCTTATAAGCTTTTCTGTTTGGGATTTTAAAATATTAAGGAGTTTAAACAAATAGCATTTCACAATCTTTTTTTTTTTTTTTTTTTAAATGGGGACTGGATTTACATGTGTCAGCCTGTCCCTTTTTGCTGCAACTTGATCATTGGAGCATCTTTAAAATAAAAGGGGGCAAAAAACCCCACAAGACAGGAGTGAAATCTATGTAATACAAATGTCAGTGAGTGTAGTTTGAGGGGTTTGAGATTGTCACATGAACAAATGTTTTTCTGAATTTCCTAAAGACACGCATACCTGAATTACTGTATGTTTTCATACACAATCACTGTGATGAAGTGGGAAATGCTTATTTCTACAACAGAAAATGCAGACTTGATGGAAAATAGGCACATCTGTGGAATGGCAGATACTTGCAATCAGTTAAGTGTTTAATTATTCTGTTTGCTTTCAGAAAATTTTCAGAAATGAGCTTTGTTGATAAGGACAGAATAGCTATTTGGGGTTGGGTAAGTACTCAAATAATTTTGGGAGCCATATTATTTAATTTTAAGAGCTATTTGTTGTGCTGTTATGTGTGTGAGGTGCTGGAGTACTTCATGTGAGGCATCTCTGGGGTCCTGTAACTGAACTGATGAAGTGCATCTTACAAATGTCTGTATACAGTGCCCCTTTGCAATGATTCAGGAGCCTTTGTAAGATAAACTAGGACTATTAGAGGGATTAAAAACAATCTAAAGGTATGCTGCCAAGTTCCTGTGTACAGAAGGAACTAATATTTAAAAGAAACAAAATCCAAGTATATATTAACTAGTATCTCTTTAGCTGGATGAGTAATTTTTTTAAAAAAGTGAAATTATATGTAAACCAGCTGTGTGGCATAGTTATTGTGGTACTTGCCAGATTTCTCTAACTTGATGCATCTTTAAAACCTGTCACAGTAGATGGAAGTGTTTAATAGCATATAGATACACCCTCAGCTGCAAGGCTGAGTCTGTATGTAGTGTTAGTGATTCTAGTGCTGAACAATCCTCTGTCCTAGGCTGCTGTTTCACTGTTTTTTTTGGTGTCACAGGGAGAATTCCCGCATGTTCTGTTTAAGCATGCTATGTTTTAGTATATGCAGGATTGCATGTAGGATCTTGAATTAAGTTGCTAACTCAAATTTGGGCAGTGCTAGTGACAAGCACCAGTGAATAAATTTCTTGATGGCAAGATGATGATGAGGGTGCCTTTAGCAGCTTTTCTGCTGGGGCAAACACCTCTGTTATATGAAGTCATGTAATAGCATTAACTGTAGTGGGAGAAAAATTTTGCAGAAATGGAGGACTTAATTTATTCACATCTTAAGTCCTTATGAGCCTCAGGATGAAGAATCAAAGAGCATTCCTCTTTGGAGCTAGGTTGGGATTATGCACCCTGGATACTGAACCTGTGGGCAAACAGATTTTCCTTATCTCTTGAGTTTTCAATTGTCAGCCTCTCATTGTCAGCCTGTCACTATGTACATTAATTTTGTTTGCCATAATTCAGCAGTAATATCTTTACTGTGGGTAGGTTAGGCATTTATACAGGGGTTTAATTACTAAGTGCATGTGTTACTTTGCTGATCTCATTGGGAGGATATAAGAATTAAGCTGGAGGAAACACTTAAGGACTATCAGCTAAGATACAGTTCCACTTGCCTGTAATCTGGTTTCAAGACAGAAATGAGCAGAAATGAGATCCAAAAATTCCTCCTTGTTGAATGTGGGTGGGCACAATTTCCTAAACAACCCCTTCAAACTATTGTGAGGGCAGACATTTGGGCGTTCGGTGACAGTGTTTAGGTATCTCGCTGCCTGGATGCTCAAGTGTGTCAGATACTTACTCATCTGTGTATCAGGCTAGACTGCAAGGAAATTTTCTGTGTGTAGTGAGGAGTGTGTTGCTGCACAGTTCCTCCCACAGACTCAGCAGAAGATCCTTTGCTCCCCAGTCACAGTCTTGCTCTTGACACTTTGGGGGAGAGTTAGGGAGCGAGCTGCCATAGGCCTGCTCCAAGAGAACTGTAAAATTTTGGATGCCCCGTTGCAACTACTCATCAGGCACATTGTGGGACAGAGCTCTGCTTCCTCCCACTCCCTCAGCACGGGAAGGGACACAGCGGTTCAGCAGTGTCTTGTTTCCTGTCTTTCGCTGCTGCCTACGGTGCTATCAAACACTGTCATCCTCAGCTGAGTCACAGTTCAGCAGTGCTTGCACCCTTTTTCCCCAGCAAGTTCTCATTCATCAGTGCCACAGCTGCCATGCGCTGTTTGATGCCTATTTCCCCGACTGAGCAGGCTGGCTGAGATCTGACCCAAATTCAGAATGGAGTTCATTAATATGAAAAACACTAAGCCTATAAATGTCTGATGAACTGTGTAGCAGATGGGCCCCATCCTTTCCTTTCCGACTAAAATAACAGCAATGTTTTCTTCTCAGTCTTATGGGGGATATGTGACCTCCATGGTGCTTGGCTCTGGAAGCGGCGTGTTCAAGTGTGGAATAGCGGTTGCCCCCGTGTCACGTTGGCAATATTATGGTATGTGATGGCTTCCTCATTACAAGGATTCCCATATGTCTTGCAGTGCACACGCTGCGAAGTGTTGATTCATAGCACAGAACTTTGATTATGTACTAGATGCCATGTAAATGCCACTTGGTCTGTTTTTATGAACTTGTGGCTACTGCACTTCAAAATTAAACCAGTTCGCTAAATATTAATTCACGTTTTTAAAAGTCAGATCCATAATTTCAGGTAATCTCTTTAACCTTTAATGAAGGTTGAATTATTGTAATATTTGTAATGTTACTGTGTCTATGTTTGCTTTGCAAAGCTGCCACATGTTCTGATACTGTGTGTCAGTACTGTGCATCCTCAAAAATGCAACTTCGCTTACAAGAACGAACTGTAAGGAACTTGCATTATCATTTGCTCTCTGCAAGTAATAGAACAGGATTTGAAGCGCCTTAGGGTTGGTTTTCTTTGGTTTTGTTTTAGTGTGTAAAATTTGGATTTTATGAATCTAATTCATCTTAAGAATAACTTGATGTTAGGAAAATTAGATCAAGTGAATAAGTCTGCATGTTTCAAGCTTATAGCGCATAAGGCTATACTTACAACTACAATTACAGGGGCCCTCCTCCCAAATTTAAAAAAAATTTATACTGTTACAAATAGGTGCTGGTACAATGTGACCACATTTTGACATTTTTCTGGTTTGGATTTGTCCCAAAGCATTCAAGAGATAGCTTTCCCTGGCAAACCTCTGCTAAGTAGGGCATAATTTATCATTCTGCAGCTAGCACAGAGGGCTCTATAATAGCTAATTCAGCAGATCAAATCATACTGCCAGGTATTAGGAGGAGTCTGTTGAGGACACAGTGATTCTTCATATTTTGGACATGAGTATTATAGTATGACAGGAAATATTTTTTCATTATCAAAATCTCTAAAAACCCACTTTTAGTCGATTAGATAAAAGGATTATGGAGGTATGCATATTCAGCATGAAAAAACCTCCAGTGTGACAACTCTAGTGAGAGTCAAATGGACATCAGAATATGGCAGCAGAGCTTTAGTTGTGTGGCTTAAAACAAAGCAGCAATCTACAAAAAGGTAACATGGTGAAAAAATCATGGAAAATCAGAAATACTTAATTTCTACTATGTATACCAGAGCCAAGCTGAATCCTAATTTACTACTACAATTTCATTTTATAGATTTTTGGTGGTTAACATTTAGATTAAAAAGCTAAGATTTTTTTTTTAAATGCTAGTTATTTACTGCAACATTTTCAGTAATTTTCTAAGGATTACTGAAAGAATAACAATAGGGAAACACTGACACAAAGTACTATATTAATATTCAGCATTCAGGTGTCCATGGCAACAAGAAGATTAAATATTCTGAATAATGATGGTTACCTACATGCCTTATTGTGGAAAACCTGGTTGCTTTTATTTTGTGGGGTTTTTTTTAGTTTCCAGTATGCGTTATTACTGTTTATATTGGTGGGTAAAATTATGGTAGACAGACTGAAAATTAAGTAGCAGATTTTGATTTTGGTTTTGTTTATTTTTAATTACAGATTCAATATACACAGAGAGGTACATGGGCCTTCCTACAGCAAGTGATAATCTGGAAAACTATTCCGTAAGATAGACATCACTTTATTTCATTTTTAGTGTGTTGTCTCATTTCTAAACCACTGTATTTTTCTTTAAACAGTTTAGTCCCTTCCCCATGGGAAGTAATAAGTTTGTTTCTTCTTTCCAGCTAGAACTGTTGCATTGTGCTTTCAGAGGCTATAGTCTCGTGTGTTTGGATTTGTATGAGGCAACTTCTTGATGGATGGTGTGGGTTTTCTGTTGTTTGTTTGGTGTGTTGGGGGTTTTTATATTCAGTTCCACTCGGGTACTCTGCAGACTGTAAAATAAGCTGTAAAAACTGTTTCATTTTAATCACCAGGAAACAAATTTGTTTTAAAATTTAATATATCTGTGGGCAAACTATGCTTTATTTTAGACATTTTCCAGCAAAACAAATGTACTTCCATTCTTTCTGGAATGTAATTTTTTTAAAAAATTAGTATTGTGTGAACTTTCCTGCTTAAGCGGCTTTCAGACAAAGCAAAATCTCCTAGATAATAGAAAACTTTGGCCTGTAGGCAAGCCTGTCTGTAGTGTGATTGTATCAAGCCACAGACACACAGAGAGGCAGCAGTGTCAGGGCTGGAATTTTGGCCCAATCTGCATTAACTTGGGAGTGTCCAAAGTTTGCTCTAAAATTATCAAAGTTTGCAGAGAAGTGAGGGAATTTCCATGTGTCCTAATGGAAGCAAAATACATGTAGTTTGTCTTTGCTGATGATGAATCATTTGACTTGCTCTTCTATGTGCCAGTTGCTTTTTGTTACCTCAAGGGCTGTTTGAAGTCAAAAGTACCTGGGATAGGGCAGAGCAGCGAAGCCTTCTGTTAGGTTTTCTAAAATATCAGGTCTAGGTGAAGATACACTGACTGTTGTGGAACTCTGAGGGATCTGAGGGGTACTTTGTGCCCTGGTTATTGGAATATTTGGATTGGTAAGTAAGCTAGAAGACAGTTTAGCACTGGTTGTGTGCATTAAAAAAATAAGTGTGATGGGTAGGAAAAAAGCAGGGGGAGATGTTTTTGCATTGATTTAAAAGTACAATAAAACATGTAAATACTTACCTCTATGGACTGAAACACCTGCCTTGACATATTACTACAGTAATCTAGTTTTGTCAACTGCTATATGAGACATTCTGGTCAAGACTGAGGACTATGGTAGTGACTGCTGGATAACTTGGTACTGTGTCTGCCTCTTCTAACTAGTGAGCTACTGGGGCCCAGTGGGGACTGTCCAGCAGCCTGCAGCCGCCTGCCTGCCTTTTTCCAAATGTGTTTCTTTAAGGCAGTGGGAACAGTAGGAGGTCTGCGAGGTAGCAGTGTAAATACAAGTTACTGTCGCTGTGCAGAACGAACGTTAACGCTCTGGGTGCACAAAGTCATTCACCAGCTTCGCGGCACAGATGGCAACAGAGGACTGTTTAATCCTTTCAAGCCAGGAGTCGGATTTTCTTGGCATAGTATCTATTGCTGGCAATGGCCACGTTGAAACTGCCAGTACCAAAGAGCTAAAGGTTTCAAATGTGTTACTCAGAGGACTAATTGGGGAGAATGGTGGCTAGATGGAGGAGGAGTAATTGCAGAGATCAGATTGTCACACTTCTCTGCTGCTCCTGGAGATAGGAAAATGCAACTTATGTCCTCATTTGTTGTTCATAGCTTCAAATAATATATTACTTGGACTTTACTTTTAACCTGGAAAGGTTGGGTAGCTCAAGAAGTGAGTTTGCTGCTTTTCATGTAGCAGCCATGAAAGAGTTGTGGGGTTTTGTTGTTGCTGAAGACGCTTACTGACTTGAGCCCAGCATGATCCTGGCTTACAGCCCCTTTGTTCTATGTCCCAGTCCCAATAGCCAGCCTCCTGGCCCCTTGTTGCTGATGAGAGCTGTTTGCTGAACTGAATGTTTTTTAAAGTAAATGCAAAATATGTACCAAAAGCTCTCCTAGCTGAAGCTGTTAATGCATTTTTGAACTGTTAACTTTGTACTGTCAGGTTTGCATGCTGCATCATATATTCCCTCATGTATCTTACTGCATTCGCTGTAAAGCTGGCATGAAAACTGAAAAGTTGCATAAACTCTGTACTATGTGCCCTAATTTAAAAGGAATCAGATGGTGTACACACCTGCTTAGAGAAGATGCACACTACTAGGCACCTTCCTAATGTTCAGAGTGTTATTAATGACTGAATATATACTAATGACTGAATATATATTAATGACTGTGAATATATAGACTCAAGAAACTACTTGTGGTAAGAGGGGCACATCCTGCCTGTGTATGACTGTGACACGAGGTTTTACATTTATTGAAGGCAGAGAATCTGAGATGTTACTATTCCTTGTCAAGAGTCAAATCTGAGGGATGATTCACGCTCCTAAGTAGGCTAATTCAGTGTGCTCAGTGTCTTTTAAGGTAATTGTAAACTATTAAAAATTAGAGCTTTGTAAAAGAGATGACCAAACATGGGTCAAGCTCCCAATATAGTTGTGTAGAGATCCTAGGCAGGATGGCAGAGAAGCTGTCTACCAGAAGAAATGTCCTGGTGCAAAAGACTTAATCGAGGCAGAGCTCTAGAGGTCAGATGCAGTAGCCATGTAAAGCATACCGAAGAGACTGTTCAACTTGTGAGAACATTATTTTGCAGTTCACTCTGAATTTGATATGCTTTTGGCAAGTGTTTGAAACAGTCATAGATTTGGCAATCTTTTTCTAGCAGATTTGAAATGTTCAGTCCTTAAGAACTGCTGCATCATTAGGTTATGCAAAACAGGGTACAATTTTGTAAATATGCCATCTTGTACTGATTTGACATTTGTTCTATTATCTGAGAATATGCTAAAGGGAGAGAGACCTTCAGTTTCAGCCAAACCTTAACTTGTTTGTGGAGTGCTGATAAAATGTTGACTGCTGTGTGATCTTTAGAAAAGCCAGTTAAACTCAGCAGGGCCTAACTCTCAGTACTTGTGCACGTTACCTTTTCAGAGCCTTTGTCCCAGCAGTGTAACTATGAAATGGAAGGGGTAAATAAAGTTGTATTTATTTGCTGTGCACTTGAGGTTTGTTCAGCTGATGTCGCTGTTGCTTTATCCTCCAACTGTGCCTAACTTGAGGTTGCTCCCAATCTTGCAACCTTCTTTAAGGACACAGATGTACTGTGTCCTTAAAGCTTGTTTTAGGGAAGGGACTGTTAATGTTGAGTATGAATACAGCAAACGAAGCATCACTTACAAGTGATGAAAATACAGAGAAGGTATCTTGTGATCTGAAAATCGAAATCCAAACTATTTTTACAAATAACTTTGTTTAATGCTTGTAGGGGAAAAACAGTTACATCATTTTTCTAAAACTCCTTTTGCAAAGACGTGTTCTCAGCTTAAGTTAGACTACCACTCACAGAAAGTTTGCTTAAAGCAATGCTGATTTGCTGGAAGAAAGCTTAGCAAGGTGATCTGTCAAGTTTCCCCTCTGCACATGTGGAAAATGATGCACTCAAAGGATATTGTTTCTTTTTTAATAGGACTGGGCCATTTCTTTCTGAATTGATCTTTTGACCAGCTGCTTTACCAGTGCTCCTCAATGCATCCAAGTCCTCTCTCCTGATTTTGGCACTTGGAACTAATTGTTCTTACCCCGTGATACTAAATCATTTCCATGGATAGCATCATGTTTCCATCACATGTGCATTTCCATATACTGGGTGGGATTTCTGGTGCTCTGCAACCTTTGACTGTCAAAAGAGGGCAACTGCACTGCTACAGGGTGTTCTGGTTTTGTCCTCTCAGCTGAACTCGTTTTTTAGATTTGGTTGAATTAATATGAAGAATTCATTTCATGTATAAAAAAATTGAGGTACGCTGTTCTGCCATGACAAAAGGCATTTAATATTTAGATTTGCTTTAAAGATTCATGACTGTACAAGAGACATAAAGAAATTAGAACACTTCTGTGTCTTAGCAATATAATGTATTTGACTTTTTAGGGGTAATAAATGCAAATCCTTGTGCAAGGATGCAGCTTTAGTAAAAGGTGGGGAAGAAAAAAACAAACCACTACATTCTTCTGTTCCTAATTTTTACTTCTTTTTTTCTTGCCAGAGTAGCTGTTTGTTTTATCAAGCCTGAAATGTCTTAAACCTCTTGTCCCTTTTCTTCTTTCCCCTCGTGTGGCAGAGCACTATGATATTCCCTTTCCTTGCCCAAATTAAAGATCTTATCTGCAATCCTTACTATCTTCGTTCTTTAGTCGCAGTAGCAAGTTGGGACTAGTATGCTCTGGGAACATATTCCTGTGTTTTAAATTTCTTGATTAATCTTAGTTGCTGATTATTTCATCTTTTCACCACTGTGTCGTGCTTCCATTCCCAAAATGTAGCTTGACTTCTATTTAGAGATTTGGTCTAGTCTGGTTTTTTCCTTCAGGCATTTCTCTGTTGTATTTGGAGAGAGCATTATTTTAAACTTGCTACCCAATTTTACTTGAGACTGAGGAACTATTAGCTCTGTTGACTTACCTGCAGGTAAACTAGTGTACGTTTCAGTGGGGAAGATAACGTGTGTAGCCTCTGCAAGATCTACTCCTTTCTATCATAGGGTGCACTGTTGCCATGGCAACATTTTTTTAACTTGTCTGCAGTCACACAGGAAACCTATGGCAAGCGGTGTGCTGCAGGCTAACAACATATTAGCAATGCACTGAATGTACCTCGCTCACAAAACTCTGCCCCTCTGCAACTGCCTGTTACTTCACAGCCATAACCCTTGGTAATAGCTGCAGATGGGCGCAGAAGGGTTTGAGTGCGAGCACAGTGCTGCTGGATGTGTGACGATGCTACTTGGTGGTTCGCAGAGGGCAAAGCAGGGGTGGTTGATTTTATCTGAAGGACCCCAGACTGTGTCAACAGGAATCAAAGTCAGTTGGTAGCAAGTCATCTTCTAATAAATAGCACGTTTGTTTTTTGGTTTTTGTTTTTTTCCTTTAATTTCAGAGTTCAACAGTAATGGCCAGAGCTGAAAAATTCAAGGAAGTTGAGTATCTCCTTATTCATGGAACAGCAGATGGTGAGTTGCAGTTAATTAGACATTTTAGTATTACAGACAGGTTCGCAATTCTACTACTGACAAAACAAAAGCATGAAGGGGCAAGTCTGTTACATTTATGTCAATAAAATAATACTGCTTTTTGCAACTAATCTGTGTTTCAGTCAGAAGTGCTGGGGAGTCTAGTGTGTTCATTGCTTTGCTTTTCCCCCAGAGTATTACAGAAGCAATTTTTTGTTTACCTTTTTCCTCTTCCACTTTTCAGATAATGTTCACTTTCAGCAAGCAGCACAGATTTCTAAAGCTCTTGTTGATGCCGAAGTGGATTTTCAGGCAATGGTATGGTCCTGTTTTGTTTATAATTGTACAAATGAGTTTGTGTTATGAGAATAATAGCATGAGCTCCCTGTGGTTAGGTATAAATTTATTGCCATCTCAAATGGAAGTTCACATACTTGAATTTCACATTCAGTAACAAATCCGAAGATAGAACACACCTATGTATTTTCTGCACAAGCAGAAAATGTAAGCAACTCCTTCTCATATTTGACCTTGTTTACCTTTATCATTCATTTTGTTAAATTGTTTGTGTTCTCAGAAAAACAGCCAATTCCAATCTTTGCATATGCCCAAAGTGCAATGAATAGTACCTTACAGAGAGGGTAGAAGGAAATGTTTACTTCAGCTAAGTCCATGATAACGTGCCCATGTGTTCTTTTTATGCCTTCAGCATAAATATATAGTTTATCCCCACACACAAAGCCAGGGCAAAAGTGTCATAGCAGCTTCCTCCCCAGCGTGTGTTTGCCTCCATGCTGAAAGCCTCATGCTGGGATAATTTTAAACGGCTGCCCATGCTTTTTTGTCTATCATATTTGATTTATATGTACATTTAGATGTAACTACAACTAACATTCTCTGCATTTCTCTCTTACACAGTGGTATACTGACAAAGACCATGCCATCTCCGGTCAAGCACATAAGCATATTTATACCCATATGAGCCACTTCCTAAAGCAGTGCTTCTCACTGCCCTAGAACCAGCATTTTGCTTGTTAGTGATGTACTTCTCCAGAAAACTCTCTAGATAATGTACTCTGAGCCAGTATAAATCAAGATGAGATAAGAGTCAGCTCTCAGGTTACCGGTGTACACTATGAAATGCTAATCTTTATGATTTCTGTTGCCAAGCAACTACTGCACTTTTATTGATTGTGTTTAATCAGGTCTTAACATCACCAGAATGATGTTGCAGACTTCTAGGAAGCATGGTACTTGCTTGAATAATTACTTTTTGATATTTCAGTCTAAAAAAGAAACCCTTGAGGTTGTGTATTGGGGTAAAGAATGATAAAAATGTCACAGAGGAACCAATGCAGAGATCAGTTGTGAAATAATAATAATGTTTCCATCAAAAATGAAAGGAACCCTGGGATCCTTTATGTGAAAACACTGACAAAAAATTTGCAGGAATTCTGTAATGCTTGATAATTATTTTAGAATCAATATCCGGGATAATGATGTGATGTTAATATTTTCTGTGCAGAATAAACACTGTTTGTACTGGTGTTCCTTAAATTAGTGTTTTCTCTGTAATCTCTTGGATTACAATAGCAGAAGTTTTGCAAGGAAAGCATGTAACCAGCTTTCACCAAACACTTTGAATGATACTTACTCAAACCAATGTCACTGTATTTCTATGTTTGCTATCTATAGTACTGTGATTTTTTTGCTTATTTTATAGTAAAAAAGGCTGCTACTGTGGGAATCTGCTCTGCTAAAATCTCTGAGAACTCTAGAAGACCACCATTGGGGTTTTTTAATGTAGAAGTTTCTTATTTACGGATGAATAGGATCTGTTCTTTACACTCAAACATCAAACATTGCAATGCAAAATAGCAGTCACTTAAAGCAAGGGCTGGACCATCACTTTTCTGTGAACACACTATTTGGCAAACCTGGCTTTTCCTTACATGCTACCAGTAAATGCCTGCTTTATCTTCAGCATTCCAGGTAGGCTTCTCCATCTGAAGATAGGATTAGTTTTCTCAATTTCACAGAGCTAGAAAAGACGCAACCTACTTTACTAAAAACTGTGCTGCTTTAAAATAATAAAGACATTTAGTCATGTAAGGAGGTGTAGTCCATATCACTGAAAATGTTGCTTTAGAAAAAAAACTCCTGGAGTTTTTACAAAAATCCCTGTTAATTTTAAGGAAGACTTACAGTGAAGCTTCTGCTTTTGTGTAATGGTATCATGCAATGGAGTGTGACATGATTATCTAACACTTAACTTCTTGATATTACATGCCAGCATGCGATTATGTCTGTATTGTGGGTTATTAGTGACATTAGGTGTGAATGTAAAAGTACTCATGCAGACAGATAAAGCATGGGGGAGAATGTTAAGATACTTTATGCAGCTTATCTGTAAATGATAAGAGAGTAGGGAGCCTGAGTAGAAAATAAGATTTTGTTTTCACAAGTCAATAATCCCTTGACTCACAAAGCATTGGGGTTTTTTTTGAAACACACTGGAGCTGGGTTTTACAAATACCATCTTGGGTTCAAGGCAGGAGGGGTTCTAATGTAGATTGGCACCAGTGTTCTATTACATATATAGGTCTATAGGTTTACAGGCTGGTAGTTGTCTCCAAGAAATTATAGTATAACACCTCTCTTTCTTTTGACTCAAGGGAAAGAAACATAAATCAGTTTAAGGTAGATCACAGCAATACAGGCAGGCTATAAGAAAAAGATTATCATTATGAACTTCAGGATGGCTAGTGTATGCAAGGGTAAATGGGATTTATTTTAATGTTACCGCTCACATTGTCATGAAGACAAAAGTATTTCTGTAATCCAAAAAAACTACTTTAACTAGGGTCTCATTAAATAACTGCAAGTATTAGTGTAATCAGAGAGGGATTATAAAAAGAAAAAAAACCAAGTAAAACTAGAAATTATATGGGCTGGGTAAGTCTGTCATTAAGTAAAGATGCAATTCTTTGCATCTGACCTACCTTAATGATGCTAGCATCGCACTGGGAAACTCTTCTGTACTCTTACAACATAGTCCTCTTTTAACTGTCTTATCTATGAGGCATAACAAAATACAGTGCTAATTATCTTAAATGTCTTTGTCTGGAAAGCAACTTATATGCTGCTGATAGAGAATGATGCAACTTTTAAAACCCAAAAAAAAGTTTCATTGCTATAAGAAGTGTTCTAATAAACATCAATTCAGTGTCTAATTCTTCACTGTGGTGGAACTCCCTCAGCTCCAAAAATAATGCAAGCAAAAGGATAATAGAGCTGCCTCAGGGAACTGACACCTTGCTTGAACTGCACGAGCACACATAAATACCTAAAACTCAAGCCAAAGAACAAAGCCAGCTCATTTCATTACCATACAAAGCCAGAACTCACTTGTGCCTGAAGTAGTGCCACATGCTCCTTAGTTAGGCACCTCCCCATTGCCTTTCTGCTCTTTTTTCTCCTATGTGAAAGGGATACTGAAGTTTGTTGTACAGTACAGTGTGTGTAAATTCCTAACAAAAGCAGCTGAAACCTGAGGTGTGATTGTTACTGTTCTTAGTCTGGGAGACTTCTAGTCTTTGCTTTAAAAATTGGTGAAGAAGCTCAAAGGTATTTAGTAAGATTGACTCAATACTGTAAATAGTACTGGACTTTAAGCCCTAAAAGTTTTTCCATATCAGAAATTTAGGGTCCTGAGAAGAGAAGAAGCACTGAGGAATTTTAAATTGTATGACCTTACCTATTGAACACTAAGAGACCCAACCACTCCTGCATGGTCTGCATCATCTCTCTCACGAGCAAGCGGGACCAAGTCATCATTAGTAAATCAGCTTCATTCCCATTCTCCTCCTGCAGCAGGTGAGCTGTGTGCCATTCCTGATGTCACACATACTGTTAGAGCAAGTACTGACAGCATTACATGTTTCAGTGAGATTCCACTTGGAAATGGAGCAGTACTGGGCTCTACCATTCATTAATTTGTCAGGTAGACATTTCAAATACCATATGATATTGCAAACCTGTTCTGGGTTTTGCAGTGTAAAAATAAAATTGAAAATTAGTTAGGATAAATATTTATTTTCACATAACATATCTTAATTGTGAAAAACACAATAGTCTATTCACATGTACACATAAACTTTTGTAATAAATTACATCCAAGAAATTGAGTAATTTTGACCAGGAATATGAAATTTAGAAGTAAATATAGCACTACATCTGCTTTATATTGTGTGTGATTTCAGAATGTTAAGATTAACATTGAAATAGCATTTTAATTCACGCAAAACCAGAGTGTTTTAAAATAAATCCACTCTGAAATACTGAACAGAAATACAGAATGCCATTGAATACACTGATTTCTTAATATTCTAAGAGTTGGTCAAGTGAAGCTAATACATTTTGTTGTATACATTATCTGTAACAAAGTCAGCAATATGTTAAAACACCATCAGGCTGCTTTCAGGACAAACCAGTATTGAGCTTCTATACTAACCTTAAAACAATTGGAATCTTACAATTTATCATCAAGTACACAAAACAAAGCATTTAACCTTAATGCGTCAGCATTTTTTCCTAAATTTACAAATACAAACATTGAATTAAATGTAAATCCTTCTTTGTGTCCACTAGGGTGTTTTTTTTCCCCCCATAAAAATGGCTTTTAATGGGCTTTGATAATGCTAAGGTAAATTTAGAACAGTGACCCTATTAAGTTTGCAGCAAAATGCAGTTATTTATGGCTAAAGTAGTAAAACATACACACTCACATACACAAAAACATCAGAATACTTTAAATGTGCTGGATGGGGAAAGTTGTTCACATGAAGTCTGTAGAAAGATTAGCGTATTTTGGAAAGCTGGTGAATGTTAGAGCCCTGTGAATGAATTATTACAAAGATTGCAATAATACAATTCTTAGTTTTAGGATTTAAAGTAGCATAATAATGAGATTTAGCTTTCATTTTAATAATTTAAAAATTTACCTTAAAAATTTAAAAATCATTGGATTCCAAATAACACAGTAAAACTTTAGCTTCACATCTCTATTCATTCAACACCTAATTTTGCAGTCTTTTACACAAAAGAACAGCTTAAAGGATCAGGCAGTAACAAATTCCATTATGAAAAACGTCTTTGTAATAGCTTTAAAGCCGCATTTTACTTTGCAATGTTGTTTTTATCTTTTAATCAATACGTACTTGATGGAATAATGAAGAGCTGTAACAAAACAACAGCAGGATACCCATTTAAGTATGATACACAATCTCTGAAACTAAGAGGTTTACAGTTTTTAGTAAAGACAATATAAATATGCCCTTTATGTGGCTAAATTTTAGGCAATCAAGAGGAAGATCATTGGGCAAGTGATATAACTGCATGTGGGGTATAGTTTGTACAAAATTTTCCCTATTATAAAATAACGGATTTATTAATGACAAAATGCATTTGTTTGGCCTACCATGGCAACATTCATACAATACAAGATAAGATACTGTCACCACAGATTGCATTTTAAGAAATACTGTACCCATGTTACNATTTTAATATTAAATACACTGTATTAAATCACGAAAACTTCACAAATACAGAATCTGACCCTGCAATACTCATTGCAAGAGTAATCCATGACTTCAAAGGGAGAGTTTAAGCAGGAATGGATTATCCTTGTTAGTTTGTTCACAAGGTCAGATCAGTTGTTATTTTATAAACTTCTTAATGTTTGCTTGCCAGTTTGGGTCTGCTGAAATTACTTACTAGAGTTAGGTGATTTTTAAAAAAAAATTGGAACAGGGGTTTTCAAGTTCATCCTGAATGAAGATTATTAAGTATTCTCACACAGAAAAAGTAGCAAAATACAGTACAAACCTATTAACAGGAAAGTTGAATTTAAAAGAAAATTTGCTTGTTACAGTTCTGATACGAATACTGATAAATGGCCAATATCAGCAATGAACACAAAGATTTTTTGCATTGGCTACTGCAGAACATTTACACAGACACTGGACAAGGTAGACAAGGTGAAATGAGACAAATATTGCACTACATTACCTGTGCTAGTTTGAGATGAAAGACAAAAGTTACAAGGTAAATCATTTCTATTTAGTGGTTGTGGCACTCCTGTCATTTGTTTGTAAAAAAAAATTACTTGAAGAACAAGTCATAGACAAGTCTCCCGGTCAACACCTTTCCCTGAGTCAGCTTTCTTCTCTTTTTTGATTTCAGCACTAGGAAAAGAAGGGGGGAGAAAAAAAAAAGTTACAGCAGCACTATCATATGTATATTAATGATCTACCTGACAACCAACACTGCACAGATATTTTACTTTTCATGCTGCATGACACAAACTGGGAAAGCAAGTGAAAATTTCTGTGCTAAATGGTGCAGAAAACAGCAGCCAGCATTTTAGTGATGGGGTAGGTAAAGAACTTAAGATATACAGAGACAAGTCAGCCAGCATGCAAGCAAAGAGAGCTACCTTTTTTTTTTTTTTTTTTTTTTGGCAAATACACTTAATTTACTAAATAATGGTAATGGTACAGTTCTCAGACAATACCAGCATATTCTTAAATGGCACAAACAAGAGGTCACAATTAAGTCTTTCTTGTCTTTAAAATGTATTCTGTTGCTTAATGTATATTTAGAAGGAATGTTTCTGAACTAGAGCAGCGCAAGCCAATTTTCAACTAATATTTGGCTTTCAGTCTCAATTAGGGAGAGTAGAAGGCTGGGGAGGGTGAGGAGAGACAATATTCCCCATTTGGAGTCTAGTACAAGGAAATAGCTTTTAAATTTAAAAAAAGCCTGAAAGATCACACAAAAGCTGTATCACTCAGAACTCTGAATGGGAGTTCAAGTTGGGATTCAATTTTTTTTTTCCCCAGATCAAACATTCTTGATTTGCCTACAGAAAGGAATATCTGTACAAAGCAGATGTTTTAGTTTGGGGTTTTTTCGGTGAAGAGGGTTCTAGTTTACAACAGTGTAAATAAATAAAAAGTCATGTTCTTGCAATGAGTCTCAATCACACTATGAAAATGCAAAAGGGCTTCCACAACACAGGCAAACCAAGCCTTCAACAAAGAGTGGCAGGGTATCTCAAAAAAAAAAAAAAAAACAAACCAGATGTTTCTGAGAACAAACCTGTAGCAAGCACACAACCTACCAGGTTTCATGGGAATAATTCCTTAACTAGAATGAATGAGAAATAGGCTGAGTTACACAAGGCTTAAAGAAAGCAAGATCAATTCTCAAATTCTTAAGGCGATTCATGCACATTTTTACAATCATCTGACATTTTTCTTCACATAAAAATTGCTTTAAGGATACGATTCAGTTCAGCCAAAGCTTACTTCTATGCCTAGGGCAGCTTCCAGAGGTGTTAATGGAAATAGCTAAAGAATACCAACTTCTGCCACTTCAACTGCCAAATCTGTCACCTTCTGTAGAACAGTGGTAGAATTGGGTACGTTACACTTTCTGCACACAAAGGGTATGCAAACAAATTCCAGGGGCAGGTGAATTTGAAGTGCAGCAGTACAGCAGGCAGGGAGTTACCTGTGCTTAGTAAAAGCAAACACTGAAGTGTTGGGTGCCTTACAGTCTATAATATTTCCATGTTTTAGGTGCCTCTGTGATACCAGGAAAGTCTTCCTTCTATTTAGGATTCACATCTCTGAGCATCACCTGCAGATGTGGGCTTTAATGCCTTGAGACATTTGGGAGGAAAAAGAAAAAGGGACAAGTCCAGTCTTTTACCAGTAAACATGTAACTGGTGTGTCTGAAATGGAGTTAGAGCTCTTCCTTCCTACCAAGGGAGTAGTCTAACAAGCCTCAGCAGGAAGATTCAAGATGCAGGATTTGCATCTCTTCAAGTAGAAAAGGAAACTCACACCATCTACAAAGTGACAGATGCCTCTTTCTCCAATGCTTTAAAAGACCAGCTAAGTCTACCTCCTACATGGTCGGATCTTCTGCATATGCTCTGAAATTGCTATCTGAAGGGCTTAATATTATAACCAAAGACAGAAGAATATTTAATTACATGCATCAGAGAGGGCTGTGTTTCAAAGCTACCTTGGTATTCAACTCTACCAAGACAGGCTCCAAGACCACCCTTAGGCCTCTAGGAATTTTAATAATGAAAAATTAAGGTTGGAAAATTGTAAAGTTCACGTGTCTCTATGGTTAGGCAACAGCTGACTGAATCTCATGTAAGCCCTCTCTTCAGACACCTAAAAAAATGTTAGGAGCCTGGGATGTAAGAATTTCACACACTACGCTACTTCACAGAGCCAGGGGCAGGGCACATTTTTGATAGAAATTATCCATGTATCAGTCTGGGCAGTAATTTGTATAAACCCTAAAATCTCTCTTTGTAGATTATCTTAGATTATAACTGCCCAAGTCAACTCAGCATTTAATTACTACGAAGAACTTCCAGATTTTATGCATTCCAGAAATCACCCAATATTAATTGGTCTGTGCCTTGTATAAAAGGCATTACATGAAATCATAGTACAATATCATAGTTTTATTATCCCCATTTAAAAATACTTGGGGATGTTAGTATAAGAAAGCAGACCTGACAGCAGGAAAGGAAGTACTAAACACTTTGTAGTTGAACTTCAAAAGGCATTAGTAAAAATTTATTTCAAAATGTGGTATTTTTTGCCCCTGTGCTAAGATACCATTCACTGAGGGAATTGTATAATGTAATACTGTTGACCTTGATCATTTGCAAAAATCATCCTTAAAACTGCTACCATTTCTAGCCTTCTTTTTTCTCAGTAATTATCTAGAATTGAATTATATCTTCATGTAATGATACATGCATTATGATTTGTAATGTTTCTCTAGCTCTATCCCTAATATGATTTAAGGTTAAAGTTGTCTACAGTTTTGCTTATCAGAAAGCAAGCTTCCAGGTTTAAAGTTCTTTGAATCTAACTCCTCTGTGGGAATCTGAGAGGAGCTAGAGTACCTGAAAATGGAGGATTTCAGAATTTTTAAGGCTGTTCCTTTACAAAAGAACACTCATACCTAAAACCATAAAAATAATTTCTCCTGAATCTTTGTTTCCATGAGCAAAGATACAAGAACAGATTGAAAATGAGCTCATTAGAAAATTAGTTTATATTGTACTGCAGTGGAAAGGCCAAATCATCTCTTATCAATGTTGTCTGAGCCACAGTCTATTTGGATGCTCAGAGGGTCTTTGAAAATGTCAGGTAAAACCAGTATATGTTTATGTAATCTCTCATACCATCAAGGAAAGCAACCAGAAAAATTACAGCTCCTGCATGCCCAGGGGCCGTGGATGTGCCACATCAGGTTCTTCTCCTTCTCCAGGCTTTCACAGCCTGGACAGCAGAGGCACTTAAGGTAAGAACACCCTCCAGTACATCCTTCTCCTGTGCACCACACTGACATCACTGTGACATGTGTAGGGTAGAAGGCAAATCAGAACTACACTGCTATTTTGACTGTCAGTGAAATATCAGCAAAATTATCACATTAGTGGGCCACTCCATGGGTTTCTGGAATGAAGGTTCTCTGGTGATCAACTGTTAAGTCTTGTTTATGCTGTTTAGGGAAATGAACAACACTGAAATGCCATTTTGGGGTGACAAAAAATGTGTATCGCTACAGATTTTCTTTTACTGCATTTTTTTTCACCATAAAACAATCACTAGCTGTTTCAAACATGGAGCTTCTTTTGAAAAGTACATTTAGAAATGGGCAGAGTATAATTTTGTATTTTTAAAAAGATGATCTAGGAATAAAGTCAATGTAATATTGAAATACACTACATCTAGAGTTACTATTTTTAATACATAGTAAATTTCAAATTTTAATATTTGGGACTTTTAATGATTACATTTTACATCCCTATTTGAAATTTCTTTTCATTCTGTCTCCCCAAAAACTACACAAAGTCAAGTCATTTGGGTTCCTAGGTGACACCATTTTGAATTGGAAGACACAATGAAGGAAAAGGTTGGGGACAGGGTCTTACCTTTGGGAAATCAGCTTCTAGAGTGATTAGGAAGGGGAGCTTATGACAGAAGTGTGATATGAAACAATTAAATAGAACATAGTTAAATTTTAAATTTATGGAAGCAGAGGAAAAATTCTCTTAAAAATCACACTGTGCTTGAATTTAGTATTTTCTTATTCCTGCAGTAACTCTGTAGCACAGACAAAACATGGTGGTTTCATTTTACATTTGTCTGGACTAAAATTTAAAATTATTTAACTGTTCTGAGCACAAGTGAAGTAGGCAGAAAAATAAAAAGAAGTGATGCAATCTTAAAATTATTTTAACTCCAAATATTAGATTGCATTTAAAGTACTGGGTTCTTCATACAGCTATTTCCAGGGTGGTGATGATCACTTCTTTTTCAAGAGGAAAAAACAAAAGCAAGCAGAACACAACAGCTGTTGTGCAATATCCAGGTGGAGGCTGGTGGTTCATTACACAAGCATCAGACATGCTCAACTTCATTTTCCACTGGAGCATAACTAAGTACCATGCAAATATTTGTGATTTTTTTTTTTTAATAAATAGTGAATTTGCATTTTGATCTCAGAATATTATGACTGGACATAAGAAATAAAACTGCAAGATGCAGTCTTTCTAATCCCTAGCAAAATATTCTAATATTGATTTGACACCAATATATAAAGTATAACACAGTAAAAAAATTAAGACCTTTTAGAAGGAAAGCTTGACTCCTTATCTTTTGCATTCTCTGAGGATATCAACAATGTCTTCCACACAGCAGTTTTTGCCATTTCATCAGAAATGTTTATCACAGATGGGTCATCTCTAGACAAAGAACCAAAGTAAATACACAATAAAACAATTAGCAATCTTTCTTACTAACTCTATAAAGTCCTTGAAAAGTGATAGTGATGACAATAATTAAGTGCAACATAAGTTAAGAAATTACGTTAAACTTCGGAAGTCCTGAACAATTACTTATATATTCTTTTAGAACATCTTAGCACTTTTTTAGTATTTTTGTCCTCCTCTATCACAGTAACATCAATAAAATACATAGTGTCACTCCCAACTAATAGACAAGAGAAAAATGAAGAAGGGTGAAATTAAATATTGCCCAAGATCTCACAGCATGCCTGGGGCATAGCTGGACTAAACATGAATCCCAAGAGCTCCTAAGAGTTCTCAAAGTACTTATGATCTGAAACTCCACCTACTTTTAAAACAATTTTAAAAGCAATTAAACCCCTTGAAAAAATATTTCAGAGATCTAATAAAAATGCCCCAGTTAAACTAATCAATAGCTTTTAGCAGCACTTTGTAGCCATTATGCCCTTTGCTTTACCTGGACTGCTTCAAACATGTATTTATACAGTGAAGAATAAAGAAATTTTAAATGTGTTAAGGGCCTGCCTGTACATCACTCCTGACTTCATGGTTTACATAGAGCTTGACATTCAGTAAGCCCTCAGTAAATGTGCTGTCATGTGTTTTGGGGGACCACTTTTAACAACCAGCGTCTTGATTCTTCTTTTTAGCTATAAGACTGTAAACCTTACAGTTCAGAGAGTCAGATATTATCCAGGGCAGCTCTACCAACGTAAACACACTATAGATCGATATAGATCACACCACAAGATAAATTAAGCTACATATTACTAGTATAAATTAGAACAAAAAGGTATGGACAAAAGAAGAAAAGAACCAGACCATTAGTAGTGTGATGAATCAAAAGAAACAGGCTGGGATTTTTCAGACACAACACACTAATTTACATTAGGAGACATTAGGGTAACTTTGTGTTAAAATACAAGAGAGGAGCACTCTCTCAGATAGTGTGCCTATGAATTCAAAGTTCATTAATGCAGACCTTACTGTCACCAGATATTTCAAATCTTTATTAAGAATTTCTTTCTAAAAACTGTAAATTATATTAATTATGTGCTGGCCACATGCACTATTACCATCTGTAACATAGGTTTTCATGCTTTTTGAGTAAACCCTGAATTATACCTTATCTACCCTTGACAGCTCTTGATTCACTTATTATCTATCTTACACTGATAGGATCTTAATCAGAATGTTTTAAAATGTAATACTGTCAGAAGCTAGTTTTTTTGCAGCATGCTCAAAACCTTTCCTGCCTCCCTGCTAGTATCAGGTTGAAGGGTTTGACCTGCTCTACATCTTCTTCTTGTGCTGTGTCAGAAGCCAAATTTCATTAGGAACAGTCTGCTCCTGCAGTCTTGCCCCATGGAAATTTCCACTAGTTTGTCCTTTTCCTAGGGACTGTGAGATCATATGGAAAGACTAGACTTATTAAATGCTGCAGCATGTGGTTCAGTTGACCTATCTGTACCAGACAAACATCCTCCTGACATTCAGTAAGCATTAAGAATAAAACATTGTGGCATGTTGATTTTATTTAATTCCAACTCACCTAAAAGAGGAAAGGTATATTTTACCTGTAATGTCCTTCTAGCGGTAACTGAACAGTCCCTTCCTCTTCCATTGCTAACATACTTTGTTCTTCCTAGAATGAAGGAATTTAGATGTGAGACAGGATATGATGTTGTGAAAAGTGAAATTTATGTACTGTAAACCCATTTCCATTTTCTTTAATATTAAGTATTTATTTGAAGTTCTTAAAGTAAGATACTTTTCAACTCTTTAAATATTTGACATTTAAAACCTTCTATTCTAAAAGATGTATCTTCACCTAATACTATTTTTCAGTGCCAAATAGAGCACTGTTATGTCACAATAAAGAAAGAGGAAAAATAATAACACTGAGTGCACAACTGTATGGTGAATTGAAAATAACATGGATAACAGGATATAAACATTGATGTTTACATACAAAAATTAGGGAAGTAGATTTTAGTTTGCACACATAGTTTTTATACTGATAAATTTTTATTTCAGTGAAACAAGACACCCAAAACTAGTTTTCACTTGAAGAGAATGAGGAAATATATCTACTAAATTCTTTTTGTTAAATAATTGCAAATTTGGAAAATCTGTCTTCATAGGATGGGAGAACAAAACAAAACCCCCTCAAGCACCATGTCCTGCATGCATAAACAAAGGAAAACAAGTCTCTGTCCTTCCGACATCAACTCAAGGCTCCACAGGAGGATTCTCAATGTCCACACCCCTGTTAGGTCAGGAAAACCACAGCTAGGAGGTTAACATGCCTTCACATGAATATAACCATCAAATCCTGCTCTAAATTGTTGCAGTGTGTGCGTGTGAGAGCAACAGACACCCAGAGACCTCCATAGCTTTCTTCCTTTTATGAGATGGCTTTGTAACAGTTTTGGCTGGTGCCTGTCTGAAAGCATGACTTGGCTCTCCCAAAAAGAGAGCTTACCATTTTCTGGCAGATCACCAAAACGCCACATGCATCACACAAGCTGATTGTTGGTATGAGCTGGAAGAGCCACTACAATTTTCCAAACCAGTAGAATTTCTGTCCTCTTTGCTCAGACATTTGTTTCCTCTATGCTTTACTATTACCACTATTTTAGAAGTCACAATATTATTTTTTTTTTCCAAATGGGAAAAGTTCTTTGTTCATTCTTATCTCAAAAAGACTTAACTGATTAACATCATAGTGGCTTCCAAAGGAGGTCTGTGAGGAGAAGGCATGTATCATATCCACTGTAAATGTACAAAGCCCTGGAAAAACATGGCCTAAAAATATAAAAACAACTTAAGTGATGAAATCAGGATCCAATCAAGTAAGTTTCAGATCCTGTCAACTATACTTCTGAATATTCTTGTGGGTAGAATACTTCTATTTTTAAAAGCTGTGTGATAGCAACTCTCCAATTAATTCCTTAGGCTACATGTCAGAAGTTTTTTATTACTAGTTAATTTTGTCATTTCCAGGCTTCACAGTTTCATAAGTTTTTGACAGTTGAACAGTTTTAATAATAGCTCCAAATATTTAGAAATGCCAAAATATGTAAAAATAACCCCTCAAAATAGACAGTGAATGAAATAAAGTAACACCAGTAGATTTTCCCAGTGTTGTTTTCTGATGCCATCCTATCAAACATGGGAAGGAAAGTGACATATAATGAAAACATAAGGATAACATGGAATTCTTTCCAATAACCAGACCCACAAGAAGAGAGCTACCTTGGTTACTTCTGGTTACTCTGAATTGTGATGGCAACAGATACTGTGATGAAACAACTCTCTGGTCGGTTTTGATTCAAGGGGGAAAACAATGACTGTCATATTTTAATTTCTGCCTGGTAGTTTTACAGACACATACTACATAGTAAATAATCATCATGATGTTTACAACCTAGGTAGAATCTTTTCCCCAAAACATACTCCATGACAGTGTGTGGAATGTGTCAAGGAAATCAGAGTTATAGTTCTCCAGGTTACAGATGAGGCAATGAGCTGTCAAATGTCACAGAAGAATCCTCCAGGCAGAGAAATCTAGTTTTCATAGTTGTGCATTCAAATTACTAGCTCACGTCCTATTTCTACAAATAGACCTACTGATGGGAATCCTTAACACACACATTTCACTGGTCTCAGATCACATCTCAGGGCATCCCTAAGGATAAAGTGCTGGTTTATCCATTCACATTGTCTAATTTTTCACTACCCTTGTACCACCAAGCGTTTGTGTCTCATGGCTCCTGAGCTTTTGCAGAGGCCTTTGGGGCATCTTAGAGGTCATATGCACAGCTGTCCCCAAAGCCTAGAAATGACCACTGGCTGCCAAGACTACAAGGCATACCTGCATATTCACCTCCCACTGCTGCCACAGCCTCACACCATGCTGCTATTCAAAAGTGCTGATGCAGGACACATGAATCCCATTTAAAATAATCCAGCACCAACATATTCTACCTACTGCTTCTGCAGTTAGTATTTCACCACTGAGACTTGTCCCTTCTTTATTTGGGCCTGGTAGTGAGGTTTCCTAACAGTTGACATTGATTGGGTGTCTGATACCAGAGACAAAGGACAAAGTCTTCTCTTATACAGTATTCAAATAAGCAATTCAAGAAGCAGCAACTAGATAAAAATACTATAAAGTAGATGCAAAATTGTTTAGGAAGATACAATCAGAAAGATCAGCATTTCACTGTCAAAATACTGTCACATTCTGAGTGAAAATATGTAAGAATTTGTCCTGTATCAAGTTTATAAGAAATTATAAAAGCATATTCTTTGAAAGAAGATGAGGAGTCCCAACACAAAAGAACCATCTGGGTGCTAATGCCAAAGGCTGTAAGTCGGAGTCTGAGGGTTTGGTTAACAGGGTTAGTAGTGTCACCAACCTTCTCATTACAAAGTAAAAGTAAATTGTTTCTGCAGTAGCAGAAGGATAACACTGGCCCCAAGTGTAACTGGGATACTGCACAGCGTAATGACATTGCTAAGATGGAAGGGCACAAGGCGATGCTGTGTGACCTGTGTATGGCTCAGAGGCAGCTGGAATGTGCCACACCCCTTAAATTCTGCAGTTCTCTCTTCAGCAACTCCAGCAGTCCCAACACAGCATCAAAGTGCTCCAGGCATCTAAGGGCTTTCCTACAGACAGGGGTTCACCTCTGCACATCACCTGGGTGGGTCTCAGAAGCAATCCCCAGGAGCACTGTGGATAATATTTTGTATGACAGTATGGCACCTTAAGAATCTACATCTCCACCTAAGCTTACCAGATTTGTAACCTTAAAAGCACTTCTGCAAAATATGAAAATATTACACTTAGACACTGCTAAAAAGTCTGCCTGTTGCATGAAATGTGCCATACTTACAGAATTTTCTCTAAATATTTGAAGGAGAAATTGATAAAGTGCTACACACACACCAAAAAATCCTCAAACCACAAGCCCACCTCTTTCTCCGCATCTTCCAGTTTCTTTTTCTTGCTCTCGGGCATCAAATCATCCAACCAACTGAGCTCCCGCTTGGTAAAAAAGAAATCCATGAGTTTTCGGACAAATACCAAAGCTAGGACCTGCAAAGATATTAATTCAAATATTTGGGAAATTAAGCAATTAAAACTGACAAATACACTTGTACAGGAATACTCTCAAAAGCACCCATTTTGCAGTTACAGTTTTATCCTTCAGTTTGAATAAGCCAACAGCTGGTATTCCTTTGTTCAAACAAAGTATGGCTTGAAGCCTTTAACAACCACTGAGGTCAGCAGATATCTTCTATTAGTGAAATAATTAGAGAGAAATAACTTCAGTAGCAGAACACTTATTTCTAGGAAGACACGGAACAGTAAAGCTCCTCAATGAGCAGTGCAATGAGCAGTGCAATGAACAGTCTTAATGAGTGACTGTTCTTTCTGTAACAGGATTGAGTATTATTCCTTAAATAAAAAAATATCAAATAAATGTTAATATTTTTCTTTAAGAGAAGAATTTTCCCTAAGAGAATGTACAGTTGGGATATTTACATAGACTCAGAATAGAGGTTAAGTGTCAAATTTTTCCTTACTTAATACATTATGAATTGTCCTTGAACATCAAATCAAAGAAATACCATAATTACTTGCCCACAATTGATTTTTTTTCTTCAATAATAATTACTCACAAGTGAAGAGGCATTTTTAGATGAAATTTAAAAAATTTCATACCATCATAGGAAAGACAATGGCAGCTCTTGAAACCTTTATAATCCAGAGAAGCACAAGACAACTCAGCTGAATTATAGTGAAGAGATGGACCTTTCTAAGAGGAACATGCCTCAGATAAATAAAATCTGGCTGATGCTTTGCAGGCATCCAGAATAACTTTATCCTGTCAAAAAGCTGAAAGAGAAAATTTTAAAAGTTCAGATCAAAGTGAGCTGAAGGATCATCTGCTGGCATTCACACAGCGCCTAAGAAATCCTGAATATCCAAAGAATCTGGTGTGTTATTCTAAAGGCAAAAACTACAGAAGTTTGGGAGCACAGAAAAGATGACCTCAGTTACAATCATGAGCCATTAATCTGTACTAGTCCAACAGTGACAAAGGACTCATCTTGTCTCCCACTGAGCCACCAGAGTAAGAATGAGAATTGTATTATTTAATTACTTGGTTAGTTATACTCCTTCAGTTCCTTTCAATTTTAATAGAGATCTATCTCCCCAGGTATTTCTATTGCAGATGTGCCAAGACACTGAATTCTGCTGAATTACAGTCTGTATAGTCATACGCCAGGAAATACCCTGTTCCCACTGCATAGTGCATTATACACAACTTTAATACTGCTAAAATTTCAAGTAATGAACTCTTAACATTAAGCAAAGCCAGACTTCAAAGTAGACATGAATCAATTGCGAATCAAACTGAATGGAAGCTGGTGGGATCTCTGGATCCTGTTGGACATACGCACTATCACACTGACTTTCTAATACATTCTAAACTTGTTTTTCGACAACTGAGCTCTGCCTCCTTAAGCACTTAAAAAGATGATCACGGAGGGATCTCTTTGGTCTTTTATTTCCTGTGAATGAATGACATTTTTTTTTCTTTTACTTCATCAGACATTTTAATCCTTGGCTGTTTTCTTTTCCATATTTTACTTTGTTCACAAAACCAGAAACAGAAATGAAAGAAAAAAAGGAATGCCAGAAAGGTGACTGCCATGCTGTAAGTAAGAGGCTCCTATTTTTCAGGCCTATTTAGCTCCATACTGACCCAAGACTTTTGTGTCAGCTGCCATGGCACAGTGATGATGGTGATACACCCTTTCTCCCTGCATGGGTGAGCCATGCTATATTCACACAGCCTTCAGGAATGTCAAGTTTCAGAAATTTTTATTGAGTATGTGCAAACTGCATTTTTTTAAAGGCTTATAATTTGGTCAGATTTCTTTTTCACAGAAACAGCAAAAAGCACATCCTCCCACAAAAGCCATCTTATCAAATCTCAATTCCTTGTCCCAGCTTGGGGAGAAAGGAGGGGGATGCTATCACTTTTCCAAGTAAAGATAACCAGATTTGAGTATGCCTTAAAAACAATCCTCAATAGTGTACTTTCTCATACCCCTGTTCTGAGAAACAGCTGAACCATACTAAATTGAAATTATTTAAACCTCAGTAAAAGCCAAACTACACTTCTGAGAATATCAACCCAAATGAGAAGAGCTAGGCAAAGTTATAAAAGCAGAGTCTCTGAACAGAGACCACCAATCAGAAAAATAGGTGTTCCCAGCTTTGCCTATAAATAGAGTAGTAAAAAAACCCAAACCTACACACTTTTAACTTGCAACCAAAAATCTAAATACAACAAACAAAACAATAAGACATTTTCTTTGCTTTTTGTATTTGACAATCTTTTGCACAGTAAAACTTGGGTTTTCACCATGTGATTCTTATTTCTCAATTGTCTTGGAAGGTGTGTTGATGCCTCAGCTTTTGGTAACAAACAAAGGCACACCTGAAAATGTGAGCATTTGTGTCAGGTGGACTGAAGGATTTGACAGTGTGCCACAGTACACAGGATCTCATTACCAAGCCCAGCCTGAATGCTGGAATGCCTGGCTTCTGCCAGGTACTCCTACTTAAGGCCACCACAGGAATGCTGCCCTTCCACTAGACTTGCCCTTCTTCCCTGAAGAACTGTGGCTTGCAACAGCCCCCCTTTCCTGCCTGGGGCATTTATTTGCATAGGAAAGGTCTTAAAAATTTCACTTATATTGTTTTAGGGCAAGTTAGCCAAAAGTCTCATAAAGTCAAAGTTCAGGATCGAGTGTAGCCCTGCAAGGGCCCAAACCTAGAAGTTGAAAAGGCAGCAGGCAAGCAGGTGAATGGGGAGGCAGGAGAGAGGGAAAAGCTCATGATAGTTATTGCTCAGGTTTTAGGATCAGACTAGATTCTCTTGATAAAAAGCGAGAACAGAAAACTCAGCATCTAAAAAATATTAAAAAAAAAAATTGGAGCACATTACCTAAAGGGAATACTCTATTTTAAGAGAATCCATTTTCTGTTTTAAGTGAGTCACTTTCAAAAATGGAAGGTTGGCAACATTCCTTTAAGATCATACACAAAAGATAATATAATAATGTAATAAGAGCTACATTTTTTTATAGAAAGCATCAATAACAGGGTCATCGTGAATCCATTTTACCTGAATTCCCTTTAGAGATGAAGCACCCATGTAAAGAAATACTCCATAAAGTACTGGCATAGGAATAAACTGCACAAACAAGCAGAGAAAGGAAAGAGCATATTAAATACTACTTAACAATTTTAAATGCTTCAAGAAAGACATTTCAAACAGTTGAAATACAAAGAGCCATATGCCTGCATTAATCAGACAAGTTGTAAACTCAGAGTCACTCAATTACAAATTAATAACGCTTCTCAGAGTATAAAGCAAAAGAAGAATCTGGCTCTATAGTTTTGTTTTCTTCTCGTGGCCATATTACAATATACTTTATTCTCTATTAATAAAATTAACAGAACAACACAAAAACATGAAAGTGTTGGATATATGCTTAAACTCTTTACTTAAAAGACTACTCAGCAGAAAACCTGAATAATAAAGCTATAAACCTCAGAAAAAATGTTGAAGGCACAAAATACTTCTAACTACTAAAAGAAACAATTTGTGCTGTAAGCATTTAAAAATGGGTGAATTACTTTTATGGAATGATTTTGTAAGAGACTATTTCAAATAGGCAGGTTCTCAGCATACAGTGTTTAGGTAAAGGAATATTTCCATAGGTATCTGTTTTAAATACCAAATACACAAAAATGCATGTTCTGTGTGTTTTCAAAGTAAGAATTTTATTATATACTTAATAAAATATTACTGGGAAGTACAAGTTCTAAGGGCTTACTGTCTTCACTGTGACAATATGCAAGTCTAAATTCTGTTTTTACTGAAGCCAGTGGCAAAAGTCTCACTGATTTCACAGCGTCCAGAAATGAACCACAGATTTTCTCTTGCAACTGTGAAAACATTTTTAGATTACTCAGAAATCACAAAATACTTTAAAATTTTCTACATAAATTTAAAATTGGTGCAACAGCACTATTTCATTATAATTTGCCATGTGCCCAAAGTACAAAAGTGTGAATCTTCATCTATTAGAGGTCAGTGGCAGAATTCCTTTTGACTTCAGTCAGGCCAGATTTTCATGACAAGGTTTTTGTTTAAAAAAGGCCAGAAGTCCCGAGGCACTTTATTATGTTAAATTAGAATTCTACTTTAGACTATCATTGTGTAACATTATGCCTGGAAAGAGCAGTCATTAAATAATACAGTGACAACAGCGAAATGTTCAGTGCAGTACTCTTTAACTTTTTCTTACTTCCCCACATTACCTTCAGGATACTTGTCAAAAAGACAGATGAGCCCATAAGGACAAAAATCATGAGCCCTGTGACTCTTTGCTCCCGGATTCCAAGAAATTTTGGCTGCTCCCCTGGAGCGGAGCACTCCGATTCCAGTTTTAAGCTATTCACATGGGAAATCGAGAGGACAGTGGCTGCAACAAACCACGGCAACCCCATGATAGAGCACACGCCGAGCATGACCGCCACCATGAGTAGGTCAAGATGGTATCCACATCCTTTCTGTTAAAAAAAGCAATGACAGCAAGAAGATATAAAATGACATCTGAATTAAGGAGAACAGTCCTGGCAGACATTCTTAATGAACAGCTAGAGACAATTAAAAAATTTGTGACTTGCAGAAAAAAAACTGGTTCCTTCTATGTGTTATCCAGGTTGGGTCAGCAGTGATGGCAGACCGGTTATTCAAGGAGAACTCATACTAATTCACAAGAAATACTCAATGTTATTGGATTTGTTTCAGTTATTAGTTAAGTGCATATATCATAAATCCACTTTACAGTTGGCACCAAACAGCTTTCCTGCTTCTAAAATAGATACTGGCCAGACATTGGAAAATACATACATTTTCTGTTTTAACTGAATCTCTTCTGTGGATAACAGTAAGCAGAACATCCAGCTGCACTGCCAGCTCTCCACTGCACTAATCTTACTAGACTCTCCATCCATTCTTACATAGGAGGCAGGAAAGTATGTATTTTATTGTTCCCTACACAAAAATTCTGAAGTCAATATTTGCAAAATCAGTTTATGCTACAAAGGGCCATAATACCACAGTCATCCTTTTAAGATTTTTAAAGATGTTAGGCACGATAGTAATACATTTTCACTAAAATACTTTCATTATATCTAAGAGTCGATAGATAGAAATGAAGATAAATTAAACTATACATTAAATTAAAATATAAAATCAGGTACGGTTTTACTGGTTTTACTTACTCAGTATCATAAACATCCATATGAAAAGTACAAACCCGTTGGTTTTGGATCACTTCTGCAGTATTCAAATACTACACAAATTTACCAACAGGTGGATAGTGTTTTGCTTTCATAGAACTGCACAAAACTCTTCTGTCAAATCTTAGATCCATTTAAAAACCTGCAATTACAATCTGCACTTGAAAATGAGAAATGATCAATGCACCAAGCTTGAGTCTATAGATATCTGTTACCACAGCTGAGTGGGATATTTCATTTGAATTTTAATAAGTATCCAGGACCACCTCACAGCTGCAAGCAGGAGCTCAAGCTATTTTCCTTTAAAAAATCAAGTAATCAGCTATCTCCACAAAATTTTGCAATATGGCAACAAATCCAATGTCATGGTCTGATGAAACAGTGATGTTCATGCAAACAATGTGAATATGTTGAACCATAATTTTCCCTGTAAACCCATGCAAATGCCTTTTGACATAAAAAAAGTAACTAAACTAAACTTGGAAGGGTTTGCTACAGAGACTGCCAAAAGCTGAAATGTGCACTATCCAGAATTTGCTATGGGAAGTATAAAAAAAGAGGGGAAAATGAGTTGGAAGCAAACAAATCATTTCTTTCTGAAGACAACTTTTACTTCTAAAATGGGAAGCGTCTGGGTTTATGAAAATGTAAGCCATATATCGAAATGAAAATGCCATCTTATTTGCTTACATTATTTAAAAAGGGGGAAAAGTAAAGAAAATTAAGAGAATCAACTCTAGCAACCTTCCCTCACTCCCCAAAAGTGCTTATGTCTTATCTCCAAGATGCAACTTGACAAACTCAGAGATGTGTCGAACACAGATATTAGTTACATGCACAATGCACTCAAAGAAAGAGTTTAATTCTAAATCCTAACAGAGACACCTTTTTTTACCTTCTGACACATTTATGAGGAATGTATCTGCTAATGCATACAGAATCCGAGAGCATTTCCTCACATTCATACATGATCTGAGGAACCTGACATATGGGAAGAAAAGGAAGCATAGCAACAGGTGATGCTACACCAGACCCCAGCAAAACTAAAACGCAGCAAGACAAGGGGGCAGCCAGGAGGACCATCTGACTCCCAGATGCCAGTGCTGAAAAAACACATTCCAAAGCTTGGCAGCAAATTCCTGCATCTGTCAAGTTAACCACATGCAATGCTATGGATTGACATGAAGAGCCAGGCTGACAAAGAGGGCAAAAAAAGAACATATCAAATGTCACAATCATCCAAGAAGAGGCAATGCAAAGTGAAGGTTGCAAATGCATTTGCTAAAGCAACTTGGGATTGGATTGCTGCTTATTAAAAGTATGTCAAAAAAAAGCCTAAGCTTGCTGCATATACATGTACAGAAACCTGCTGCTAGATTTTGCCCAACAGTTTCTCAGAGGGGTGATGTCCCTTTTTCTCTCTCCATCTGTAGGCAACTAAAGTGTTAGAGAACAGAGCAGGAAGTTGTCCTGTGTTGTTTTAAGAACCCATTGTGCCTCTAAGGCTCAGTTTCATTCTTCTCCCATCTTTAAGATAGGATAGGAAGGGCACTTGGGGTGGGNAAATCTCATATTACAAAAGAAGCTCTGAGTAGTTTTTCAAAATCCACTTCAGTAGAACACTCAATACCTGAAATGGCAATGAATATTATGGTACTCAAGTTAATTATTAACTTGAAGATTTTTTTCTTCAAATGAACAGATAAAAATAAAGCATAGATGATAGTGCTGTCTTAACTCAGCATCTGCATTCCAGATTACATTCATAAGGTCTTCTGGAAGGCAGTGAATCTCTGATACTGGACACAGGTACTACAGAGACCAACAAAGAAAAAGCATTACAATTTAAAGGGATGCTATATAACATTTAGCAAACTAGCATACTCAAGTAGATGAATTCACATTACACAATATGAAGCAGAAAACAACAGTGAAAACATAAGTTTTGACTGAATACCTTTAGTTTGTGTTCTTTTCTATTGATAATGACAGCTGTGATCTGCTGGTCCATAAAGATAAGGATTGTACAAAGCAGGGCTGGAATTACAGCAGCTATCACTGTCCACCAAGGATTGGGCCCCAAAGGAGTAATAAACCAGCCACGATCATCTCTGGTGGGCTATAAAAACAGTCATGCATGACCAGTCAGAACTTCAAGGATTATTTACATTTCAATTTCACAAGACTGCTTATGAAACATTACTACCTATGTAAGAGCAGTAAAAAATGCCAAACTTCCTATGATACCAAAACAAGAAATTACATGTAATAAAACCATCTGGAGTATTACAGATTTGGTTGTATTTAAAACTGTGAACCCAGCATTTGGAAGGAGCCCCTGAACATTACAGCAGTCCAGGATTTGGGTGATTTAAGCCTTGTTAATCTTTGCAGAGATGACATGAGGAAGCATGAAGGGGCCTGAAGACATGTGAAGAGGCTCACTTAACATGATTTGTTAAATCTGAGAGGTTGCTAGTACTTTGTGAGCACAAAAATTTTAGAATAGTATTGCTATTCCCCGAAGATAATAAAAAAATAATAAACCCATTAAAGACATTATTTTGCAAAATAATAAGGCAGTGCAATTTACAAACAACTTACCTTAAAAGCATTTGGAACCTGAAGTTTTGGTGATGGAATCCCAATGGCATAGTCAATTAAAACCATAGACAAAATAGTGAGAAAGACAGCAAAGTCGCTCACAACAGATCGTACCTAGGATTATTGATAGAAACACACAATTTTAACTAAAACATTCTCATGTATTATTTAATATTTTTCTTTACTGTTTTAAGACGTTTTGTGCTTACAGTTAGAATCATACTTATTCTGATACAAGTTTCTAACAGAGAAAATATGCAGTGTCCACTTTAGAAGTTAACTGAATTTGCAGTGCAGATGAAACTCACACATAACTAGTGACAACTTCTGAATTAAAATAATGGCACACACCTTTGTTGGGAAGTATCGGCTAGTTTTGAACTGCTTCAGTGTGGATGACAGTGTTACTGTAGAAAAGAATAAGATGACAGACCAGAAAAGGACATCTGGAACATAAGGGCCATGATGACCACAGGCTCGACCAACAAACTCCCCATGAAACTTGTTACATTCCTATCAGGGAGAGAAAAATAGTATTGCTCTAAAAAATATCCATGCTTACACTAATGTTTTCTGTCCAATTTCTTTCCTAAATTGCAAGCAGACTGTATTACTATAAATAGCAAAACAATTTTTATATATTTATTATTCTAAAACTTAAAATTCATCATGTTTGTACCTAGTCTGCATGAAAAATTCTCAAAATAATCTCTCTTTTAATCAGTATTAAATAATGAAGTCGCTAAGATATACCATAAATAAAGACATTAATATAAAACCAGATTTATTTCAAACTGAGCAAGTACACATTTATTTTCTCTTTACAAATACAGATTTACACTTACTAATTCTTTTCAAGAGTGGAAAGCAAAGTTCAAAAGCCACCAAGACAAAGGCTGCTCCTGGTGCATTGTCAAGAACTGCTTTTTTGTTTTAACTTCACAGGCCCAGCAATTGAAGAAAAAGCTATTTAGAATGTGTGGTATGAGACTAAACGCAGCCTAAATGGAGATCAATGCATTTATTACCACATGGGGGCAGCACATTCCGCAAATTGTCTTTCTGTTAAAAAAAGCAACCTGATAAAATGCCGGAACACCCCAAATCTGTAACATTGATTCTATTCAAGATAATATATGATCAATTATGCAGATCCGGCAGAACACAAGTCCAGCAATTCTCCACTACCATGCTCAGTTGTCTAAAATCATAGAGAGTAGCTCTAAAAATGTGAGCTGCTAGCTCCAGACTCAAAATCCTTTCCCTCTTCTTCCCAATCCCTCCACACTTAATAAAAAGAAAAGAATGCAGCACTCAGAATCAGAGATTCCAGGCAGCAATATCCTGCCAGAACAGGATCTTTTAGTATTACATTAAGTGCGTTCATCAGACTGGAATCACAATACTGAGGGCTTGACATATTACGAGAAACTTTGGCTTTGAAAAAAAAACAGTTGGCTATTTGATGACTGCGAGACAAAGGAGGGCAAAACTTTTTATACTGGTACAGCAGTAAACCTGGGATAAATATGATGCACTTCCATCTGATGAAATAAAGGTCTTAGGTGGGGGGAAAAAAAGTACAAATCAGGAAATCCAGAAGAAATTCTCAAGATCAAGTAGAAAACTTGCCCTGGCCTGAGGTAGACCTTGATGCTGCCACGATGCAGGGATGAATTTCATCATATACCTACTGAAAATTATTTTGTCACCATCAGAATAAGCATTCTGCTCTTACTTGTTTTGTATTGACAGCATAAGAATTATTAGTCCTATTGTTGTCTTTTAGAGAGAATGAGAATCATTAACTTGAAACATTTCAACCAGACATAAGAAACAACATGAATATATGAGAAGTAAAACAGACAGTGCGGTGAGTCTGACCAAATATTTACAGACAGCAAGGTCTAATCTCTCACTGCGGTACTCTTGAACAGAAGTTTCTTGATGATGCTTGCAAGAAATAAAGACATAAAAGTATGAAAACATTCAGTTATTTCTTTGACAACTAGAGGAACTAATGAGAAAAGTTGGTCAGATATACTGTTACCTATGTAAACTCAAGTTTTGGTAATAAACTTTCACAGAAGTTTTAAAGGGTTTTATATAATGCAGCCAGCCTTTTACATTTATAGTTAAAACAAAATCTGTTATTTTAAATCTCCTCAGCTGCAAATGTACTCTGAAAAACACTGTCAGAGATCTGAGAAAGTGAGAGGAGGAGTCTGCCCCTGCACAGATGCTCTTAGAGTGTGCTGCAATTTTGAGAATATTCATTCTGGACTGCTGGAATCCCTCAGGCCAGCAGTTCTCAACTTTCTTTCTGCTGTTGCCACACCAACAGAGTTGAGGAGCGGTCCTTGCTCAGAGCAAGCCACAGAAACAAGCTCTAGATTAATTCACAGTAGGACACAAGCTATTCTGCCTTCTTGCTTTTGAAAATAAAAACAGTATCTGCTGGAGATTGGCTTTTAAGTGGTCCATTATGCCTGTGATTGCTTAATTCAGTTATATTTTTGAGACAACTCTTCGGATTGGTGTCTTTTGCACTCAATTCGTTTTGACTCTGTAATGAAATGACCCACATGGGAGAAAAAGTGGTGGCCCAATCTCAACATGACACTTATCAAGCTGTAAATGTTACTTTGAAGAAGGCAAACTTGAAGCAATAAATCCTTTAAACACAGAAAAGTCTACCATTTAGAAGCTAGTTATGTATCCATGCAAGTCCCACAGATTGCAGCTTTTTCCCCTACCTCCTTGGGGGGAAAAAAAATTACAGAACTTAAGGCCTATGTAAGAAAAAATTGGTCACTGAACAACAAATGTTACAAAATCTCTCCCCTTCCTTTCTTTTATAGCCTGAACAGTTGCAAGAATGTTTTGGGGGAAATAAAAGCTTCCGAGTCTTTCTACAACAAGAGACCTTGGAACATCTGGCAGAATTTAGGACAAATCTATTGTCATTTGACAAGTTTAGACTTAAGCTCAGCCAAGCTCTTGTGCTAGTGTGTCAAGAAGGTTCCAAAGCAGGGCACAAAACGCACACACTTGCTTTAACATGTACCATCAAAGGCTGCAAAATGCTTACAAAAGGAAATAATGCCATAAAGGTCATGTAATTTTTTATGAAATAGATTTTATGTTTTATTTGAATAAATATGATCAGAAAAAAAAAATGTATTTTTTCCCCAATATATTTGCTGCAGCAGGAGACACAAAATTATTTATGGTTATGCCATTATTTATTAAGTTCCAGTATTTCACTTACTGACACAGTTAGGTTCCCCCACGGCACATCGGATGCAGATATATTGTAGTCCTGCCAGTATTTTAAGGTTTTATTGCTAGGATGTTCTGGTTCCACACAATTGCACCTGAAAAGACAAAATCCTTTTTTTTCCTTAATAACAAAAGACATATCACATATTAATCCAAACTATCAACTTTATGAAATATTGAAATTATGCTCTACTTGGACAGGAAATTTTAGTTCAAATGAATTCCGTAAACACATGCTTTGAAGCAGTTTGTAGTTCTAGTGCTATTACTGGAGTATAATTTGCCGTGAGGTGCATATGCATATATAGTACGTAACGTGACACATTTAAACCACTGTTCACATTAGGTTTTGCCACCTATTTTCCTCCTGTTCTAGTGATACTTCTGAGTGCAGTCTGTAATACTGAGAATGTGCCAGTTCTGTTCCACCCCCTTATACCTAACACTTCCCTACACGGCCATTACATGCTATGTACAGTTCCAGGCTGATCCATTTCCCAAATAACAAACAGTCTGTATCCTCTTTCTTTCTCTTTACCAGAGAAATACTTTTGCATCCAAAACTCTCAAACTACCCAGTAAACTTCCAGGGCTCTGCCAGTGTTGGAATCACCAGCACCAAAGGCCCTGTGGTTTCTGTGTCCATTGTTTTTCCTTTCCCCACAGCTGCTGTAAAAGCGTGCTTTTCATTTTAAATTGTATATTTTAACATACAAAATGTGATGAGGCAGTGTGGGAGAACAATAGTGCAAATAGGTAATTTAAAATCCAAATTAAGCCTTTAAAGCCTCTGAAGCAATTGTGGGAGATGTTTTCTTTGACAAAACCTTCAAAAGACACAGCATACTTTGTAGGTTCCAAGATGTCAAATGTGCTTTGCAGTTCTCTTTAACTATAGTACCATCCAGCCTGCTAGTATTTTAATGTGCTTATGATGGCTTTAAATAAATTGTGTACTCTCTGATAAAGTTTTCAGGAGTAGCTGGGGACCAGATAACATCTGACTACAGAGTGCAACTCTGCACATTGAACATACATTTGCATTAGCTGTGGCAGAATATCAGTTTATTCACTTACCTACACCACCTATTTTCTCTGTGGCTAGATTTGTACAATTTTCAATATAAGAAATTCTACCATCTACATCATTGAGTACACAACACTGTTGTTCTATTTCAATTACAATACTATACATGTGACAACAGCTGCATTTAATATATAGATAAATAAAGATGCAGGTTGTCTTTGAGCAATTACTTGCTTTTATTCTAAATGCAGCTATTTATGAAAGAAAGAGAAAACCCTTATACAGCCCATGAACAAAAAGCAAAATAAAAAAGCAACTGCATTCAGAGAAATAGAGGGCCTGAGCCAAAAGTCCTTGATTGGATCTTTCAAATATATTTCATATGCTTTGGATCAGGCCCTAAGTGCAGAATGAAGGCGTGTTCAATGCGTAGTTCAAAATATTACAAAATGGGTTCAATGAAGCACATCGCTACTAGTGAGCTACAGTAGCATAATAAAGCCAACACAGCTCCGTTATCGCGAGGGAGCATCGGATGTTCATGCAACGATACAGAGGTGGCTATGCCAGGTTACTGCTGTTCTCTGTGAGCACAGGAGCTCCTTGGCCCCTGATGTCCATCGCCGATCGCAGACTGGGCAGACGCTGGGCCATGACCCACTGGGATTACAGTAGGCCAAGGTGACATGGGCTGCTCAGTCACTTCCTCACTAGAAGGGAACACTGTGCCTGTCGCCAGCACTACATGGTACAGCTACACTTGCTGCAAACTGCAAAATTACATTTCAAAGTTAGACGAGCCAAAACTTCTATTTCCTTAGAAACGTGACAAATGAAATCACCTTTTATTTCTATTGTAATATCACTTTCCTGCTTCACAGCATTCCAGTCCAGTCTTTACCAAGTTTCACAGGCATTTAGTGATGGCAGACTGATCATCAGTAAATAGGTGACTTGTGCAAACTCCACCCCACAGACCAAAATTACCCTGCACACTGCTTTTGTAACTCAATGGGTGCAGAATAAGGCCTGAACTGTAAAGATCAGATTCTGCTTTCTACTGAGAAGACCATTCAAACAATGAACTTAGTGTTTTGATATATATATAACATTATGTTGCTTTCAGTATTGTATGTGTTTTGGCAACACTGACATTTTGATGCGAAATTGTATCATGGTATTACTGTCTTCCAGCATCACACTAATTGCTTAACATTACAGAAATGTGAGCTAGTAAGACACTCCCTGTCCATCCCAGAAAACACAAGTGAAGGTACCATTCAGTGCCAGAACATCAAAACCTTATCTACTGCAATGTGTCATTTCCTAACACATGTAATTGCTTCAATAATAACTATTTCCCAACATAACTGACTTGCAAGGAAAAACTCACATTAGTGAAATAAGTCTTTCTAGTTTAATCTTTTGAATATTTTAGTCTCTTTCATTGCCATTTTTTACTTGAAAGGTGTTGGAAGAAAAAGTAAAATGCACTGAATCGTTAACACTAACACATCCTTCTGTTTTCCTCGTAAACTATTACTCAGAAGGCTGGAATAGGCAAAAATGTATTTCCTCTTGGAGCTTCAAATGCTCTTAAGTTCTTGTAAGTTGTTTAAAGTGCTGAGCACTTGCCCACTATGTGGAGTTTATGCTATTACCAAATGAGCAAGAGACCATGCATATGTCTGTATTTTCCAACATACTCAGCACTAAATACAGTACCAACTTAGCAAGGTACTCTCACTTTTAAGTCAGAGTGGCATTCATTTGATTCATTTGAATTCTCTTTCATCATGGCTAGGAAGAAACTTTTTTTTTTGTAGCAAAAGTATAGTTTTCACTATAGAGGGGGGAAAAAAATCTTTGCTGCCAATCTCAATGCATCCATTTCATCACACTGATGACAGAACTATTATTTTTGCATCTTTACATTTTTTGGTTACTGCAAGAGGTTCTGATCTCCTGGTGGTATCCCCCCTTCCCTCTATTCTCCCAAACTCCCCATGATTTCTGAGCTCTTTTAGCTTTTGTTGCATAAGCCTCAACTACATTAATGTCATTAACCTGAGGCAGGGAAAATCAGTTAGTAAATTAGAAACCTGTTATTTTATATGTAAAGTTGGGGAACATTTCTTCTCTCCTTTGCAGATCAGCAATAAAAGATAAATATTGTGGCTACTCAGCAAGTAGTCAGCTGAAAAGTTCTACACTAAACCCACTTTCATCCTGACTGTAACTTTGTGTTTACTGAAAAACAAGAAACATACTACTACCTACATATATTTGTTCAGTTGCAATTAACCTCGGTCTGGTCCTTCCAATCCTTCCAACTCTTACCCTGATTTTTCAGCTTGCTTCTTCCCCATTTTCTTCTCTCTACCTGGTCACACACGCTCTGCTCTCCACACAGATTTTAAACATGCATCATAGTGCCAGTCCAGCTTTGAACAAGAGCTTCAGACAGTGCTTTTGTGACTAAAGAAAACACACTTAAATGGTGCAGCTCCTTTGAAAGCCCCGTGGCCATTCATCCCTAAGGAGCTGCCATTTCTCAGTATGTTGTTTTCAAGACTAGGAGGCACTTACTAGTGATGATTTTATCCAACTTGCAAGGAACTGGTTTGGATCTCCTATTTTTCTGGCATTTACATATTGCAAGCTACACTTATTTATACTTGCTAAGGATCTGCTCTATAAAAGATGCAACTGCAGTTTCTTCATGATTAGTCAATATACCATTTCCCCTTCCTAGAAGGGCAAAATGTCTTTCTGGCTCACTTAAGTTATCTTGAGAATGAGATTTGCTCAATATGAATATTTATAACATTTAAGAAACTACAGGCAAGTATGACAAATAAGTTGCAAAATGTGCTTGTTTAAACAATATGTCTCACTGAATATCAGAGCACATATTTGGTAATATGAGTAGGAAGTTTTTCCCCTAAAACAGAGGATGCTCCATGAGTGTGCTGTGAACAAATAGAGAAAGAATAAGATGACACTATGAAATGGACGATAACATTAGTAAGTTGGTTTTGAAAGTAAGGTATTAGAATATATGTGTAAGTATTCTTTACGTTGCACTTACAAGGTTGAAGAAAAGTACATCAAGAGCAGAAAGCTATGCACGTTTAGATTGTCTCCAAATACACCATTTTTATGTGAAGAATCAGCATTCACAGAGTCCCTCTGTCTAACAACTGCTATGGGAAGGGGACAACAACAATATCATAAACAATGTCTCATACCTACAACACCTGTATATCCCTGGCATTACATTTACCATATTCCTTCTCATTCATAACTAAATCAAAGTCTCAGTGAAGAAGAGACTGGAAACAAAATAATTAATAGTGATGGAAAATGGAATTGTCAGTTAAGTTCTATTCTCAGTATCAAAAAATCCTTTCACAGCACAGCTGTCATGGCAAGACAAGATTTTTTTCTTCATTTATTCATGAGTTCTGCCATCCTGAATTATGACCATTAAGTTAAGTAGCCCATCTCTGACAGTCATGAACATCAGTAGGCATCCACATATACTCTCTAAGGTTGAAAGTCTATATAGTTTTGTTGGCGAAGCTGAGGAGCAAAATAGAAAAGCCTATAAAAAGTACCTCAACAATGCCCTCAGTAGCACAATAAGGGGAGAAACTGGTGTTAGTGTGAAGAAATTTCAAGGAGTCAGTTTCTTTGGATCACACAGTAGGAGAACTTTGTTCTGTGAAGGGTAAAGTCTAAAAAACAGACATAATCATATTATACTTTTGTTAGCCTTGAACTCATAAAGGGTGATCTTTATTAGCTACCTGGTGCAGTATGCAGTCCATGCATTATTAGCTCTATTATGGCACATAACTGCCATACGTAGAAGTTCAAGTGCAGAAAAGAAGTAAATATGTGGGGTACTGACTATTCATCTGAAAGCTTTCACTGAGAAATATTTCTGGGATGCCACTTCACCCTGCTTCCAAAGCTAAAAGACATACACCTGAGGAGAAGAGACTCAGTATAATGCTGGTACAGAAATAATACACTGCAAATGCACTATAATGCTGTATGGTCAGCTTTAGTTTCAATTGTTCAAGTGTGGTGTATCAATACACACAAATGTACTATAACAAAACTACACAAGAATTTTATATAAACCTTTCTAGATTTTGAAGGCATTGTACAGACCAGATATCAACTAAAAACTGAATGCTGTGGAGAATCACTTAACAAGGAGATCTACTTCCAAAATGGAAGGGATGAGTGGTAGGAAAGAATAAAGCAATGCAGGCACACTCTGTGTTCAAATGAAGGAGAAAGAGACAAACAAGTCAGTTGGGTTGGGCAGGCACAGGGAAGTCCTAGAAAAAATGAATAAAGAAAAATAATGTCTGGATTCCAAGGTTTGTCAAGAAGCAAAAGGGAGCCAGCAGTTAAACTTAATGATGGCAGTTGCATGGTTCTGGGAAGAAGAGGGGTGGTCATAGGGAAAGACACATAGGATATGGCACAGTTACTTAACTGCAGGAAAAAAGCTATAGAGAAGGGTGAAAAAAAATCTATATTCATATCTAAGTTCAAAGAAATCATTACAGGAATTGAAATTCAATTACATGCCTGGGACTGTAATGAGCAATTCTGTGCTTATCATCACTGACTCTTCTCATTCCACCTGCAGCTTAAGGGATGCAGGGATAAACCAACATAATTTGCATCCAATAATGATGTATTTAGATTAAGTTATATAGATAATGAAAGATTTAAAACTTGCTTGTGCAAACAGTGGTACGCATAAAAATAATCTTCACAATGCCTTCTAGAAGCAATGGTTTCTATAGCCTGCAAACGATACTGAGATTGACATGATCTTGGCTCTCTAATTACATCAGAGTGGGATTTTCTACTCCTAATGCTTAAGTGCATGTCAATACCAAGACAGATTGCAATATGCATATTACTATGCCAAGAAATCACTTTAAAATTATTCAATGTAATCTGTTAATAATTGAGTAACTTCTGGTAAAGAATTATTAAAAACAACACAAATTCATCACTCTGAAAAAAGAACTAATAAAAAATGAAAAGATATATAAAGTCCCAAGATCTAAGTAACCTCACACTGAGAAATAACTGATCTTCTGTATTCTAACTATCTTAAAATGCTTGTATTTTAAAGAATACTGGATTGCTGTCTAAACTGCATTTCTTTCATCCACAATGCTTATTCTGTTTTCCTTTCAAGAACGTGGTTTTTATCCACTCCAGTGTGGGGTTCTCCTTTCCTAGCAAAAATAACATTCTAATATTTAATATATATGCTAAAATTGATGGGCATCAGTGTTCCAGACAGGATTCACTAACTGGGCATCAGTGTTCCAGACAGGATTCACTAACTGGAGATATATTTGCTACAGGGGTAGGAAAAAACAGGAGGAGGAGGAGAGTGCAGAAATAAGAGAGTTGCTATGCCAACCTACAAATGCTAATGGCATGACAAATACAAAAAGGTCACATAAAAAAAAATAGTAAGAAAAGTCCTGATCAAAAAGTATGTACATTTAATTTAATAAATGATGCAGATACTCTATTCAAATTCATTCAAAACAATGCAGTTTAAAAATAAAAAAATGCAGCACAGTAGCACACTGGAAATCACGTTGTCTTTGTCCTGCTTTTGATTTAGCTCTTAAATGCCTTTTTCTTTATCATCCATATCAAGAAGATGGTGTTTTAAGAAAAAGTTACACATAAATGCTGAATGGATTAACCAGCAAGTAGATCACCTAAAGATTAGAGCCATACTTAAACAGAGAGTAGGAAATATAAAAAGAAAATGAGTAAAAAGGGCATTAGGTCTAGTTTTACATTAATTAGATCATGCAACAAAAGATATTTTTGTGTTTTTGATATAGAATTCTGTAACAAACTCAAATGCCTCTCTTCTACTTAAAATGGCAAAATATTAAATACAATTTTTTAAGAAATCTTTTAAGATGACTTTCAGCTGATTTTCAAATATTTGGGCCTGCCTGATTAAAAATAAAATTTAAAAACCAACCAAACAAAAAAACCCAAATAAACAAACAAAAAACCCCACATCACCCAACTGTTCTGAGTGTTCTTTCTATAGTCTTTTAAGGTTTGTTATGGCAGATAACGGTAATCTCTCCTGTACTCTGAATATAAGAAGAGATGTATGTCTTTTACATCAAATTCCTGCAACAGAGACTGTTTATAACAGAATTCAAACCAAAAATACAGAATGGGTTTCCTTTCTCACTCAAAATATGGTTTCAAACTGGTTGAAATATCAACCATTTTGAATCACTATTTTCTTTCTAGTATTCCAGAGGAGAGCACTAACAGCATGCGCCAATGACTTTTCCTGGGTCAAACTCAAGTCCTCACCAGGGCAAAGGAACAGTACTGGTATGCAGAGAGACTACCTGTGGACATGAGAGCCCGTGGGAGAGGACCTGAGGGCTGAGCCACAGCACACACTGAAAACATCCAGTGTATACAGTGTTCTGAACTATTTATCCTCAACTTTTGAGTGCTCAACAGGCAGACTACAGAACACACGGAAATTTTACAGTATAACGTGAGTTTTCTAGCATAGATTTGCAGATCCAAGATAAAGTTTTACATAAGCTTTGGCTGAGCATTCAAAGAGAAATGAGTTACTCAACCTTTTGAAGTTCACCCAAGGCTAATTAAAGAACTGCCAAGGCTTTACTAACAATTAAAAACTTGTCTTTAAATCCCCAAAGAGGAAAATGCAAACAGCTGTTTTAATTAGCAAAACAGCAGATACTAATTAGCTTCTGTAACAGAGTATGCTGGTCCTTTAAGGACAGGACTAGTTTCAGCCCAAGTTTGTCACCCATTTAAACTATAAGTAGAAGGACTGGAGTCAGATGCTGCAGCAAAAGCTTCCAATTCCTTCTGAAATCAATATTCCCCAACTTCAAGTACACGAAAGAGATATTTTTATTTCAAGTAAACTTTTATGCTTATCCATCTTTTAGTTTCTTATCTTTCTGGAACTGAGACTCAGACAATTGAGCAGGAAATGAGGGTTACTTGAAATGTCTTGTGATGATCCCATGGGGATGATAATTGTGACACCTCATCTTCTGGGCAAAAGGCCACTGTAGCTAAACAGAGTAATAATACATGCATAATTGCACAGCAAACCCACAGAGTTCAGGCTGCACCCAGTCTGCTGTGAAAGCACGGGTCATTTGGGCAGCTGAAGTAGAGTTGTTTCAACTGAGCAGTTCTCCCCGTCTTCTGGGGCCAATTCTGAATAATTAAGGAAAACTCAGATGAAGAAGAAAGGATGGAAGAGAACAGAAAAGGCCGGAATTCCCATTTTTCTGTGCTCAGAGCACAGATCCTTGGAATCAGCAGATACACTCTTACAAGATAATCAGTATGCATTGATTATCAATACACTGGCATTTCCAATGATCAGTTTTAAAGTTCAAAAAGTGTAAGTCACATCCCATAAGTGCGCTGATCCCTATAAAGATGTCTACTAAGCTGCTCATTTCAGTTATTAGTTGGGTCAATTGCTACAGACATGACTGAAAATAAACAGGGTATTGTTGCAAGTAAAAGATACAATATAAATTCCAAATGTGAGATGTAATACAAGAGTTTAAAAGTCAATTTATTTGTACTCTCTACACAGAATCAAAAAATAACTGAGAATATAGATATGAAATAATAAGCTCAGAAATAACTGCAAAAATACTGTATCAAATAGTTTTTATATCTATATATCTATTTGAAACCACTATACAGTGGTCAAATCTTTCCTCCAAACATCTGGAAGACACTTGTCCTTCAGGAATTGAGTTTGAAAAATCTGACATTCTGCTGGTAATCCAACAGTGCAGGACAGGACAGGTCAACAGGTGTAACTGGAGATGACAATAGCTGCTCTTTTACCACTCTGTATGCTCTGCTCATTCTGCACTCAGTGAAGACATTACCAAGGGCAGGTAGCAAGTAAACACCACTTCAGAAATCAGTTTGGGATTCTAATTAATAAATGGAATCCTAAATAAAACTAAAAACATTTATTTGTAAACATAAGGACTACGATGATAAAACATTTTCATGAAATAAAGAGAGAACTATGACCATACCCCTATAAAAGCAGGATTGTTAAACTTGTTTCTCTGAAATCTCAAGCAATATAATAGGATTCAGCTAACCTTGAATATAGCTACCCAAGAATCCATACTTCTATTTAAGTTTATGCCTTTCATTTAATATTTTAATACCTCAGCTCCACCTGCTAAATGGTTTCTGAATAATTTTTTGTCTTCATATAGTATTTCAACATCTGATTTTCAACATCATAGGAGCACATCATATTTTCTTTCCCTCTGAGATGACTACTTCGAAATGGTAAAGGAAAAAAAAATCCATAAAGACTGTGCTATATGAAGCTCTTCAGAACAAAATACCTACTTCATAGAAGTTAAGTAAAGTTAAATAAGAGAATAATAACCTCAACTGCATGTATGGTCTATTCTTGATGTTTATTGTTTTCTCTTCAAATTAATATTCCTTTGTCTACTGATTAAACTGTTAGAGAGGAATAATACTATTTTCAGCATGATGAGAGAGTATGTCACAGCAGAACCACAGTCCCTCTAATTTAACTAGTTCTGTGTATTAAGGGATATAATGTACATTCAGATTTAGGATTTGCTAACTACTCTTCTAGTGATAACATACACAAAGCTCAAATGTTTTCTCTGTTGCTGTGTTCTGTTTTTCCCAGCTTAAAATGCAAATGAGACATTTGGTTGAGACACTCCTGTTTTTCCAGTGAACAGAAGATGTGGCACTGTTCAAGCATTGTTCCTTTAGGGCCCCACCCTGCTCATGCAGAGGGTTCAAATGGGTTCAGGGAAATAATAAAGGCATTTCTGGAGAGTGATTTTCATTGAAAATGCTTTTTAGTTACATTTTAGCTGCTGAGGTGACCAAGCTTGGTTTGCCTTAGGAAAGATAGGATCTTGTCCTTTACTAGAACGTTTTTGTTCTCATATCACATGAACAAGTCTGTGAGGTTTTACTTCTAAATAAAACTATATTGATAAAAGCAATTCACTTTTTCATTCCTCAAGTAGAATAGTACCTGTCCAAACTCCACAATAAAGTAAGGCTGCTTACATGGACTTAGATTTAAAATCTTATTATTGAGAACAAATTGAGTACGACATAATCAATAAGCATTAAGAAGCACCTAAAAATTCCAAATCCACTTCAGTTCTTGGACCTTTTACCTTAAATGCCAGAAAGGTTAAAATAAAGGAGTTACATGAATTTGTATCATTTATAGATAGGTGAACGTTTCAATTTGGAAAAAAAAAACAAAACAAAACAGATAAATATGATACACAAACATTGCCTGAACAGCCTGTTGCCAATAAAAGATCATAAATCATCACTACAAAGTTACAGGAAGAGACGACTGAGCTAAACCTCATTAAATGAAAACGTGAATAGAGACCTAAAACTGAGGTCCCTTCAAGTCCTATTTTTCATTCTAGGACTTCCAAGTTGCATACATGGAAGTTTCTCCAAACTCCAAGTCAAGATATTTTCTACTTAAGTAAACGTGTCCTGCTTGTACACATACCTGCAATAACTACCACTTCCATATGACAGCATAATGACTAAACAGCTTCCATGTGTTAAGTTTGCAACTACTGCAAACTTTTCCTGCTGTGTCCTCACAGAAAAAACAACCCATTAAAAAAAGCTAACAGTTCAATAGAAGAAATCTTACTTACGAGTACTTTGTCAGCAGATCCAAATTATTATGCATGTTGATTGGATACGTCTCACTGAGATGAAACAGCTTCTCTAAGGCCTCATAAATGAAAATGATGCAGATAAGAGAAGCAAAAGCTTCTTCAGTAAACCGGGTAATGTAGCAGACTAGGGAGCTTGCATCAGTTGCAACAAGGATGATGCACAGGATTGCAGTCCACAGCCCAATGCTAGCTCTCAGAGAAAGGTATGACAACCCATACTCTCTAAAAATAAGAAAAAAATTAATCACAGTTAATATTTTGTCCAGCCACAGTGAATGGAGACAAGGCAGCTCCAAAATTTCCTTTCTGGGGCAGACTGAATCAGAAATTACATACTGAAGATACTGTCAAGTCACCTCCTGACCAGAGCTCTCCTCCTAATTAACAGGACACAAAGAGCTCTATCTGTACTAAAGTGAGTGAGATGCTTTGAGAGTAGTCACACACATGAAGTGTATAAGGTCCACTCACTTTTTATCCCATATCCTGCTTTGTGAACAGCCAACACCTGTCAATTTCTTTTTAAGCTGTGAAAGAGAAGCTATAACAACTTTCATCAAAATTCTGTAAGCTTATTGCATATGATAATGGAGCTACAAGCACACCGGGTGACATTATCACAGTGATCTGAAAGCTCTGCCTGAAGGTGCTGGAAAATTTATTGGGGTGCTAAGTGGGGTCTCCTGTTCTTGTTCAGGAGATCTTGGTGCAGAAGTCCTGTGACAGCAATGAGGCAGAAGAGCAGGACAGCAGTGAAGAATGATGGCTTGCAAGATGGAGACGTAATTTTTCCCCACGCTGTGGCAGAGATATGTTATGGACAGCACATTGACATAAATGTGAACATATGCTGTTCGTGCATGAGACTTCACCCCTTCTCTGTTCAGGTGAAGAAATGGCCTGGTCTGTATTACTGAGTATTACTGCAGTCCTTGGTGAGAGGTAACACCTTTTGAGTTACAGATGAAATAAATCAGTGATTTAAATGTACTGTCTCAGAGTATAAAATTATAAAATTAAAAAAAACAAAACACCAACATCCTGAAGTTGACATTCTCTTTGAAACAGCTGGAGATGGGGGCTGTCAAAAACAAAACCACAAAAATTTTAAAAAAATCCACCTTTCTGCATTACCACCAATTCATTTGTCTCATTCACTGTATAATTTATAGGCTCTGAAAGACTAAGCAGTGCACTCCAATACAAATAGTTGATTTTATTCCTTTGGAACGTTGGGATCAGTGTCTCTACTTTTACCTAACAACACCTGAAGGATGATGCATATCATGATTACTTACTTGCAAAATTTGAATAAGATCTTCTCAAACACTAAAACTGGTCCTGTGCTGCCAAGTATAGTGAGAGGTTGTCCACCAAAAAGAGAGTAGGCAATTCCAGTCATGGATGCTCCAAACAGCGATTCTATTGCACTCTGAATAAGATAGAGAGAAGTGTCCATAAATTTTCAAACAGGTTCTTTTTGCAATGTCTTAGTCTGTAGTCTTCTAAACATTGAAACACCAATATTTAAAGGTGATTCATGCAATAGTAATAAAATACTAACCACAAAACCAAGAATGCAAGTTTGTTTTAAAAGTTCAGATTTAACACATACTATACGACCTTCAGTTGCTTCTCCCAGCAGACCACCAAATGTGATGACAGGTGACATGCAAGCACAGTAGAGAAACAAAAAGGATGCCAGACACTGCAGACTGAGAGCATCCCTGAAGTCACTCCAGAAGAAGGGAGCTTTTCTTTTGATATCTAAAATCAATCCTCCAAAAAATCTAAAAAAACACAGAAGAGCTCAAATTAATTAAGGAGGCATACCAAACTTTCTTCTACAGTATTGCTTCACACATACTGCAGAAAGGATACTGTTCCTTGATCACATTATATATACTCATAATTCATCAGTTTCTGGGAAGCCTGTCTTGGTAACTTCAATCAAGGAAATTGTGTTTTTAAAACAAATTAATTTGCATGTTTCTTTTATAAAGTCTTCATCTAATCATCCAGACCTGAAAGTTCTAAACAGTTGCTTGCTCCCATGCACTAAACCCCATTGTTTATTATATGAAATAATTCTTTACATTTGTTTAATGAGAGAGCTATCACACTGCCCATTTGCCCACACTTCTATATAGAGAGCTTCACATTCTTTATTTGAGAACCTGTTCCTAAATACACTGGATTACAGAATTGAATGTATGCTACCATTTTTCAAGGACAAGAGGTGTCATCTTTTGTCATATACACTACACCAAATATAATGAAATATTTCAGAAGAGACGCTCCCTTACAATATACCATACAGTCAAAGTAAATACCCCCACAATGCTCTTTTTCTTGCAGGCACACAAGGTATCAGATGCTGCTGAGGTAAAGAGGAAGATGCAGCGGTACTATCTTCTAAATATTAAAACAATTCTTCAAACTGTCAATTAGCAGGTTCACTGGTGAGAGAACAGCTTATAGCCAGACTGCCATCATCTCCTCTGTCCCACTGTGCACACCAGCACTGCAGCTGAATCTTTAGCTTCATGCAAGGAGGAACAATACTTAAATACCAAGAGGTAGCAAGGTAAAAGAAAAGTCTATCATCCAACTACACTGCACTAAGGCAACCACTGACAGCTGATGAAGTTACACCACATCATATTAGATGAGAGAAAATAAGTATTCCTTGGGTCAAATTCTTTATTCTGATGTGCATATATTGCAGCCACCACGATAACCACAGCCTCATGTACCAGGACCTACCACGGCTCACTGAGGCAAGAAAGAAATGCTAGAGCTGCACAACCCAGAAATTTCAACTACAACATAGCTGTAAGCACTCATAATGTATGGCACACAATTATTCCCAACTTTTCCTTCATGCTGTACAGAACCAGGAACCGATAATCAAATTTAACAATGGTCTGAGAAAGAAGCTTGAAATAAACACAATGTGAAAACTCAGATCCCTCTTGCCCTATTCCCCTCTCTACAAACTAGCACGTATCACCAACTATGTGGTACGCAAATCAGGAAAAATTCCTGAAAGAAATCACATGTAAAGTCAGTCATTTGAGAGAGAACCAGACCACTGTGATTCCTTTGGAAGCACATCACTTAGAACACTTAAGATTTTGCTTGTGTTTTCACTAACTTTCCAGTGCGTTGTAATTCTGGTCCAGAGTGTCCCCCAGGATGTTCTGCTTCCCCATGGGCTGCAGTTCCATTTGGCACTCCCGGGATCTTACGCTTCTCCTACCAGAAGGAAAAGATATTTCTCATGGGTCTTAGCACCAAAATACCATTTTAGTGATTACAAAAAAAAAAAAAAAAGAAAAAAAAAAAGTCTTTGAGAGTTAAAAGCTTAAATATATAACTTTTACAATGCATCAACGTAAGCTGTAGAAGAGTGTTATTAACAGACAGTTAATAGTAGAAGAAATTGCAATTCTGTGAAACAAAGAATTGATGACAAAAAATCTTGCATCAAAAAACATTTTAAAAAATAGCAAGCTTTGATCAATTCTTGCAATAAGCAAGAACAAAAGCAAACCATGACTATTCGGAATAATCAAAGATGCTTATGGCCAATTATCCCTAAATTTAAGATCTTTAGATACAACTGTCTGTCTTTATTCAGGAGAGAACTAGCACTGAACTACAGCAAATGTCATCACTATACTGTATGCTTGCAAGTGTCAAGGATTCTCTTAAAGCAAACTAACCTAAAAGAAAAAGAGCACACAAAATGTTTATATAGTGACTTGTTAAATGTTAATTAATTTAGACTTTAATCTATATAGTACAAAATCATCACAACATTTAACAGTGTCTGAATGTTACACTGTACAAACCTGAGAGGGAACATTTTTAGGTGGTTCTATTCGAATTGTCGGGTCCCACTCTCCAGGAGGCAGAACAGTAACCTGATCAAGAAACTCATCAATTCCAGACACCAAGTCATTGCGGTCTTTTGCTTTGTAAGCAACATCATGGAATACCTGTGAAAAATTGAGAAGTTTACATGGGACAAAAAAAAAAAAAAAAAAGGAAAAAAGAGCTCTCCCTAACATTTTTCACAATGGCCCCTTTTCTCTGAAATAGAATGCACTTCATAGAGTTCCCACTAAACAAATGATCTAGTCAGCTTCAACTGACTGGAGTTCCTGGTGCATAGTTCTCACAGAAGTTCCAGCTGCTACAGAAAAACATCCTTACGGTTGCTAAATATTCTAGAGAATTTACAGCTTAAACACAATTAAATGCACTGGAAAATAACCACATAAAATGGAATGTTCTCAGTGAAGATATATTTGCTTGTGAATATTGTTTCTCATTTTGCTATCTCCTTATGGCAGCATAATCTGGGCTGTTACAGGATCATGAAATGAACTGGAATGCTTTTTGTGTATCACCAGAAAGATTAGCCACATTTCATCTGGATGACTGGAGATTACCTATTACACCTTTTCTGTTAGTACACAATGACTAAAACCAAACCATGAATAAAAATACCTCATCTGTCATTAGTGTTGCAATTGATCTTCCAATCTCATGATATTGTTGCCCTTTACCCAGTGGTCCAAGAAGTATAAACAAAAATCTGCAAATAAGAGGTAAATTTAAAATATTGTAAAGGCTAGATGGTTCAACGTAAGTATAAATACTTCAGAAATACTTATCTAAAAAGCAGGTTAGAAGAATCTCTAAGACAAATATGATATATAATCTCCCTCAAAATCCTCACACATGCATTTAAACATGAAGCTGCTCTTAGAAAAAAATGTGAAAATAACTTCCAAAAATATATCATAAGCTTAACAGTCAGTCTTGATTGAGGCTACCAAAACCTCCTTACATAACAAACCTTATCTTACATAATAAATATATGCAATTATAATCTATGTACCGAACACATTAGCAGTAATTTATTTAATTCTGTTAATTCAACAGAATTAACTATTTTATGGTTGCATGAATTACTGCAATATTGAGGAAGTTAAATTACCCCAGATAAAAATAAAAGCCAGGGAAGGCTTCAGAGGCTTTTTTTCAAGGCCAGCTCAGTCCCTCAGTGCTCCTTATGCACAAGCAAAAATTAAAACACACTAAAAAAACTCATATCTGAAGTAACTATAACTTAAATAAAATTTTATACTGTTTATCTGTCTAGGAGAAAAAAATCAAGAGTCTTAGCACTGCATTTCATAGCACAATACTCCTTCCTGAGCATCACAAACAACGGGAATATGCTGCTGCCTTCTGCCAGCACTCTACTTTTATAGAAACTAAAAGAGGGAAGGGGGGAAAGAGACTGAATATGTGTACAAATATATACTCAAATACAAAACAAAAGATATTGCAATAATAGTTAAGTCAGTGAACTCAGATATGGGAATCACTTCACAGTTTCCATCTGAATTGACTTTTCATTTTAAATTCATCATAATTTGTTTTCAGAATCAAAGTACTTAATCAAAAAAACAGTTTCAACTTAGAAAAAATTAATGTCATAAATATTAATGGTTAAAAGTCACATTCCCTACCATGCAACTACCTACAAAGTAACTTTTTGAAGAACGTATTTACAACATGTCCTACATCCACTCACTCACTATCCCGTGTCTTTTCTCAACTCCTTTTTTATTCTTCAGTTCTGGACATAATTATGCAGTATCACACAAGTAGTTTCAGTTCTAGATAAAATATTCTATGAAGCTGAATATTTCACTGTACGTATTTCATCTGCAGTAATACCAGTTTGTAAAGGATAAACGGTGTGTTGTAACCTAACAAGCCATCATTTCTCCTTCTGTGAAGTACACAGTATGTTTCTGAATATACCCGTACATCATTTAAAGGATCTAAGGGGTGTCTCTGATAAAGAATGTACCAAATTCATAGCTCAGTAAATGACAAAGCTGAAGGTTACATCATCCTGTTTCCACAAGGTACTCAGAAAAACATGAAGCAAAATAAATCCAACTGTACCTTGTTGGAATTGGAACTTCAGCTAGTCCTGTGAGCAGCACTGCAGGAGACAACCTAACAAAGGCAACAACTGCACGGTCCAGGAACTCTAGTTCACCAACTAAGATGTTTGATGCTTCAGCTCCAGGTGGTATCTTTTTCATGAAATGTAGGTCAACCTGGAAAAAGTATATCAAATTACAACCTAAAAGTTATTCACAGATACTTTTTTCCCTGATTTCTTGACATAAACCTTGTGGTCAGTGCAATAGGACCATAGCAATTTCATTTACATGGTTTCTACTGTTCTTGTCTGTTGAATAATATACTTTTGAGAAAAATGTTTCTAAAAACCAAAAAGCTTGACTTTAATTATTTGACTGTTTTTTCTTGACAACAAAGTACTGCAGAATTAATTTATAAAGAGAAAAAAATCAAATTGAAAATATTGTTAGGAATATAAAATTAAGTTCCTATTGAAGCTTTTTATTGGTAATCATAACAGCATCAATAACAGAATCATAAGTCAAAACAGTGGAAGAAATTAAGACACCTTATTTTTCCATAACTATCAGTTCTGGAATTCATTAATTCCTAGTTCACAGGTGCAGTGTTACAGTCTCAGTGATAAGAACATGTTCCATGACATGTAATTTTCCTTTTCTACTCTGAGATATAATTTTGGTTTCAGATTTAACAGAAGACAGTTGCCCTTCTGCTGAAAATAACAGAAAATAAGCTATGATGACCATGACTGTCTCAAGAGCAAACTGAAAGAACAAAGCAGAACAACTTTGGAGTTTTAGGCAGTGATGTTGACTTTTGCAGGATGGTAAGAAAACACAGAGACAGCTTCGTCATGACACTGCGATATCAGTTCAAGGTATTTGCCTAGGAAAGCATCAATCTGGACTTTACTCTGTAACAAAGACTGACATGGAGTAATAGAGTATATAATGTATGTTTGATTTAATTATGCACCAGTATTGTCTACATTTCAAAATGCATGAATTTTGTCATTTGCTTTCCTTTTATTAATCTAAACACAACAACAGCAACCAAATCCAATATAAACTGTTAAAGTGGACCATTTTAATGTCTATCTTACAGCCATCTGTCAGTACTAGTTTGCATAGTTTTTGGTAATATTTAGAAAATTGTTTTCTTGCAAATGGCTCTGGCACTAAATCAGAATTCAGATATAACACAGTTGCCTGTGTAACGAAATCTTAGTTTGCTGAGATCACAGAGATATCTAATGCTTCCCTAAGCGACAAAGATGAACAAACACCTCACAAAGATAAACAAGCATCAAATCAACCTGTAAGGCTGGAAATCGAATACTTTTTTAGGTAAAATATCAGTCAGGTAAATTCTGTTCTTCACTCAAATCACAAAATAACTCTTCAAGATTAAATACAAAACTAAGGTTCACTTTGCACCTAATTTTAGTGTCATAGGTCACTTATAGTTGAGAGAAACAAAGCAATCTTTCAGACACATAGCAATGTGCATTCTGTACTCATTTTAACGTGAATGGATGGATTTAACACTTAAATGCATTTAACATCTAATATCTCATGTCTAACATGTTACAGTTGTCACCTTGAGGTCCCTCTAACATAGAAATTACAAGATTCAAAGCTGAAAGACACATCATCTCCTGCCTACCAGAAAGTCTTTTCAGATGTTTTCTGTACTACTTAACAGCTTGAGATTCTAATATTGTTGAGGTAGCGAAGAGGGCCCTAGATAAAAGGAAAGTAGCTGGCAGAGGAGCAGCAAATCAAGAAAACACATCCAACCCCTGGGTGTTGCTTTCACTACCTAATGAGAGCAGAGGTGCCCCTGGAGTGAATTTATGGCTATGGCAGAAGCTACATACTTGGAATGCTTCATTCAACCTATCCATTACACATCTCTTACCCCAGGAGGTCTTTAGCTGGACAGACCCGATGTGCATCTTGATCTGCACCCTAACCCGAGTCACATTCATGACTTGACACTAAACAATCCCAGCAAGGTCCAATAGAACATAAAACTAAGTAACCAATGGGGAGGCCATGCCCCCTCCAGAGCAACTCAAGGACTGAAAAGAGTGCTGGAGGCCTGTTCCGAAACCAAACATAAACCAACATAAAGACAAACAGAAAACACCCAGCATCTCTTGTTACTAAAACTGTGATACATATTAATCAAATTCATTTACAAGAAAGGCTAACTAGCATTCAAAACAAGTCAGTTGCTTCACATGGTATTTTAAAAACCAAACTCTTTCAGCATGGGACCAGGGTTTGATTCAGAAATCGTGTTTCCATGTGGAGCACAGGAACGTTGCTATGAGAAGGGATGTGGGTGCAGTCTCTTTATGCATTTTGTAATTCAGGACTAGGGTTCCCTTCAGTCTCTGGCATAAAAAGCCGCGATGAGCCAGATGCTGTTCTTAAACCATCACCCCCATTCTGCTCAGACACAGGGTAAAGTGGTGCTGTGATGGATCACTGCTGAGAATACAAAGTCCTAGTGGTGGCAGCAGAGGAGGAGTGATACATTTACAAGCACATCACAAACATCGCAAACTACATCTCCCTCTCTGTGCTACTGAAGTAACATTCAAGACAGCTTTCAGTGCCTGCCTCACATGCTTCATAGATAAATACCAGTAGAATCAACAGCCTCAGTGCTGTATCCAGCACTGTATAAGTCAGCTTTTTGAATCAACTCCAAATTTGGAATATTAGAAGTAGCTCAAAGGAGACAAATTAGCAGGGAGAGAATATGTGAGGTAGTCAAAGGTGCTTTTTCTGTAGAAGATAAATGAAATTAATATGTGGAACAAAATTAGAGCAAGAAATCACAATACTCAAGAGAAAATTAGTGTACTGCTCTACTTTCCTCTCAATCTGTGCATATAATTCCAATTAGAACCATTGGGAGTTATTGCAATAGCACATTTCAAGGGGAAACTGTACTTTGCTTATACATGTTCAAAAAGATAAATGGATCTATTTAAAGGCAGTCCAAAAAAGGTATTAGATTACAATCCATTACTGTTATTTCATTCCTGCCAACAAAAGTTCTTCCTTTCATATTCCTAACATCCTTGCTAGTATCTATCACTGTTGAGGCTAGTGAAAGATGAAATGCTGACCTCTTCTCAGGCTAGTTTAAATAGGAAGAGCTCTTTTGATCAGCATAGCTGCAGCACTACAAAAATAATGAGTGAAAGATCAAATGATGCAGTCCTCATTCTTGTTTAATGCAAACATCATGCAGTTAGATAACTGACTGGGATTTGGATCCCAAAACATTCAAAGCAACTAGGGAAATGTTCAAGAAAAGCACTATTGAAATTTATGTCATTCCCTTCACCTCTGCATAGCTTATTTTTGAATAGACAGATTTATTTATATTCTGTCTCTTTTACAAAGATTTCCATCTTGATATTAGAACAGTTGCAAGAACAATTAGCTTTACTTAAAATTTTTAAGATAAATATCAGGAAACCAATATCATTCTTGACTTTTTAAAGCATTATAATCTTATTTTGAAATATTGTTAAAGGACTAACACTAAATTTTTAACAACCTGTCACTGTTCACTCCGTAGAAATATGGTCTATAATACATCCCCAGACAGCCTCCTTTCTTCTCATTGTCATTGACAAAAGGATCTCTTTCCCACCTTTATTTCAGCCATATACCATTCCTAGTCTGGCATCTTCAGTCAAAAATTCAAATGGTGCAAACAGTTACTGCTGCTAGGAAATAAGTCTGGCACCAGATGGAGCAATCACATAACTCTACTTTTAGCTCAGCTGCACTAACATTAAGATTCAACAGACTCAAAGTGCTGTTCTTCAGAACTTTGATTTAAATCACCTTTCTTTCCTTACTCAACCTTTGTTGTATTAATGTGTCAGCTGAAGTCATCTATCCCTGTCAGGTGTGTCACCTGCATCCAGTGTGACTGTTTTAGGTACACACAGACTTCTTAGACAAATTAGGACCCTCCTTTACATTAAAACAGAGAAGCTGTTTGTGTTTCTTTGCTATTTAACATTGAACTGCCACTGGAATCTTCACTACTGAACAGTTAACATCTTTTTATAAAGCGTACTGAAATATCTTGGCTTGCCAGAAGTTATAAGTTTATAGAAACTCAAGTTGAGTTATAAGTTTATAGCAACACATTCTGTTTGAGACATCTGGAATCCACGAATTCAGGTTGTAAAAAGCATGGTTTGCATTCATGCATCACTTCTACAAAGAGTAAAAATGGTAAGTCAGTGTGAATTACAGGCATTCTGAATTACCTTCCTACTTAATTTTCTGATAATTTGTAAAAATTCTCTGTACAAATACATGCCCATAATATTGTCATAATAAATTCATTTGTGTTTTCTGAAACTGTGATTTTCTGTTGCCTATAATTTAGCAAGAAAATGCAAAATTCTTTTTTTTCATGCACAAACTGTGTTGCACTGCACACAAAACTTCAATACTGAAGTAAAATCTGCACTTTGCAGCTCTTCTGACTCACATGGATTCATTTTATTTAATTTAAAAGATCTGTTTGGTAGTCAGGAAGCTCTCTTCACCATCAGTGAGCACATACCTTGCTAAAGTCAACAGTGCTGTTTTCTCTGCTCACATCGTTTTTGTTTTCAATACAGGCTGGAGCAGCTTGTGGGGAAACAATCTGACCTGCTAAAGAAAGTATCATTATTACAGAATACTAACAATGCTATAAATTAAGCAACATCTAATTATACAACTGCCAGAAATCTGCACACATTTCATATCATATGTATATAATGCATCTAAACACGGCATTTTAATTAAAAACTTATTTAGAATAGCACACTCTCAAAAGACAGAACATTCATCACGTGCAGTCAGGAATGCGAGAACGTAATTTAGAAAATGTAAAAGAGATCCATGGATATTAGAAGACAAGCTTTCTATACCAATTAAAGATTTTGGTTCTTAAGATACTACATTTGGGGAAAGTCCTGCCTTCACATAGTTTTTCTAAGTAATTTGAGGAGCTGCCAATTTTGGGCAATATCTGTCTACAAAAGTACTCCTCATTGAATAAAACAGGATTACTACTTTACATAAAGTTACTCATGTGCATAAGAATGTCCTGATTATAACAACAACAAAAAACAACATAAAAGTGGGCTGGTATAAAAATAAAGACATTAGAAATTACAGTGATTTATTGAACAATGTAGTTTCATCAAATACATTTTCAAAAATTCCAGTGCAGATTTAGTAAAATATTTTAAAGCTTTTATATTTTAAAAAGTATTTAATATGGTAAAATTAATATTTTAAAAGTTAAAATACTCCAAGAGAACACACCTCAGTCTTTTGTAAGCAAAGAGTAAACCAGCAAAATTTTGCCAACAAAAGCTCAAAAAGAAAAACAGGATTAAGTAACATATATATGTCATATAAAGAATATTTTTAATGAATGCCAACATTGCCCCTGGGCACGGCCAGAGGCCACCGTGATGCACCAAGGATGTGGGGCTGGCAGCAGGGCAGCACACAAAGCCCATGGGGTAACAGGCCATGCCCTGCTTGCCTTCACTCTCTCCCTCCCTGGCATGGCAGAAGCCACACACAGCTCTGAACACCACAACGAAGTACAAGAGAAAGTACCAAATATATGAGCCAACTATCTCTTACTGCCCTAACACATACCCAGGAATAACTACAGAGTCCAACTGGCCCAGAGTCAGCATCTCGTGCCCAGCATATATTTGTTTCCATAGCAAATAAAGTCTCTCATATGACTGAGAAATTATGATGTGAAAACATTGGTTCTGGTGAAAATCAACCTAAACTTGCACAGTAACAAAGACCATATGTTCACGATATCTGAAGATGAAGACAGTCAGGAAGTCCTAAGCTCGGCACATTGTCTGGGCAATTCAAAAAGCCCCAGTGTGCCCCCTGACACGGCTGTTACACACACTCGCAGTCTCAGCACAGCCAGGAAACAGAGCGCTTTGCAGGATCCAGGCTGAACAGGACCAGAGACTTGCAAGAGTACCTCAACCACTGCCAAAATGCTCAAGTATCCAGCTTCTGTCACAGCTGAGCACTAACAGCATCCCTGACTAACTCTGGTCATGAATTCCCAGCTGAAAAGCTTGCTCAAGGAAGAGGTTGGTTTTCGTGAAAATCAACATCTCATTTTCCACTAGACAAATCTCCCATGACACAGAACAGTTTTTAGATTCTTGTGTTGCATCCTGGCAGCACAAACAGAGATATTGCACTCGGATTAAGAAGTACAGGAACAGAATGTTTTAAAATGTATCGCTAGAAATCTTATTATTAAATGTATCCATCTTTAAAATGCAGATATTTCAATTTTCTCTCTTATTCAGGACAAGGACAGATCAGAATAAGAATAGAAATCAGGACTTTTGTTCAGCACTACAGTGAAATAAACAGAGACCAGCAAAAAAATCAGACATGAGAAGCATGTTAACCTAACCAAGTAGAAAAAATAAAGTCAGGATTAAAATTTACATATGGCAAGAATAAAGGATTGATTTTGGAAAGCCACATATCAATGTAACTTAAAGGAATTCACATAAAAACAGACTATTAATTCCTAAATGTCACAACAGACAATTTTTGCAAAACAGAAGCCAGCAATTGTTACATACACAAGGTATTTATAAAATCATTTAACTTGTCTGTTTTAATTAGAACTTAAAGAAAAACAGAGTTCCATCACTGTTACACCATCATCTTTATATGATATATTCCAATGCTTTATTTCACATGGCAATTTTTTTCTGTATTGTTTATTTAGCAGTCTTCAAATTATTTTTACAGGAATCATTCTGTACTATTAGAGCTATTAAAAATAACTAATACAGAAATAATATAAATTTTGGTTCTATATTGTATTGGATACTTCAATAAGGTGACCAAAAAGCACCTTCCATTTATCAGAAAAGCCATAAAATGCTCAGGGAAAGTTTCTGTCTTAAGGTACTCCCAGAAAACTTCAAATCTAGTAATGTAAGACCATTAAACCCTTAATTTCTTCCTTTCAGACATTCCTCCATATTCCAGGAACTATATAAAGGGAAATAGTTGCAATGATTTAATAATTACTCATGGTAATATACATTCTACATTACAAAGATGTTACAGGAAATCAACAGAAATAGTAGTTCATTATCTTTCCATTGCTAATTAGGCATTGACACTTTTTTTCCTGGACCCAAAAATTCAAGAAAATGAGAGCAGGGATATCTGCCAGAGAAAGAAAAATACTGACCAACAAAGGAGTCAAAGCAGGGACCACCTGTTATAAATACTGAAGTTTTAACATCATAATTGGAGGTGTCAAAAGCAATCAGCATAAGAGTCCAAAGGACTTTTAAACATTGTGTCCACTTTTCTTTTAGGAGAAAAATATGTAAAAATATACATAGAAGGAAATAAAAGCCACAACCAGTAAGTATGTGAAGTTTATAAGAATAGCATATGTTCTTTTTCTGTGCCAACAGAAGACCTCAAACTTTGATTTACCCATATGCTGGAGTAATCTGAAAGAACACAAGTTTTTACCTTGAGGCAGTAAGACATGTTTAAATAGCTCTACAACTTAAGACAGCTTTCTGGATCACGGAACAACAAGTTTGGGTTTTTTACTGTACTGAGTAACAAAGATACAAGGGAGAGAAAACAGGTAATTTCTTTTCAAAAAAAAAAAAAAAAAAAAGGCAAAACCAAAAAAACACCAAATTATCCCAAACCCCTGGCCCAATTTTAAACACCTGCTCTGAGAAAAACATTTGTGATGATTTATTATTTCTTTTCTTTGAGATGAAAATATGGGGTTTAGGCTGGTAAGAACAATGAAGGCATAAACCATCAAATTCCTGTAAGGGGGAATATTAGCAGCAGCAGCCTGGCCATGCAGCTCTTTCATGCCCTGTGCTCGCCAGTTCCATTTCAGCACTCCCAAGCAAAATGGTCACCTCCACAGTGCATGACATAAATACACTACTTTATTTTTCAAGAGTGCAATGTAGTACTTGGAGTCATTAGAAATCTGAAGTTTAAAAGATTTGAATTATGCTACAATCCATCTACATCAAGCACATGAAGAGCTGCATTCTTTGAGAATTCATCAGAGAGCCATTCAGATATTTTTTTGTATCAAATCCACAATGTGGTATAATTGAAATATCCAGGCTACATGCAAAGGAACTTAATACATACCAGATAAAACCACACTAAAATGGGTGTTAAGGCTTATCTATATATTAAAAAGACAATAACAACACAGTTTTTTAATTTTTTTTTTTAAATTGGCGTATATTAAAAAAGTGTCTTTTTCAGATAATGTGAAATTGCAGGAGCTTTGAATAGAGCAAGAATTCATACAAAAATACTCTGTTATGCAAAGTCAAGCCTTAAAAATCAAAATCCATCAAAATAACATCTACATTTGTTACAGTAATAGAAGTTTTCATTTGCAGATAGTTTGGCATTTTGAGACAGTTAGTCCTGCCAAATTAAAGGGAAAAATTAATCCCAGTAAATTCATGTCACATGCAACATACTCTTACTCTCTAAAATGTAAAACTTAAAACATTTAACAACTGTATTGTGTTTATTAATCAAAATCCAAGATGTCTCTAGAAAAATCAATGACAAAACCAAGAACAATGTATTCAGATATAAATCAGTTAATGGAAAAAACCTGGACACAAACAACATACAAAAGGAAACTGAACCAGAAAATAGGTTGCTTATTTTTCTAGATCATACAGATTTCTTCCCATTCAGAAAAAAAATTCTGATCTGAAAACCAGCTATCGCAATCTTCAGATTTTTCATTGCAATTAGTCACCAATTTTCCAAATCTAAATTGACAACACTGTCCAGATCAAAAATCAAGGACTGAAAACCAGTGAGTTTTATTCAGTATATGGTAAAATTCTAATATAACAGCAGTGACAGCATCTTTGTAGGCTGAACTGTGTATGTACCTTTAGGCCTCTTGGTGAATACCATTTTAATCGGTGGAGAACCATGGCATTCCCATTGTACCTGTGTGACTGCAAGGAGATTTGGTGCTCACGAATGATACAATTTAAGAGGATGAGGAAGAAGTCACTTTAGCTACTTTTCTAATGCTAGGCCTGAATCTCAAGCATAATTCACATAAAGTCATGCAGTTTAAACTAAAATGCTATGCAGTTTCACAAATTGATGTAAAAAATGAACTTATAAAGAAATAGCACCTCTTTCCCCCCAAAAACAACATAATTCCACACAAGCTTCTCTTAAGTGCGCCACAGCCACAAAGGACTGAGGAATTTTTTTAATCACTATAGCAAGAAGTTGCATGCTGACAAGAAATTTAGATGAAGACGTGTGTACGGTTGAAATGATCTGAAGCCCAAGCAAGAATAGGTATTTATACTACCTCTGAACCTTCAGGGAGTTTACAGAACCCAAAGGATAGGAGATGAGGAAGATACAGAGATGAGATGAGCCTGTTAGAGACAGACACAACAAAGACAGAGCAAAATAAAGAAATACAAAGATGAATGATACAGTTTTATACACACAGATTACACAATTTATTATGGGTACAAGGAAATGTGGAGAACGAAAGAATAAACATCAGATGAAAATGTTCATAAATACAAATTGTATTTTAGGAGTTTAAAAACCTGTGGATAATACAAGCTATTAAAATACATACATTTGAGAAGAATCTAAAACATGAAAGAGAGCATTAGCTAATTTAAGCTAGAATTAACTATCTTTGTGATTGCCCTCTCTTCAAGGCAAGCTGAAGCAATTCACCTGACCCAGATCCAACACTGCCAGAAATCCTGGGTGTATATAGATGGCATTCATTGTGACTTATTGCCAAAATGGAGGAACACAGCCCTGTGCTTAGGAATGCCACCCTACCCTTTTCATATGGCCCCAAGTAACGTCCATCTTTGTCCATGTGGTATCACTGACATGGGAGTTTTGCATGCTATAAACTAGCCCTGAGTTACAGCATAAATCCTTGAACTGATGTTTAGGAGAGATCTGGAAACTGAACAAAGTAACGAACACCATCTCGTAACTGGTAGTTTTGACTTTCTGGGATACGAAAGGATGCTGTCCTAAATTAGACACACAAGCATAGGCTCCAACACCTCCATTTTTGCTCATACTGACACAAAACAATAAAGAAGTCCAAACCAGCCCATCGTACTAATTGAAATAACTGGAAAAAGGCTTGAAAAAGAACCTGTCAAAACAAACTGCTACAGCAACTCATGCTGTTAACTCCGAAGATCCCAAATTTAATATGCCTCTGCTTTCTTCAAATTCTTTGGCATATCATTAAACCTCTCCTTGGAAGTTCAGAATTTCTCAGAATCAGACATGATGTGCCTTGTAATGTAATTTTTACACAATAATGTGTCTGCTCTGACATCAAGGAAGAAGAAGCAGTTATAAATGGCCTATGCATGGAACAGAAAACAGGCACAAGTACATGTTATTGTGGTTAAAGACACTTCTGCAAAGTGCATAGAAATACAAGTAACTTACCCTGCCATGCTCCTCTCCCCAAGTCCCTTCCTCTTGGAATTTAATCAGTATAAGGTCTGATAGATCTCATTACATACATATATTATACACACCCACCCTTACACTACAAGTGAAATAGCCAGTCAAAAACTCTACATGTTTACATGATGAAAACTTCTTTTCCTAACTATTTTTCCATAGACTCAGCTATTTTTTCATGCTACACATGCTTCAGTTCTGAATTTCAGAATCCCTTTATAATAGAGGAAAGGCTTATGAAATTATTTTAGCATTCTTTTAACAGTAGAAAGGTGTTATATATTCACAATTGTCTCTGGCTTTTTAGATCATGACATAAGAGTTCACAAACACAGTTCTGAGATATCAGTGACAAACCTACTGATCTCAATAAAAGTAGGTTAAATTTCTTTATAAAACAAACTTTCTCAAGATGATTAACTAAGGAAAAATATTCATACTTTTTACCTATATTTTACAGTACTTATGCTAAAATTCCTTCCACCCTCTATTTTGGGTATTTGGTGTCACATTAGCCTATAAGAAAAAAAATTATTTTTCCTGCTCTTATGCCAAATTTGACTGTCGTTTTTTATTGGAACATCAAAAGCAGGCTTTTAATTCTCACAGTTTTGATGCTTAATGAAAAGTGAAAGTTAAACACAGCATGGCAGCATTAAAAATGCATGGTAAATCCATAGCACCCTGACATCTTAGCCCTGCAGAGGATGTGAAGAAAAGCCATTGTAAACAAAAGATAATACTACTAAATACAAAGCAAATTAATTAGATGGTCTGACAGATTCCTAAACAAAGAAAAATGGAGGGAGAACATATGTACAACTATCTTCCAGCAAAGATATCACAATAGTCCTGTCAGTGGTACTGCTACATATTGAATTAAAGTTTTTATCTTCATTTTCAGACTTTGCTCCTGAGTATCTGAAAAGTGACACATTGATAAGCTGCCAATGTCAAGAACCTGGAGAAAGAAGGGAGTTTGCATCCTCAGATGTACCACATAACACAGATGTCAGGGACTTATGGTTCTGAATCACCTATTTTACAATCAACAGACTGCTAAGGATTGTTATCAGTTCAACTGTACACTAATCCCAAATTTAACCAAATTGAGAATTTGCTTTTGTTCAGAGAAAGTGTCTACATTGCCCTGTCTCATCTCAACAGGAACAAAAAAGTGGTCCTTCTAAAGCTCCTGGCACCTGCTCTTAGGAGAACTCTCTTCTCTGATCGGGGTGAACTGAGCTGGAAGCTCATTTGTAGTACCTGAGATTATCTGTTTCTCTCCTTTCAGTCTTCTAGGAATTAATCTTATCATCCAGAAAATAAAAGCAACAATATTTTGGACTTTATCCAATATATTATTTTTTTTTATTAAAAGGAGAGAACAATACTGCTCCCGATAGCAATATACAGATCATTTTACATTCATGCATTCTACACAATGTTTGGGCACAAATGGGAATAAGCAGACTAAAACAATGCCTTGAATGCATTTTACCAGTGTGTCCTCAGGAAACAAGATGTATCTATAGCACATTCTTGACAAATTCATTTAAGTCATTTATATCCCTTAATTTTGCTTTCTTTTACACATGCTTAGTTTTGTTTCTTTTGCTTTCACATGATTCAAACCTATAATTTAAAAACTCATTTCTGTATTATTATGAGAAACTTACATAGACACTCCATGGCAATCTAAAAAGAAATATATAGCTGCAGTGAGCACAAAACTGTAGCTGAACTCCAGCATTTGGGTCAGGAGACAATAGCAGAAGAAAATTAACAGAAACTTCACTGCTATCCCTGGTCAAGCTTCTAAGAACAGCAGAATGTCAGAAATCTGAGCATTTCAGCGTAGATTCCTGCATAATTTACTACTTATTTGCTGTTGCCTTGAAAAGGGAAAAAACTGTGGTTCCTTTTAAAACAAAAATCTTAAGACTAAATTTTCCTCTGCTAAGCTAATATTAATTTCAGTACAGTTCAGGCAATAAAATAATATTCTGACTTTTTAATGTAACAGAGTGAGGGATAATAAGAGATAAACTTAAAATAAAGAAATCCTATTATTTTATCAGAGAGTCATCATCAATTTTGAAGAGGTCAATGCAGGAGACTGCCAAATGTGCATTAGCACTTAAAGAACGCAAGTAAAAGAGCTATGCTTCAAATTGATTAAAAGATATCTGTGTCCAAAAAGATGGTATTTGGAATTTTTCACTGTACTTTAGATAAAAAGCTGATTTACTTTCAAATAAGCATTCCTTAAATTATTTCACTTCTATTTTTTATGGTACATTTAACTTAATTTAAATTAACACAATCAAAGTCACTAAGTTTTTTTTTTAACAGGAATCAGCAGTTTGAGACATTTCTACAAAAGCACATGACCTGGAATTCAGCAGTTTTTCATCTTGGAAAATAAGGACAGACAAATGAAAACCTCTAAGAATGTGTCTTCCTACTAGAGAATCACTTAACCACTGAATATATAAAATTAGTGTGTGTAGTTCAGACTGAGATGCTGTCCTAATGAGAATCTATTCTGGGGGGAATTTAGAGAGAGATAGGAAAGTTCTCAAAAGAAATTTGGGCAAAAGTGAGATGTTTCTGGGGTGAATTACTGCATCAGTTCCACTAACAGACACACAAAGTTACTGAAATTCAATTCAGGATATTTTCACAGCTCGCCCTGAGAGGTCTGTTTAAGGAGACCTAATGCTTAGTTGTTATATAAGATCAAGTGCAAAAAGCTTACGGAATACAAGCTGCCATTTTACATCCTGTGGAAATTGAGGAATAGGAACGTTTTATTATTACTTTTCTTTAGTAGCTCCTGAATATTTGTTTAAACTCATCAGCAAGAGTTGTACAAATCAACAAGAAAGTTGCCTTAAAAAGGATAGACAATCATGTGCATTCACATGCAAAATCACACACATCCTAGTAAATATTATTTTTTCCTTACTCTTAAAATTACATTTTGGCATAATTAATGTATCTATTTAATATCCTCATCAGATGAAATTATATATTGCCTTTTAGGTCTGAGAATCTTCCCCAGGGAAGCAACTAGAACTATTAAAAATGTATATGGCAGTGATTGAAACAAAAGGCTCTTCCTTTAAACCAAAGTTATCTTTATACCAACGACCCCATCTTTGCAGGTCAGCCACACTACTCTGTGCCCTTCTGTCCTATGCCTCACAGCACAGAGCTTCTTCCTCTTGCAGCCTGCACCTCCCCTGTGCTACGGCTGTTTCCTCATCCCCCACTTCCCAGGGTGACAGGGGATCTCGGTAGCTCTGAAACAGTGACAGCAGAAGGGACTGAGATTTAACTAAAGTAAAGGTGATTTCTGGAATAAAAGTCACTATAGTCCAATTATGTTCAGACAACAATGTTGTGGGTATTGTGATGATACTGGATACAGGGGCCCAGTAATCTTGCAATGTATAATTTTAGTGAATTAATTTTAAATATTTCCAAAGTTTGGCTGCAAGTTTCATAGTACAGACCTGTGTTTATGTAAATAAGGAAGGGGCAATAAGAAATGATCTTTCATTATGATAACCTATAATAACAGTACAGCTTATAAAGTCTTCTGTAAAAGCAAGAAAACCAAAATAAGTTATGTTAATATTTTACTGTAGAACCACTCTGCAAACATTTCTCATTTGCATTTACCTGATTTTCCCAAGAGATTTCCTGAAAGAACAAGATACAGCTCTTGTAACACCTTTCCAACCATGTCATCCTGAAAACCATTTTCCTCAGCTTTCAACCCCTGAAACTCACCTATGAAATCTGAAGCAGCAGTTGAACTCTAGCTAATGAACGCAGATTTAAAAACTATTTCAACAATCCACTACATTTTAAACAAATAGGTCCTGGATAGACAACAGGTCAAAAATAGTCCAACATTCCTGGCACTAATGGAGCATGTCCACAGTTCAGAGCAACACTGTGCAAAGATGCTCAAGCTCAGTCTGAAGAAGTGCACAGAGTACCCAAGGCTACTTAAGCTGAGCTGCACTGGAAATACTGTGCCATGCCAGTTATCACGACAGAATGGCACACTAACATGGTTAGCTTCCAACACCTAAGCTAGTTTTCCCACATATCTCTGCTCAGCCCTGAATTGTGCAGGATACCTGAATTTCAAATTTAAGCAGTTATATTACTGAATGCATAAGAGGAGCCACTCTCACGTAAAAAGTATCACTTCTACAGGGTGGCTTTTCAAAGCAGATCACACTGTCAAGCTGTGGGTACAAAGTACATGCAATACTGAACAGGCAGATGTCATTGATAGCTCAAAATGCAAAATAAAGCAATGCATTACCATTTTTATCCATGGAATGAGGCTCAGACTGTTTCTTTCCAATATCAGCAAAGGATCTTACAATTGGGATCCTGTTGCTCAGCTTCTTCTGGTTCTGATGGTGATGCTGTTTCAGTAATGCCTCATGCACTCTGTGACGAACATCCTCACTGAGCTGCCCGGAACTCACCTGCTGGTCCAGAATCATATCTGAAAAATGCATATATAAATACAATAAAAGAGGGAAAAGAGGAAATATTTTATATTTTATATTGCAATAATAATAATTAGTACCCTACAGGATTACAAATTAAAAGTATTAGTTCCTTTAACGCAATAGAATTAGATCATAAGTTTTATCTAGAAGTGTTTCACTCCCAGGGGAAGAAAAATGAAAAAGGATGCTATTAACATAAGAAAGTCAAACCCTCCAAAAATTACACAGTTCACAAATTAAGGACACCTATGTAACTTTGAAGTCAGTCCTTAAGCACTACCATACACAAAACATTTAAATTCAGGACGTGTATAAGGTGGGAGTTTTTTCTAAATAATCCCTATCCTATTTTCTACTGTCGCGGTGCATTTTTAGAGTGACCTTAAAACACTCATTTCACAACCTCTACAAAGGACTGTCATGCTGTGAGAATATAACTTTTTATTCCCTTTGTACTTACCACAGGAGACCTCAGTCTAATGCTATTTCTTATAACTATAATTACAATACTTCCAGTACCATATAAAGGAAGTTCAGGTAAGACAACACATAAAATATTGATGCATTATTTGTCAATACCTAATAGGATCTGTTTCTACTGCCAGATGTACATATTCCTGCACGAGAATCATTACAAGGAGGTGTCAGTGAAACTGATCCCCCTGCTAAGAAATTACAACCTTTTTTTCAGTCCACTAGCAAAAAATACTTTTACATATTCATATGCAACACTATTTGTATATACATGGGTGATCCTCTACGAAGGTGACCTGGCCAACAGCCCAGCTGAAATGCCTTTACACCAATGCACACAGTATGGGCAACAGACAGGAGGAGTTGGAAGCTTCTAGAAAGTTATCAGTTTGTTGCAATTGCTGAAACTTGGTGGGACTAATCCCATGGTGGGAGTGTGGCTATTTATGGCTACAGGCTGTTCATAAGAGACAGGAAAGGAAAGAGTGGCAGAGGGGTTGCCCTCTACATCAAGCTAGGGATTGAGAAGAGCTGTCTCTGAAGAACAACTATGAGCCAGTAGAAAGCCTGTGGATAAAAATCAGAGACCGAGGCAACAAAGGGAACTTTGTAGTTGGGGTCTACTACAAGCCACCTGATCAAGGGGAATCTGTGGATGAAGCCATCCTGCTCCAGCTACAGGAAGCACCACACTCATGGGGCTCTTGTCCTGCTAAAGGACTTCAACCACCCTGACATCTGCTGGAAAAGTACCATGGCAAGCTCTAGGCAATCCGAGAGACTCCTGGAATGCATAGGGGATAACTTCTTAAGCCAGGTGATAGACAGCCCTACCTACCAGAGGGAAGGTGATACTAGATTTGATGGTCACCAGTACTGGAGGTAGTCTAGATTGCAGCCATCACATATTGGTGGAGTTTGCCGTCTTGAGGAATATAGGTCAGGTAAGGACTAAAAGTCTCTTGAACTTCAGGAAGATAGCTCTTCAGGGAGATTGTCAGTGGGATCCCCTGGGGGATCAGGACAAGGGAGCAGAACAGAGCTGGCAGATCTTTAAAGAAGTCTTCCATAGAGTGCCAGATCTAGTGATTCCCAGGAGAAAGAAAACAGTCAAGGAAAGCAAGAGACCAGCACGGCTGAGTAGGGAACTGATGGTCAAAATAAAGGGAGAAAAGCAAATGCAAAGGCAGTGGAAACTAGGACAAGTAACCTGGGAAGAATATAGAGAAGTACAGTTTTGGAGGCGGGGGGGGGGGGTGGGGAGGGAGGCCAAGGCAAAACTGGAACTGAACCTGGCAAGGAACACAACGAATAACAGGAAGGGGTTCTACAGGTACATTACTCAGAAAAGAAAGATCAAAGAAGGTGCATCCCCCTGACAAACAGCTCTGGCAAACAGGTAACTGCAGACAAGGAAAAGACTGAGGTACTTAACTTTTTTGCTTCAGTCTTCAATGGCAACCTCTCTTCCACACTTCTTGAGGGCAACAGGATGAGGACTGGGAGAGCAAAGTCCTTCCCACTGTAAGTGATGATCATGTTCATGACCACCCAAGGAACCTGAATATGCACGAGTCTATGGCACCTGACAAAATGCATCCCAGAGTCCTGAAGGAACTGGCGGATGTAGTTGCCAAGCTGCTCTCCATGACATTTGAAAAGTCATGGCAATCAGGGAAGTCCTGGATGACTGGAAAAAGGGAAACAGTATCCCTCTTTAAGAAGGGCAGAAAGGATAACCCTGGGAACTACTGACCTGTCAGCCTCACCTCTGTGCCTCTGAAAATCACAGAATAGATCCTCCTGGAAGCTGTGCTAAGGCACATGGAGAACAAGCAGGTGATTTGGGACAGCCAGCATGGCTTCACAAGAGAAAAATCCAGTCTGATCAATCTAGTGGCTTTCTGTGATGGAGTAACTACATCAGTGGAGAAAGAAAGGGCTGCAAGATATCATCTATCTAAAGCCTTTGACACGGTCCTCCACAATATTCTTCTGTTCTAATTGGAGAGTGATGGATTCACTGGGTGGATTGATAGGTGGGATTAGGAATTGGTTGGATGGAAGCACCCAGAGGGCAGTGGTCAGCAGCTCAGAGTCCCAGTGGGCATCAGTGATGAGCAATATCACTCAAGAGTCCATATTTAGACCTGTGTTATTCAATATCACAGAACCAGAATCACAGAATATTCTGAGCTGGAAGGGACCCACAAGGATTGAGTCCAATTCCCCCCTACGGGGATCAAATATCTTCATTAATGACACAGACAGAGCAAGTGTACCATTTGCAAATTTGCAGATGACACCAAGCTGAGCGGTGCTGTTGACACATCTGAAGGACAGGATGCCATCAGAGGGACCAAGACAGGCTGGAGAAGCAGGTGCATGGAAATCTTATGAGCTTTAACAAGACCAATTGCAAGGTGCTGCATCTTGGTTGGAGCAACCCCGGTACTGACCCAAGTTGGGGGATGAACAGATCAAGAGAAGCTCTGCCAAGGACTTGAGGGTGCTGATGGATTAAACATTGAACATGAGCTGGCAATGCACACTTGCAGCCCAGAAAGCCAACTGTATCCTGGGCTGTATCCAAAGCAGCATAGCCATCAGGTCAAGGTGACTCTGCCCCTCTGCTCCCCTCTGATGAGACCCCACATGGAGCATTGTATTCAGCTCTGGGGTCCCCCACACAGCAGGAGATCGACCTGTTGGAGCAAGTCCAGATGAGGCAACCAAGCTGATTAGAGGGATGAAGCACCTCTCCTATGGAGAAAGAGTGAGATAATTAGAATTGCTCAGCCTAGAAAAACAGCAGGCTTTGGGATGACCTAATCACAGCCCTTTGTTACCTGAAGGGAACTTACAGGGAAAGATGGGGCAAGATTGTTTACGGGCATGTTGTGACAGTACAAGGGGGAATGGGTTTAAATTGAAACAGAGTAGGTTTAGATTAGATACTAGGAAAAACTCATTTACTGTCAGGGAGGTGAGGCACTGGAACAGGTTGCCCAGGAAATTGTAGATGCCCCATCCCTGGATATGTTCAAGGCCAAGTTAGAGCTCTGAGCAACCCTGTCTAGTTGAAGGTGTTCCTGTCCACAGCAGAGGCGTTGGATCTAGGTGATCTTCAAGATCCTCTTCCAACCCAAACCATTCTAAGAATCTGTGATTTTATGACGTGCACTGTGTGTTTCAAACGGAAAAAAATTGTTGAGAATTTTGCAGGATTTTTTTTTTTTTAATTATTATTTGGGGAAACGCTGCTACCAACAGTAATGATGATTAACAGAAAAATAAAGGAAAAAAGAAGTTCTGTATCAAAGCACGTATAACAGCATTTAAGTACACACTGCCCTTGTATATCAATTGGAAGAAACTGTACTGCACAAAAATAGTGATGTAATAAGCTGAGTCAAAAACTCCTTGTACTGAAAATCCAGACAGCTCATGATTCTGTGCTGGAGTCAGATTCATATCTATCAGTAAAAACCTCAGTGGAAAAGCAAGCAGAGCAGAAAAAATAAAAAGCAGATGCATCATCAGTAGAGACATAATTTGTCATGTCTTTGATAACTGCCAAGAGCACGAGAGATAATAAAAGGCATTAAATAACTATGCTGGTTAAATGCAGAGTTTAATTGCTAGCAGTCACCTATGCACTACATACATTTTAAAAATACAAGTTTTTCTGAAGTTCTTAATATTGACATAACAAGCCAATGTATCACATACCTGCTTTGAGAGTCGAACAACAAATAACCTTCATGTTTCATTTACTATGAAGAGGCTGCCAACAAATTTACATCTCTATGACAACACACATAGAAAAAGACTTGGATAGGTCCACAGATAAATGCAGCTGCCAACAGATGTGAACATGAGCGATGTATCTGCAGCTAGCAATGAAGAATCACACAGCAGTTTTCCACATTGTATTAGACTTCCTCCAGCAAGTACATTCCATGCAGTATTAACATCAGTTTTGACCAAATGCTCTGACAAGTAATGTTGCCCAGTGTTGTACCCAGACTAATAAAATCTGTCTTCAGGGTGCCTCACCTGAGTCTGAAGGGAACTTTTATCTCCACGGTTAACTGAAACCCCATCAGGTCAGTTATCTCTGCACTCCAAGGCTAGACAGTTTATCAGTCTAGATTTTAATGGAAGAGAGGGGCCTAGCACGAGATAAGTGACAAAAAGGCAAAGGAGAAGGTAACACAAGTCTGAGAGAAAGTCTTCAGCAGAATATTTTCAGAAGGGGATGAGAATTTCAATACATGAGAAAATGTAAAGAAAGCTCCAGCTGAAGAAAATAATTTTTCTCCTCAACTCTACTGCCTTTTGAGGAACTGACTCTGCCATAAGGATTAGATTATCTTCCCTTTGGACATCCTTAGTACATGAATTTTGATGTTACAGTTCCCAAAACAGGCCACTACTTTATGTAACATGACAGGGGATCTTCAAAGGAAAAAAATAAACAATAAATATATAACTCAGGGTATCGGTGCTAAAGCACAGTTGAAATTATCCTCTCCTCTCTCCTTTTTACTTTTTCTGGCCAAAATACAAACTACAGAAGATGTAAAACCAAAGACTGCCTTCTTTGAGTTGGTCCAAGACAGAAATGAAAACGAAAAGCTGAAAAAAAGGACTTCTCTAGAACATGCAAATTTATGGTCGTGGTCATCACCTTGCTTACAGACAGTGGAACACTATTTTTGTATGGTGTCATTACAGTATTTTCCACATTAAATGTTAAAATATATTAGCTGTCACAGACCATGTCTATATTTAAGATTATCGATTTGAGGAGAGAAAACTACAGGAAAAATAAAATCACATCCCTATCCTCTTCCTTGACTAGATGCTCTGCTAGACTCATTAACAGCCATACAAGCCACGGAGTTGGTACCAGTGTGCTGACTAACAATTTTTATTTCCTGCCAGAAAGAAGAAAGTGGCTTATCTTGAGTTTTCTTGGTTTTTACAACAGCTTCCCCTTTACTGTAGCACTGCTACCACATGTAAAAAGGGAAGAATGCATTACATTTTGGAAAGAATGAAGGTGTATTTTCTTTCCTTGATTTCATCCCTTTAATACAGTTTGCATTCCTTTAACACAGACTCTGATGGGTTGTTTTTTGTAGGCCTTCCTTAGTAACCAGGGTCAAAATCTAGGAAGAATTCCATCCCATCTCTTTAAATAATCAGGTGTATATAAGCCGAAGGGGGAGGTGTTCTTGCTCTCTTTTGCTTTCTTTTCCTTCACGGGCTAGCACACTGACAGGCTCTCGGTGTTTGGGCCTGGCTTATTTGTGTTAAGCTAGGCCTACTCTGAGGGTTGTTTGCCTGGGCCAGCGGCGAAGGTTAAGAATCTGCTTTTCGTAAGGAAAGTAGTGAATTTACTATTGTATTTGTTACTTACTGAGTTAATTTCTAATTTTAGATTGTATATATTTGTTTGTCTCCTTTCCCTTTTTGTCTCCCTCTCCCCTTTCCCTTCCCCTTGTCCCTTATTGGGGTTGTTTGGGGGTCCCTGTCTCGTTGTACCTACTATATAAATTTAATATATGTAAATATATTTCTTCAATTTTCTCTTGCTGCTTTTTTGCCGTTTTGGGAGAGGGAGGGGGAATCTTTCTTGTGAGGTTTGGCCATTGGCAAAGAGCCAACCCAAACTTTCACACAGACCCAGTTGCAGTAGCAGCTGTAGGAGTTTAAATGCAGCCAAATTACTCCCAGATTGCTATCTTTTGACCCTTTTTTTCAAGACCTGGACAGATCTGAACAGGAATAAGAAGGACTATGTCCATGAGCTCCTCTCATTATGAGATTCCTTTTCAGCTTCTTCCCAAGTTGTTCAATCTTTTAAAAGCCCAAGCCCTGCAATATCAGTAACAACACCCTTGATTGCAAAGGCAAGTTTGAGAACAAGGGCAGCATCATTAACAATCCAAGAGTAAATGGCCAACGGAAGCATTTTAAACATGCAATTTTCAAAACAGACTGTAATTCCTTAATCCTGTGAGAAGAAGATCCTACATGCTCACATCAGCTGAAACTGTACATACTTTTCCAAGCCCTGGTCTTCACTTTTGTATCTAGAGCAGATGGCCATTTCGCCGCATTCCATATGACAAAATGGAGTAAGGAATAAAGACACAAAACCTCCCAGCACTTTGTATCAGCTACAGTCCTGTGTAACAGCAGAGACTCTCCATGGTTTCTACTCTCAGCAACAAAGTTTGGGGGATTTCTTTGTTTGTTTTAAAGAATTTTCCTCTTGAATGACCTTTTAAATTCTGCACAGCCCCCTTCTAGTCACAGCTTACTATTGCATTTTTTCAAGGATGCTTCACAACCATACGAAGCTTTCAGAAAGATGTAATGTGTAGAATATCCATTCTATTAATTACTCACATCATAACATTTCTGCTGACATCAAGTACACAGAAGCAGGATGTTTCTTCAGCAAGGAACAATGAAATCCTTTTTTCAAGCTGTTAAAGACAGACATTTTTCCTGCCCTGGTCATTTGAAAGAATTCAAAGAAAACTTGGGTTTTCACACTTCACGAACACTTTCTCCATTCAGACTCAGTTGCAATACATCATCTACATAAAATTAGTATTGTGAGTAAATATGAGCAATGTGAGTACTTAGACAAGCTACTATAGTAACTCAAGCTACTATAGTAACAGGCAACTCAGGACCTGTGAATAATTTATGCAAGCTACGAATTAAGAGCATCAGGGTACAGACAATTCATATCCATTCAAATGCAGCACAGATCACATGTGGCTCGGCAAAGAAAATTCCATCTGTCCCACCTCTAGGGTCAGCAAGGATGCAAAAGCAGGCTGGCTGCTTCCACTCACTCTGGAGATATCAGCCACACACTGCAGCTTTATAGAGAGACATGTGGCCAGATCCATGTGAAGTCATTACAGGTCCAAGCAAATGAACATGGAGGCACTCAAGTGTGGCCACAGCACCAGGTTCATGGTGTGCTCATCATTTCACATACAATACTACAGAGAACGTTCAGATGAAAAATAGAATAAATTTATAGAAGGCATACTGCATTTGCACCTAAATACCTGTGAAGTCTTAAAAGAAATTGTTGGGCTCATATTCTCCTGATAGAGGTTAGCACTGACAGTTTATAGTACAAGCAACTGAATTCAGTGCACACCAGCAAAGTTGCTGGTATTCACATCTCTCAGTCCTCCAAATTTTATAACTGTGCAATTACAGGACGGAATGAGAGATTAATGACAAAAAATAAAACACACAGGCTTTTTTATGCATCATGATTGCAGTGACAGCTGACTATAAAACTTAATTTAAAAGCCAAGGCTTTGTCTGGTATGTGGCCATTTCCCTCAAAGACATGGAAGAAGAAAACACACACAACCCTAAAGCGTTGCTTTATGAAATACAATCAGTGGAAACACGGTCCTATATCCTAAGCAAACTCTAATAGGAACCCTAATACATACTTCCCCAGTGAGACAGGCATTAGGAGCAATATAAAGCCAACAACTGGGATTCCAGGGCTGCACTTGTGAACTAAGACCCATTTACAGCAATGTGCTGGTTTCAGCTGGGATAGAGTTAATTTTCTTCACAGTGGCTAGTACAGGGCTATGTTGTTGATTTGTGCTGGCAGGCAGGTGTTCAGCCATCTCCAGGAAAGCAGGACCCCATCACACAGAACAGTTACTTGGGAAGACAAAACCCAATCACTCCAAACGCCTCTCTCTTTTCTCCTTCTTCCCCCAGCTTTATATACTGAGCATGATGTCTTGTGGTATGGAGTATCCCTGTGATCAGTTTGGGTCACCTGTCCTGGCTGTGTCTCTTCCCATCCTCCCAAGCACCCCCAACCTCTCACCACTGTGGCAGAATGAAAAGCAGAAAAGGCCTTGGCTCTGTGTGAACCCTGCTCAGCAAAACCGAAAACATCTCTATATTGTCAACCCTGTGTTCAGCACAAATTCCAAACACAGCCCCATACCAGCCACTGTGAAGAAAATTTACTGTATCCCAGGTGAAACCAGCAAAAGCATTTACAATGGTGATTACAAACAAGATACCTGAGCAAGCAGATTTGCTGCTCACCCAAGAGGGTAGAGTGCTCCAGTGCACCAAGAGACAGATTCTGTTTCCAGCTCTACCTGAAACTATTTTGTTCAGCTTCTCAATTTAAATACTTGAAAGAGAAAGACAGAGGGGGAAATGTCTGCTCTCTGAAATAACAGTACGTAATTTTACTTTGGAACAAGAGCAATTATTTCACAAAACTGTAAGTAGTCGAGATGAGGCCAAAATTCCCAGCTTGCAGTTCAGAATTGCAGCCACAGTGGATGCCACCAAAAGAAGAATGGAAACCTCATAAAACAATATATTTTGCAAGCTGAGATTGATTTGTGCAATCTAAAAACAAAAATCGCAGATTTGTGGCTAACATGGGAAAACATAAAACAACAACAAAAAAACTTCCACGCTACTCAGAAGGCGGTATGAGATTTACAATTTACCCACAGACAAAGGAACAAAACCTGATAGGGGTTTCTCTGTAGAGGTTATTGCCACATGGTAAGCTGAAAATAAAGTAAATAAATACAAAAACATGGGTAAGTGAGAAGATGAAAGCTGAACAAAAGACAGGTGTAGGGTCAAACAGAGAAGCAGATTGCTCCCAGGCAAGCCCAGGCCTTATTGCAGTGGTTGTAATAAAAGTTAAATTTACCATAAAAGCACTGTCAGAAACATAACACAACATGAGTGTTGCAGATGAAACAAAAGGCTCCAGTGAAATAAAATCTCTGCTTGGGCCATTTAAAATCTGTCATTATTATGGAGTAATATAGCTTAAAGGAAACAAAGGCAAAAGAAGACTTGTTCAGATTGAAAGCTTAACATTATATTAATGAAATCAATAAAATTGCACACTTGGGATGTAATGCCCTGAGTTGCTGAGCACAGAGTCCGGTGACCTCAATCACAAGATTAAGCTGTTACACAGATGGAAAATTCGATCGCGAGGAACAGACAAAAGACTGCTTGGGAATAAACAGTCAGATATTGGGATTGGAGAGCAAGGGAAGATTTAAAATTTAATTTTAAAAAATAAACCATTATTATAATTAAGCCATTTAAAATAATTGGGACTATCTAATATTTCAAACATGTGCAAGTCGCCAAAGCCCCACCGTGCAACACTGAGGCCGCAGTTTGTATTTGACAAGGTTTGACATTTTTTCATAGAACACTCTGCACAACTACAAGAAAATGCAAGATCTGTGGCTCAGGCTGTAAAGAAAGTATTGCCATTAAAGGCTGGACTGAATAGTTTTTGAACCAAACAACAGAAAATGGCATCATATGTTAAATAGAAGAACCTTTTGGGTTCATTCAGCGGTTATAATCAAAAAACCAGATGGTAATCTGAGAATCTACATGGTTTCAAAGGAACTAAATGAAAATATCAAAAGAGAACATTTTCATCTGCCAACTTGAACAACACAGTGATGCTGCTCTCTAATGGTGCAGCCAGATTCTGGCAAATACCTCCTCAAGAGATAAGTTCCAAAATAAATTGTTTTGATTACATAGATTTTTCAGACTTCCTTTTAGCATATGTTCTATACAGAAGTGATCGATAAAATATTACTACATCAAATGTTCAGAGGAATTCCTTGTGCATGGAGTGCTAGGTTACTGATATAGGAGTCACTGCAAAGACATATGAAAAAGTAACGTCACATATTAAAAATAGTCATAAACTCCCCTAAAATATGTGCAATAAAAATGCATTTTTAAACAGGATAAAGTTCAGCAGAGGAACTGAGTTCTTTTCAAGAGAAAAGTAAAATACATCTTACAAAATTTAAGAACAATTTGAGAAACTTCAGGAACAAACATGCTGATCTGATCCGTGATAGCAGTGTTGGAAATTCATCTTGGAAGTTTCTGCTATAATAAGATGCCGTCTGTGAATTCAGCATCATAGGTATGAATAAGCTCTTTTTCAACAAAGAAAACTGGGTACCTGCTCAAAGAAATATGCAGTCTTGTAGATCAAGTAATTTTTTTAATAAGACAGTTGGGATGTAAAGAACCTAATAGAGAATGGACATCCTGGAACACAGGATGATTTAAAAATTCTCACCACATCACTGGTACTAAAATATTTCTAATTCCTATGCAGAACTATCAAAGTTTCCTTGGATAAAATACAGAGTGTTCTGAAAGCCATACAAACATTGTAAATGGTGGTTTTCATCTGTAGATTTTACTGCAAGCCCATTAAGGTTTTAAAACACAGACTTTAGTAATAGACATTTTCAAGGGCTAAGTGCTGAGAGTTTAGTGCCTTAGTGAATAATTGTTTATAGATTAAAAGCCTTAATTAAAACAAATAGAAATTCTTTGTCTCAATTTAGCAACGAAGATTAAGTGCATCTCTTTCAAGGATACAAAGACTGGCACTGCATTAACAGAAATATAATTCAATATTGGAATATAGCCCAGATAGCAAGACATTACCAACAAATACACAGCACACGTTTCCCACTAAGCATTAAGGCAAGTAAAACGAAAGTACATGTGCACAAATGATGGATTTGTTCTCAAAAGATGATGCATTATAGCAATGCAGCAAAATTATCAAAAGATTGCATTAAAAAACCAAAACTCTAAACTTTGAGTCAGAAGCGCAAGAATTGAAGTTAATTTAGGAGTACCACTTAAAGCCATAGGGTCTAATTATACTCAGGGTTTAATCTGTTTTCACAAGTCCTCCTACAGGTGGATGCACAGCAACATTGAAATGGAACCAAAAGTGACCATCAGGATTGCCGGACAGGCCCCGCACCAGGATGGCTCACAAGCAAAACAAGAAGAGTGTTGAAAAAAACTGAAACCAACAGGTGAGAGCAACCATTTCTTTAAATTCTAAAGTGTCAGGACCGTCAGATACAACTGGAATACATATCACTTCCAGGATGAAAACAGCATTTGCATTGTACAGCACAAGATAAGTAGGACTGTAACCACTGACAGCAAACAGCAACTGACTGGAACAGACAGTAAAAGATTTCCTGAGAGATACAAGTTCTGCCTAAACTTCAGGTCCATCAGTCACTTCTATGTAGAAAGAACTGCCCGCTGTATTATTGGGAATTACCACATTTCTAAGACACCCAGCACACACATCTTAGTGGTGTGCTTGTTGCAACTACTATTAGTTTTCCCTCCTTGCATTGCTGCATAATGTGGGACACTCTGTAAAATTTTGTAAGCACTGGAGAGCAGGAATTACATATATACATAATATTAGAATAACAAAATACAAAGGAACTTGATTGAGGAAAACGAAAACAGCATTGCTACAGCACAAATAATATCAACAGAGAAAAGTAACCAGAATAGCAACTTTATTTCTAGGGGAAATAAACGAAATAAATAAATCTCTTCAAAGCAACCTGACAGAACGTGGGTAATTTACAGAATGATTCACTTGCCAGAAGCACCTGCTACAAAGCTGTTTAAAAGGGGAAAAAAAAAAGCTTCCTCACTGCTTATTGAATCTGCAGAGGAGGAAAAATAAAATCCTCTCTCGAAGACAAAGCACGACCCATGCAAACCTCATCATCTGTCAGATCACCTTATCAGAAAGGGATGCCTACCAGCTCAAGCAAACAATATAACAAACAAAATGCACCTAAATCTGCCATAGCAGCAGGTACTTCTAAAGTGAAAATGGTAAGAACCAATTAATGAAAGTCATCCTAAAGCTTCTTCTCAGAAGAAATAAGTTTCCCCAATCAACAAACCAAGATAACCCACAAGTAGGACTGATTCAAAATAGTATGACAGTAACTCACCAAATTCTCTACAGAAGGACAACTTACATCTGTGATAAGTTTCAGAACATTAGTATTATGAATGCTCACATTAACTAAACAAAGTAACTACAACTAACTAAGAACTGAGAGATTATTAACATTAATTAATATACTATGCTAGACTGGAAGACATAATTTCTTGCAAAAACAGAATAAAAGGATGTTCACTGAAGTTATTTTTATTGCTTTAATCCTTACTTTTTTACATACTTATATAAAAAAATTCTGGAAGGGATCTCTTAGCTCACTGTGGATGACACTGAGTGATTTCTGGATTAAGACTATAAAGCTCAAGCTTGAAAATCCTCGGGTACTATTTAAGCAAAAAAGCAATACAAAGACATCAAGCCAATCTAAGAAATTATTTATAAATAAACAATAAATCAGCATACTGATAGACCCCTTTGTTCTTTCAAATCAGCTGCTTTTTATTCTTCATGTTTATCTTTTATCATTATCAAGACAAATTCTGAAGCTCTGATTCAGACCATGAGTCATAGGAGAATCAGATCTCGGCACAGAGTAGAAACCCACACAAGTTTCTGCAGATTGGTATTAATAATATCTTGCGTCAGTTTGACATAAACAATTTTGTGAAAGTAAATACAAAAGGCAGTTACCACTCTCTGAGCCAATTTTAATTCCACTGTTAAATAGTGCCCACCAAACAATATCTCCCTTACTTGATAATTTAAATAAGTAGAATGAACTTTATCTGGCCCTTACATAGATTTATACATCATCCATAAAGCAGTTCTCCTGGTCATCTTGAGTGTTAGAAAACTTCATTGCATAGTCTTGCGTATCTCTACCTAAACTAGTCCCAGTCTTTATGGGAAACACCAGGAATGCAGAATATGAGTGTCATTCTCACTTATACTTTTGGGAGAGAAGACTCATCCATTATGTTCTCTCTTGCTTTCTGCTTCTGCTGTTCTCCAAAGCTCTAGAATTGCAACTGGTAAATATACCTTTATTGGAAAAAATCCACTCCGCTTTAGCTTAAGAATTTAATGTACTTACAAATGTATTTGAAAACTTACACTTAATATTATTACTTGATTTCTTTCTCAACTCAGAGACATGTCTGTTTTCATGTAACTTAATTATGATAAATAATTCCCTTTATTTTTGTGGTTTTTAAAGCTAGATTGCCTGCAATTAGCATAGCAAGAGATTAAGTTTGTGAAAGTTAGCACATGCATCATTCAAAATGTGAGGCAGCACTGCAAGAGCAGAGAACATGCCAGCTCTAATTAAATATAAACAAACTGTCCTCTCTCCTCCATTTTAACTTCTCCTTTATAAAAAAAAATTCATTCTTAAAATAGCAAAGTCCATATAAAAATATAAATAAAATATTTACCAAGTAAAATATTTCTTACGAGTTTCTAAACTGAACTGATTATTATGCAATAGCCTTCTTGTAAGCATTCCATTTTTAATATTAATTTTCATAACCAGTGAATGAAACATGGATACATACCTGCAATTTCCTCTATGGAGTTAGCTCTCATGTCCAAAAGAACTGTGCCATTCAGGATACAGCTTCTCAGCTCAAACAAGCTATGAAGTGATAGCGTGGCAACATATGGTTTGCTCCACCTCTCTCCACCATCCTCTACATCTTCCTCAAACTTCAACCACCTATACAAACAACCAATTTTATACCTTCGTTATGCACAAGAAATGAAAAACAAATTACTTCTATGGATATTGAAAGATAACTGTTAAACATGTCTTTGGATTACACTTTATTTTTCCTTTGTAGGAAACAGAAACTTCCCTTGCCTGCTTCTTTGCATATAATGCTGTATTATACCATTTTTGAAGGTAAGTTCTGACCACAGAGATGAAGCATCATTGTACTTTACAAGAACTTTGACTAAGTCTTTGGTATACAATGATAATTCTGTGATAGAATAACAAGTAGTATGAAAAGGAATCTGGAAAGACTTCAGTAGAGTAAAAAGATATATGAAACTGGCATGAAAGGATAAAGTCTTTTGTTACTAGCCATCCAGATGAACTTTCTTGCATGACTGATTTACTGGTAAATATTATGCTTAAAATTTTAAATGAATATTAAACAAACAAGCAGGAATCTGATGAGTTTGTTGACATATACAAAAGTCTTTCAATCACACACAGATACTGCTGCGTGGAGACAGCTTAGCAAGGTTTGAATAGCTGCAACTGCAGCTCACGCCTGAATCACTTGACTCAACATCACCCATGTTATGCGGACAGGGCAGCAGAGAAGTCAAGCAGAGCCTCACACCTTGACAGCATCTTCACACTTACTTCCAGACAGCAAGTGTATAGTCTTTAGACCTCTAAAGCTGAGGAATTTCCAGTTTTGCCAAGCATCATAGCCCAACAACACAGCAGGCACAGCTGTCCCTTTTCTGTTCCTGGGCCACCTGTGTAGCTCTCCTCCTACTTGTAAAATATGCACATGTACCCATGTTTTAGATACTTTCCTCCTTTCAGACCCTGTGTACCAAATTCTTCCCCTTCTGCTGCCATCCCCTGAGCAGCCACCACTTCAGTGACCCACACATCAGCGGAATATCTGCTCTCTTCCTGATACATTCCACTTCTTCAAACTGTCCCGACTGCCTTCTAATCATTCATTATTTATATAGACAATTTACTCCTATTCCTTGGGTCCTCCAAAATCTCCAGTCTCTGATGTCTAGTTCTCTCCTCCTCTTTTTATTGAAACATTTTCCCTCCATTCCTCTGTAAGGAAACTAGCCAGTTTCTTATCTCATCTCTGCCCATGAGAACTCCTTCCTCTCCATCAGACTTCTGTTCTCCACTCTCTTTTTTGCAATCTCTCTTCTCTTCCCAGCCTAGCCAGGCTAGCCCCATTACGTTTCTATTTTTCCAGAGAATCAGCAAGGAGAACACAGCAACACAAAAATTTCCTTACCAGAGCTGAGCCATAAAATTGAATTTCTATATGCAAATGAGGTTTTCCAAATAGATTTTCAAAACCATGTCCAAATGGACATCAAACACAAGCGAACACACTCCTCCCCCATCAAATTCAAAGCCATGTTTTGACAAAGATGAGCTATAACAACTTAGGAAAGTTACCAAGAAGCATGTGAGAAGGAAAAAAAAGTTCTTAATTTTTTTTTTCATTTTGCAGTTGCAAAATACCTATGTATTTCTCTTCTCCTACTTCTGTTTCTGTGCACATTTCTAATCTCTTTAGGAGATTTATAAGATTACCATCTTTATGCTTGGGTATTCCCAATTATTTCTGATATACCATAATCTTGTTTTATGCTGATTCAAAAAAAAAAAATCATGCTACCTATATTCTAGAAACAATGATCCAAGCACAGATTCTTACAGAATATCATCAGAAATCTCATACTGTCATTACCTTCTGTTCATGTCAGTAAGTCTTCAGCATTGCTTATCTGATTACACTGCTGCAGTCTGTCCTTGGTATTACCTGTTTTAAATCTACTGACCATTTGTAAACAGAATTTAAACGAGCTGTAAAAGACAAACATGTTCTTAAAATTTTAAGACAGCTGACTGGAAAGAGGCAGGCTCACTACCAGAGCTTGTAACTTACTAGGGATACATGGAGAAGTCTAAATCATGAGAACAGCTTTAGTTAGAATGTGTGATGTCAGACATCAAAGCTTACACACAACATAAAAATCCATAGGAAACTATTGCTACTGCTCAAATAATTGTACTTGCCATTGTGATCAACTCCATCTGGGTTTCAATGAATTGGAATAGTATAATTCCACGAGTTGCATCCCATTTTCTACTGTTACTGAAACCTTGGTTTTTAAGCACATTATCATACATTGCTACTTAATGGGCCAACAGCCTAGCACATGAAACCAAATCATACCCAACTGAGAGGATGCTACATTTGGAATAAACTTCTGTTTTTATTTTAATAAGCATAACATGAGTTTACACATCTCATCAATGGAACATCATTTTATCACCTTTTATCTTTTCAGAAATATTCCTATTATGTCAGATAATCCTTATTTAACATATCAAATGAGAAACAGTAGCAAAAAACGTAAACAAATCTAATCTTACACACAGACTTTCAATTTTAAGTGTTCAAATGGTTTTAACAGCCATAATACCATTCTCCATTCATATACAAGACTCAGTGACAGAAATGCCTTTGAAATACAAATTCAGGTATAAACCCCAAGTTTGCCAATTTCCTACTCCTTTTAAGTTCCTCAAAGACAAATTTCAATATATCTACTTTTGCATTTTAATTCCTTTAATTGGTATGATTGATAAATAAAAGCCCTTCATAATTTCCTGGGAAACACCACCAACCCCATTTGTATATAGAGCTTGTGTCACATATATCCCATGTGTTTGGAATATATTTAGAGCTATCTTAGTTATGTCTGATTGCATAGAAGAACACCTTCCTTCTTATGGCTGTCTTTTACTGGGGAAGACTAGCATAGGTCTATCCATCACACAGTTTAGTTCCTCTGACAGAGTACTTGCTGGGAAAAAACTTGCCAACAAGAGTTTCAGCAAGGTGTGTTACTAGATGAAAAATATTACTCAAGCATGTGTGTGTACATAGACCACATGAATATGTTACATCTTCTAAAGCCATCTTCATCAGTTTCTCAGGCATCAATAAAAGAGTGCACATGCTTCATTGTTGTCTCAGTTACATTTTCTGCACAATATGAAATGGGTGAGTTAAACTCCTCCTACTTTATACTGTGGTACGTCTGCAGCAGAGATACAGAGTATGTACTCACTCACACCCTGCTCAGCAGTCAAGAGTATTAATGTAATCTCACAATCTGCAAAAATTTCCACATGAGCTTGTGCCTGCCTACACTGATCTGAAAACGAATCAAAGTAAACAAGCATGTCAGGAAAACACCAAAAGTGAGAAACCTAAGTGTTTTGTGACTTAGTTTTTTCAGAAGAAAGTTTTGATCCAGGCAAAACGCTTTTCACTTTCTAAGTTTCCACAGCACATCCAGTCCCTATTTCTAGTCACTACTAACAATTTACTTTCCAAATTATGGACAGAAGTTTATTTTCCTAACTGTGGTGTTTCATTAAACTTCAAGCCTAAACACTTGCATGTTGGTCCCAAAGCGTCTTTCTATTTTCCTCCTTTTTACAATTTTTTTTTCTGTTCCATAAACATAGTAATAGTCTCCAGATATTTTCAGCTGACATTAGCAGATAAATGAGTCCCAACAGTTTGGGCAAAAGTCATTACAAATTAGGCACTACTTTGCAGCCATGACACATTTACTGCTTTCCCAACAGCTACAATTTTCAGCTACACTACTGGGTGTGTAAGGTAAGTCTAAGTGTTATGTTTCAGTGTGTTTCTTCACAAACTCACTGGAAATTATTTTTTTTCAGAATAGAAACTATACATCATGCATTCTCCACAGAGAATGCACAATGGTACAGCTGGGCCACATACAAAAAACTATTGGTAAGACTGACTGTTGATTTTAAAAGGTATCTGTTTCTTCTGGCTTGAAGTCAATTAATGGGGAAAAATAATTTTATCACTTAATCAACAAAACCAAGCTAATAATTTCATTCTGCTAATTAATTCCATGGATGGGACAGACTAAATCAGATCCTGGGATGGAATAGGCCAGTGCACTTTCTTGCTCCTAGTAATGAATCTGCAGGAATGCTTTTGCTCATGGGAAATGTTATGGAAACTGAGGAATGGCAATCTTTGGAGTTTCCTAAATGCTGAGAAAAAAAAAGACGAAAAAAAAAGAAAAGAAAAAGACAGACCAGAAAAAGACTTACTCTTCCAAAAAATTAATAGAAATACAAGGGACTGACCTACAGATTCAGTCAAAACTTTTCTATGGCTCCCTGTGATATGATACTCTTCTGATCAACCACCAACAAAATGGCTCAAGTACTTTCAGGTAGTTTGCTCAAGGCATGCTTTTAAAAATGTTAAGGCTCAACAGTGTGTAATTTCAATCAAACTGAAATTACAAAGATATGAACTTCATCTGAGTCAACCCAACACTTCAGTCCATGCAGAGCTTGGTGAAATGAATACAAAACAGCTTAGTGCTATCACTCTCATTAAGTGCAACTACCTGGAACTACATCCAAAGCCAGACAATAAGATTTAAAAATACTTCCAAGTGGCCTTTTCCACGCAGATGGAAAACACATAATAAGGCTGGAAAAAAATCAGGGGCTATCTACCCCTTACCATGCTTTTAATCAAATCAATAGTTTTGAAGTCCTGAATCAACCACAGGTATTTAAATTGATGCACTGTATTAGTCTGTAAGCACATGATCTTGCATAATAAACACCATCCTATTTCTAATACTCTACTCGAAGCCACCTAGTTCTTTATGTATGATATCTTTATCTATTTCTAGAGGAATAATACCTCCTAATTTCTTATCATCAGCAAGTTTCATTACTGTAATCCTATTTTTTAATTCAATAGTAAAGCTATTTACTAAGACTAATTCTTCAGAAATTAGCTGTCACTACCTTTCACACTAATAGTATAATCTTTCAGCATGACCTGCTGCACCTCTTCAGTTCCTGACCTGCTAATAGAATTTTTACACTAAAACGCAACTTGAGTAATAAATTTCCACTTCTCTATCATATCAAATGCTTTACTTTAAAAAAAAATAGATGCACTGTATTTTCTCTGTTAGAAAACCAAAAATCAATTAGATAATTAAAGAGCATTATTGACTTAGTCTGACATGATATACCATGATATTGCATTTTATCCAGTCTTCCACCTAGCCTCAAGTCTACAATTTTTCTTTCTGTCCTGTATCGTTCTAAGTCTTGCATGGCTCCAAAATCAGACTGTAAGGTCTCTGACCCTATAATTTCTATCCTTTCTTGAACAGTATTGAAATGTTTGCTGTAATACAACATACACCTGACAAACCCACAGAATGACAGGAATTACCCTACCCATTAAATACATGTTCTTTCAGTTTTCTAGGATGGAAATTATTGCACCCTCTTATTTGCACACATAAAGCACTTTTACTCTTGTCTTTATTTTTACTTTGGTTATTTCTCTGGCATCTTCTTTTTTAACAGCCAGCCACCCCATGTCAAATGCAGCCTGAAATTTTAGGATCCAAACTGAAGATCATTTATCTTGACCAGTTCTTTCTGCACAGCAGCCATACTCTTTTGTTTCCATCTTACTTCTAAAGCTAAAGGAGTTTTTACTATTAGCTATTGTGCTTCACTCTTGCATTTTCTGAGCTCCAAACACATTTCTTGGCTGTTTTTTCATGTCCTTTTTCAAGAATTTCATCTTGTTTCTATTAAACATTTTTGATTCTTTATTTCCCAAATGACAATTGGGAAGGCTGTACATATAAACAGATCTACCCAAACAGAAATATACTTCACCTATTCCTTTCTAATTCTATTTTGATCAGAACCACTTGCTAATAAAAATCGTTCTAGTTTTTCAGCAACACAATTCTTTGATGACTTGCAAAGGGTTTGGGGTTTTTTTTAGTTGAACTAAAGAAGCTGCTATTTCCCTGCTTAAAAATAACGTAAGACACAGTGATTTATAATTTTTAATCATAATAGAAGCTGATACCTCTCCTGGGGGGTATGTTCTATGTATTCCTAATCAGTATAAGGACACTGTAGATGATTGCCTTGATTAAATTTTCTCTCTCTGAGTATTAATAGACAATTAAGGAACACAACTACGTTCCTTTTGCAGCACAATCCCCATATGAGAATTTTCTACACATAAAGATCTATATTTAGAAGCTGTCTATGCCTCCTATGGACAGATGAGGGAAGGTCACAGAAAATTCTTTGGCCCTCTGGGAAAGCAGGAATGTGCAGTAAAATTAAAGGGAATACTAACAGCCATATTCATGTCAAACAGACCACATACATGGTTTCCCACAAAATCCCTCCAGAAATTCTGTAATTTTTATCCTACTGACACCAAAAATGTGGTCCACAGACTTCTGGGCACCACTCAGGAACACTGTCAACAACTGAGAGGAAGAGAAAGTTCTAAGAAGAAAAATAAACCAAGGACTGCTGGGAAAATGTGAATTCTTAATGAAAGCAAATTGTCTCCTGTTTAAGTGTTCAATGACAAAAAAATCTGCAATACAAAAGTTCTGTTCTAGTATTAGTTTTTTCAGCAGAAATGCAATTTAAACAGTTGTTCACAATGATTTTGCAGAAATAAAATAATCTAACATTGAAAACTCATTCTCAAAATAAATAAATTTTAAAATAATTAAATAAATAAATTCTCAAAATAAATAAATTCATTGATAGACTATGTGAAAGTTTCATTGGTCCAAAAAAAAAGTAATTTCATTCCTTGCTTTAATCTTTTTATAATGGTAGCTTTATCAGTTTCTTGCAGATTCAAAAAAAATACGAAGTTTCAAAATTTCTTAAAATCATAAGCTAAAATATGAATAAAAGCAATTATTTTTAATTTGTATAAATGGTACGTTTCCTTTAATTTTTTCCCTTGATATTCACTCTGACCTATATTTCATAAATCCAGATGAAAACATTTGGCTCTGTGAAACGATGAATACTGTGTAATACTAGCAGTCTAAGGATTAAAATTATGGGTTTATTAAGCTTTATATCCAAAATCTGTTCCTGAGCTTGCTACAGCTTTGAAATCACTCCTCAATACACCAGCAACCAATACATAAAGAAAATGTTTAAGAAGTCATGAAAACACTCACCTTGCTGTCTCCCTCCACTCTGCATCCTCTCCTTCACGCCAACAAATTTCATCAAGCTCAGTAAAGAGGTCATGAGGAATGTGTTCCTCATCATCATCTTCTGTTCCAAGAATAAACTGCACCCTTTGTGATGGGGTATCTGGAGAAAAATAAAAATATCAAGTCCAAAACACTAATTTTTTTGCCCTGAGCAAACAAATACGATTTCATGAGATTATCTGGACTCTCTCATCCATATTATTTACTGCCACACAAACAAATTATAGTTATGCTCTAAGAACATTGATTTATACACAAGCACATTCAGACTGAGACCTCTTCATTTACTGTAGTTGTCTAGTCTGCTGTTTAAAAAACTCATCCTACAACAGAATGTGAAGTACACAAGTAGGGAAGGTGGAACAGTATCTCCCAGAAAACAAACAAACAAAAAGGGAGCAAAGAGAGCAGCCCAGATATCACTAATAAAAGTCTTTTTACTCCAGTGCTAAAAAAATTGCTTTGCGACTTCGTAAGTCTAAATCTACAGATCTATCTCAGCTCACAAAGCTACTGTACTAAATGTGGAAACTTTGTTGTACCTAACTGGAAAAAGAAACCAAACAAAATCTAATGTGAATATACAACTGAGAACATGAAAAGGAATACAACACTATACCTACCATCCCTTGCCCTTTTGTTAACTGTTTCTACATGGTTAGGCTGCTTGAGATGAACAAGTTGTTTATCCGTCCCAACTTTCCCATTTTATTCTTCCTGTCTCTGTTTTCCCTTACAACACAGTTGTTACTGGTTATTCTTCTTCATAAACTTTAGACACAGTCCACTAAATAGATTTAGAAGACATACTATTCTTTGTTCATATCACTCAAAAAATTTCCAATACTCACAGAGTACCTTAAAGTATGTGTACATTCAATGTTAACTTAAAAAACAAAAACCCTATTTGCTTATTTAAATACAAATCTCAAATGAACGAACTATGATGAAACTCATCCTCTCTAGAAATATGTAGCTGCTTTTTCTGTTAATGTATTTTAGATTTCTGAAAGGAACCAAAAATCCTTGGCAAGAATGGTGGGGCCAGGCTACCAGTGAACTGAAAAACTGAAAAAATCAGAACAGCTCAGCAGTTCCTTGAACATTGTCTAAATGAAGTTCTGTTCTATAACCATATTTGTAAGACAACAGTATTCCATCTAACAGTGAAGAGCATCACTGCATATGATCCTCAAGCTCTATGGATTTTGGAAAAACTGAGATGATAACATCCACTGTATGCAAATTAAAGAGCAAACACAGCACTGATCAAAACAAATTAAATGGGCCACTGACACAGAAAATTAAATTCAGCAATAAAGATACCTTTTTTTGTTGCAGTACTTGCTATAGCAATGAAACACAAATAGTACATGACAGTTTTCATCTGAGGTCTATAAGCTTAAACAGAGTGTAAAGACATAGTACAGTCAAGCCTATTTACTCCTTCAAAAACCAAGGAAATTAAACCCAAGAAGAAAAAAGGCAGAGGGAGAGAGAGATGGGCTCAGGTACTACTAAGCTCTAGAGAACAGAACTGCAGAGGGACAGCTAAGGAGACAGAAATTACTTTTGGTGAATCATTGAAGAACAGCAACAAACTCCTCCATCTGATCCCTTCTTTGCTTTCTCTTCTCTCTCACTGTTCAGTCCTCTTTTTTCTTTAAAACCACTCTACCTCTTGTTTTCATTGGAGACTAGAAAACACATTCTAGTCCAGAAGTGTGCAACTTCTTAGGACTATTTTCCACAAGGACGAAATTCAGTGAGATACGAACTTCGAAAGGGCAAGTGCATGACTAGTAACAGAACGTGGAAAACAAGCTGCTTTGGTAGAGAGCTGGACTGCAGTGATAATCGGAGAATAAGCATTGCCAGGAACATCCTGTACTCTTGATAAAATCAGCACTAGAACTGATTTGCAGCAACTGCTACTGTTAAGTAATAAATGAGCAGTGTTGTACAGCAGAGCTGCAGTTTTATGACAGTTATGATACTCATGCAAATACATGCTTTCAGCGTGGGAAGGAAAGCAGAGGATCAGCAATCTCTTGAAGTCAGGTGAGTATTAACAAGGAACCACCTTACTGCAGCAATTTGCTCTTACTGGGTCTTCTGTGTAACAAGCTACATGACAGACAACAGCGAATCACAGAATCATTTAGGTTGAAAAGAAATCTAAAATCATCAAATCTAACTGCTAACCAAGCATTGCCAAGTCCACAACTAAAGCATGCCCCTAAACACCACATCTATAGAAATTACAAAGCATGCATTAAAGTATCTTCTTCCTTGTTAACAAACCAGTAAAAAAAGCCACCACCTATCTGGCTATCTTTCTTTACTGCTGTGATTTCTATTGGTGTTTGAAACTGCAAACCACAGCTCCATTTTCAGACAAGATGGAAACTGAAAAAAAAAAAAAGTTATCACTTGCTTTATAGTACAATAATTTTATTTCAAGGACAAAACACCAAGAGAATTAAACAATATGAAAATAATAATAAAAACAACAGATCTGTTGGTTCTACATATAAAACTGAGTTAACAGGACTACTCATGTGAGCAATGCCAGATGGATTTGGCTTCTATTCATAAGAGTAATAAATACCAAATATGTCATTAATATGTTATATAGAAAATGAGTAATATGTGATTCAAAAATAGCATGAAAGTATAGTTCAGTTGCTGACTGAAAAACTGTGATAACTTAATCCTCAGTCTAGAAGCATAATATTTGCACACTAGGACACTCAATGTATTCTGCAGTCTAGGAAAACAGAAATTGGCTTCAATATTATTTTTGTCTATCCCTACTTCAATTAGTACAGACAGCATAAAAAAAATCCTTCATATTATTATTGCTATTTCTAAAAAGTAATGAAAGCAATCTAGATTAATCTTTAAAAATTAAATGAATGGTCCTAATTTGTTACATACTGCAGTTGTTTTATATCAGAGTTATCAGAAGGCAGCATGAATTTAAAGTTTCATGACAAGCAGCTGATGAGTTTCCCAAATAACTAGCTCATCACCAGTTCAGGGAATCCTCCAGGACTAGCTGGGATGGGCAGAAAGTCTGGTACACAACAGGAGCAGGAGTCCTACCAACAAACACTCCTGCTTGTCATGAGTCATGTCAGTCAGGAGAAGTTGAAGCACTTTTCTCTTTGCTCTGGCTCTACTAGCCCAGGGGAGCCTCCAGCCAAGCTCTGTGTCATACCTGGGTTTCTCTGGGCTTGTGCAGCACTCACACAGACATCCAAACTACCTCAGATACCTCAAATTCATTGCATGTATGGAAATCCTCAGTACTCCAAGTTTAAAAATCTCACTAAATCCGCTGCACTATCCAAAGGGTAAAAATTAAGACCTGGTGGATAAGCTACTGTTGAAACTCACAGTGGGACTCAATGCTGCAGAAAGGGAATGACCCTGCAGAAACTTGACATACTGATCACTACTTTTGTAAAACCATCAACATCCCTAAAACAAACACAGGCGTGCCAAAATAGCAGATCTGAAAACCAGAAGTGCTAATAACCCAATTACCAGAGGACAACATGAAGGGCTGTTCCTGGAACAGCGCTGAGCGCAGGCAGCAGCAAACACTGGCATACATCACCATCCCATCTTGCAAAACACATGTAGGAAAGAATCATAACCTGCACTTCCCCCATTTAAAACACCTCCAAGTGCAACCACAATTCTGGATCAGGACTTCTCCCTCTTGCCTAAGGAAACAAGGTAAAATAAAGACTTGGGCTGGGGTCACAAAGGAGGACCACTCTCAGTCCCTCCACATAAATTCAGCTCAGCGAACATTCTGCTCCGCTACACCAGTCACAGTAATCCACATTTCCTTCTTAGTGAGTGCCAGGATTTCTTCTGGGACAAACTGCCCTGCCATCAGGAAAAAATGTACACAATCCACCCAGGCAACATCACAGTGCAGAAATACAGCTGTGGGTACATATAAAATGTATCCAAAGCCTGTCCTCTGCTGTTGATTAAACTCTAAAAAGGGTGCAAAAATGTCTTTCTGGTAACACTTTCTTAGTTCACTTGTCTAGAACAGGTTTCTGTATTTCTAAGCCTGCTGAACTTGTATTTAAGGGTAGTATTAGCAGGCAAATACTTCTTACTGGGGTCAGCATATGCAGGAGTGAAAGATTACTTTTTCAACATTAGAAAACGTGCTAAATGTTAAAATGCTTGCAAACACCACAGAGGTGGTGAATGGGGCTCTCCACCCACCTCCTTCCTCTGCAGACTGGACTCCATCAACCCTTAGCTCAGCAATCAGTAATGGCAGGGATCTTTTTTTTTTTTTTCAATTAGAAAATATGGTAAAAATTAAAACAAAATTTGCATTACTAAAGTCCACATAAAATAGTAAACAGTCACACAGGACCCTTTTGAAAATTTCTTCACAGATCTTAGAAATCACATGTTAGGTTGGGAGAAAGTATTCCCTTGCTTGCTCTTCTGGCACTTTATCCCTATAGGTGAAATCTTGGTTGAGGTAGCCATCCCTGCACTTCCTTCACAGGAATTGTTTCCATCAACTCAGGGCTATAACAAATAATTCCATCTTTTGGATTTGACAATATGGACAGTTCCCAAGCTTCAGTTCTCTTCTTTTTGCTAGACTCTTAAAACTGCAGTTATGATACATTATTTTAATCCAGATTTGCAGCAACCTGTTCCACAGCTACTCAAAATTCAAATTTCCAAGTTCATCCTTTAACACACAAAGCCTATAGTTAAGCCTAGGTGAATTCTCTTAACAGCCATATTCTTCAAAAAATAAATGTATATTAATAACCCTGCAACATTTGAGATTAGGTACTAAACATAATCAGTTGAGTCCTTCCATTAAAACCTTCCATCAAGCCCTTCTATTAACCAAGAGAAGTCCCCCTTTGCAATCCACTTTTTGGCTTACATTACCTTCAGGGAGTCTTTCCTGAACCGTGCATGCAGTCCTCTGTCAGGTTCACCTCCAGGGCTGCCCTGCTTGCCTCGCCACATCCAATATCATGAATTACAAATTTAAGCCTCTTTAAAACTAGGGATTACTAAAGCCAGATTTCTTAAAAGAACAAGGCAAACCTTCCACAACCCCAACAACATGTAGTTCTACAAGACACACAAGGCTGTAATGAAATGCCAGTCCTCACAGCTGTGTTCACTTTAACCCTCAACAGAACCTGTCCTTAAAGACACCCTGACCAGAGCTAAAATCTTCCTATTCCACTACATTTTAAAACATCAACATAAATAGCTTTCACTCACCAGTACCAAAGAGCAAACAACAGACATCAAAAATGCCACCAAAAACTGCCACTGAAATTCACAGGCACACCAAGCAAGTGCAACTCTACCAGCCAAAGGGAAATCTGCACCAGGTTTTGGTGCCATCACAATCCCCAGTGCTGACAGAGCTTGTGGCCCTGCAGCTCACAGGGGCTGGCACCAATCACCCTCGCAGCAAGCAGCACCAAGGAGACATTCCAGGCCAGAAACGGCTTTTTTTGACAAATTAGTTTTAATTTGCATCAATTCCCTAATTTAATCCACAGAGCATCCACAATACTTGCCCCAGAAGGAAGCTATGGAGGAGGGGAGCTTAAAGCTGGCATGAAACTGGGGCCTTAATTACAACAGCAGCATTTCAGCTGGGAAGAGTAAACCTCCCCAATGATGCAAATATCACTACTGCATTTATAACTCGAGTGGATAATTTTACTGAATTTCTCCTTCTCTTAAAAAAAAAAAAAAAAAAAGGCATTAAAAAGCAAGATGGTGAAAATCCAGACCTTGAAATCACTTAGTTTGCAATTTTTACTATCCAAAAAAGCCTCTCCATGAGCAAGACATCTAATTGGCAAATTGTGCAATTCACAGGCACCTCATTAATGCAAAATGGAAACACCTTTTAGAACCTCATCTCATTGAGGGGCAACAGACAGCAAGAATCAGGTGTAGGGAAAACAAAACATGAGTAACTGATCCGTGCTCCCAAATGACAGGACTCTTTTTTTTCTTCCACTAACTATATATTCTACATATTATTTGTCTACTCTGGAGTTATCTCTGAATCTGCACACTGAGAACACTTGGGTTATTTTTGAAAAGTGACAGTAGGAGATTTAAAAAAAAAAAAAGCTTACGAGCTGATGTCAGAATGTTCTAAAAAATCTATTCTCCTCAGAAACCTTTCCTCAGAAAGTAGCTGGGACAGATTTCCCAGCCAGAATTCAAAGGGATTACTAGGAAGCTTCCAGCTCTTGGCATTACATTGACTACAGGTGTTTTCTGACCATGTTGATACAAAAGAAAACAGTTTAAGAAATTGTTTTTTACTGGATATGAACCAGGTGGTACCTGTCCACTCTGCAGGGCACCTGCACAGCCCCACAGCACATCGTGCATCACACAGCTCCCTCAGAGCAGAGCAAGATCTGCACCTGATGGTACTACACAGATTAAGTTATAAATTATACAGTTAAAAATTATGACAAAAAGTAATGCTTTACCCCATGCTTGGTTAACTGAGCAGTCTGGAGCACTTCATGTCTGAATATTTCAGGTCTTTGCTTGTTCCAGAATCTCTATTACTCAGTTGTTGCATCTTTTGCTTTTATTATACTCCTTTCATACTTCAATGCTTCAAAACACTGCTAATTTATTCTCTTGTATCATAAAAATCCTTATGCATTTTTCTGACTTACTTCAAAGCACTGCTTTCTATCAGTTGGTTTCACAGTGCTTATTTTCTCTATCTTTCTTCTTGCACCTGCTCATCAAAATGTTTTTTTCTTTCCCATCCTCCCTTGCAGTTTCCAAGCATACAGCCTTCTTCTATTCAGCAGAAATGCACTGAAAGGTGTCAATACGGAGACGGAGCTAAGCATTTCTGCGTGCTCAATTAAAACCAAATGATTCATAAATTAAGGGACTAGTTTGCATCTACTCTCTCAGGTAATACTGTCTTGAGTTATGCAGCAAGAGAAGGAAGTGTATTTGTCTTCCTTCCAACTTCCTTCAGCCTCTGGGTACTGTTATAACCTTGTGGTCATGGGGAATGAAAGCTAAGAAACATTACTGAGGTTTAATGGATTCATATTTAGTGTGAGAAGTATCTGTTGCTCCCTCTGTGTAAATAAAGGATAGAAAAATTATGTTTATATTCTCTCTAAAGTCAAAGTTTCTCCCCAGGCAGCACAACAACCTGTCTGAAACCCCTGTAAGGAAAAATCATAGCAAAAGCAAGGATGTGAATATAGACTATGATTAATCTCTATATTATTTTGTCTGCCAGCTCTGTATATGCTTAACCCCACCATCACTGTAGCATTTTAGGATTTGCCTTCATTATGCAAATCCCTTTCACTCGTGTCCATAGAATGCCACATTTCTGCCTGGACAGACAGACATCAAAGCTCAGCCAAAGGCTAGTTCACTGGCCAAACATCCAGGCGTCAGACACACAAGGGGAAAACCCCTCAAATTTTACTACTTAGATACTGACTCAGGGTGAAAAGATTGGGTAATTCCAGATTTGTAGTTCTGTCTTTGGATTCCTTTAATTGTTATCAACCAAGCACTTTAAAGAGTATCTTCAGCATCCTGAATCCAGAAAAGACTTGCATGTGTCTGGCCTGCAACTTGTCTGTCAGGTGATGTAACTTACACGCACCCCTTAATTGGTAATTATAACACCTTTACAAGTGAAAATGTTACTTCAAAAACTTTCAGACCTGTACTGATTTCATCAAGTTCACCTTAGGACAAGTGCAATGAACATCAAGTTTACAAACATGCTTGAAAACTACCTTTTTCATATTACTGCTATTCCACTCTCAGAGATCCTTTGAACGCAAGCTGATTTACACTTAATAGAGAATTGTGTTGAACACTGCATTTTATTGTATGCACAACTGTCAAAGACTATTAAGGACAGATTCAGACAGTTAATTTCCGTTTGTTCGTTTGTTTGCTTGTTTGTTTTTTTAACTTTTGACATTAAGAAGGACACAAGCCTAGGTCTCCAGAAGTTGAAAGAACAGAGCTAAGTTCTCAGCCAAAATGTGTCACATACTGGCACTTAAATAAAACCAGATGACTCAACAGAAGACATTGCTTCATAGTTCAAGATATCTCACTTCTTGGCTAATGTAACTTTCAATTGTTTCTTTTTAATCTGACTTTATATGTATATATGCAAATGTTTTTTGAAAGCTATTTTAATAATTTATGAACTTTGTTGTTTTCCAAGAAACTGGTTTCAATATAGTATTGGGATTTTGTACATTTGAAATCCATTCCAGACAGAACCACCACAGCCAATTTTTTCTTCACTGTTCAGTCTTTAAAGCATAACTCATATCTGCTAAGTTTGAAAAAGTCTTGACGTTGTTTTATTCTCAGTATAATAAACCATTGTGCAACATTTGTGTATTTCAAGCTCTAACCATCAGCACCTATAATATACTTGCTTGAAAGTTTTCTGCATATGTAATACAAACTACTGATTAAAAGCAAGTCATTTAATTACTATTTTGTAACCTCAAATTACATTGCCATGTTTTCCTAATGATTTTAAAACACACTAGCAAACCATTTTCTGCACATGTTTTCATTATATTTTCAACACTTATTATATAGGTCTGGACATTTCAGCATATGCACTTTTTATTTTTGAGAAGCAAATAATATTCTCGTCTTTTGAGACAAAGCTTGACTAATTTATTCATGACTACCTTTGTCTGTTCTCTGCAATGTTTTCTAATTTAAAATTTTGAGAACCTCAGGAGTTTAATATCAGGTTTGTTTATTGCAATGTATTTTTTCCTGTTTGCTCTCAAGTCCTCAGTTAGCAGATTCATCTCACAATGGCACATTTACAGTGTCATGTAACAAAAAAGGCAAACACAATCTAGATCACAGTTCGGATCTGATAAAACAGTGCAGGCTCAGTAACATCAACATTACTACAAAAATAACTGCAAAGAGCCACAATTCCTCTATGTTATGTTTTAGGGGTAAACACACCAAGGGCAGCTGATGCCATGAAGTGCTTACCCCTCTCAGTGGTGGTTTCCAAAAACACTTATGAACCATCTCTTACAGTGCTCCTTCAGTGCCAGTATCTACTGAGATTTCTCATGTAAGCAGCCACTGGCTGCTGCCCTTCAGTGGACTTGTTCAAAGGAATGAATGGCCAGCAGAGACTGAGAGGATCTGGTGGATTCTCCAAAACCCCACTGCTAATCGTGTCCAACCAGTAACAGGACAGAGTACGCATAATCACACTGATGTTTATTATTAAAATACCTATCCAAAAAGAAAATCTGTCTTACCAAAAGGAGGAGATTCTCTCCCATCTTCTAATCCTGAATCTCGCTCTCTGTCTCTCTTTCTGTGTTTATGTCCACGGTGCCTGTGGCGTCGGTGACTTTTTCTTCCACCCAGTGGCACATGAACTCCAATGAATAAAGTTCGATGGCCTGTAGGTAAAAAAGGTACCTTTTAAAAAGGGGCTATGGCAACATAACAACAATATTATACCATTAATGCTATTACAGTTATTATTAATTATTCTTATAATTTTGTAATTATATCATAATTATTACTGTAATGTTAACAGTCATAACATTATTGATTACAATAATGATTATTGAGCATCACAGATATATAAGCCCTTGACACAGGACAAAATTCCAGTACTGAAGTCCTTATGATGCAGTGCCAGATTTATTTTTTTTCCTTCAAATTTGCATCTGTGTGTGTGTGAACTTTCATTAAAGCCAGACAGGTGTTCTGTAAAATGTCTTCCAAACAGTAACATGAAGAGATACATGGATCTCCTTGGACTGAACATTTGGTAAAGTTGATGTTTGCTTTGTGTGTACAAGAACTTTACCAAACTCATTCCTATTTATGAGCCAAACCTTGACAGAATTTTTGTGGGAAATTCACTGAAGGGAGGTGGGGGAGGGGGAAGAGAGAGACAAAAAAAAAACCACTGTGTAAGCTAGATTGCATTTATATATGCAGCTAGACTGCAGCTATACAACTTTATTGCTCATATCATAAATACACTGCTGGTAGCTTAGGGTGCTTTCAATTCTTCTATTTTTTTTAATACATAAGAAGGTAAACATTGCTGCCTTCAAGCCTGAGGAATTTTACGTTGCTGATCAAGCCCAAAAATTTAGCTCTCTTAGCTATGTGGGCTAACAGGATCATAGCAAAGCATTTAGAAGGGGGAGAGCACAGCAAAAATCTGCGGAAAGAACCTCAAAACAGGACAAATGGGAAAGGTATCTTGACATGCTACAGGCAGATCTCCTATGCTTACTCAGGAGAAAGACACAGTCCAGTGTATCATGTCCAATAACAATTATTTTCCCCTTAAAATGAACATAACACAGCTCATGGATAATTGCTGCTTTGCTGCAATCATTCAGCAGTGTCGATCATCTGAAAAAGCTCAAGAACATTAAGGTAGCACGTGATTTTTAATCCTATGGAGACTCCACTGGGGACAGAAACCACAGCAAGGCAGCATGTGTTTGCAAAGCATCAAAGAAAGGCTGACAGAACACTCTGCAGAGGCAGAGCTAACAAAGCTGGAGAAAAGACTAGACACCACACTAGTTACTCTCTCAACTTTGATCCATGCAGAGAAGACTAGAAAGCAGAGGCATCAATTTTTGAGAGACTATTCTTGTAGAGACGGGAGATTTTTCTAAAGCAATGGCCACAAGCTGAAAATTATGTGTTTATTTATTTATTAAATACCTCTTTCTTCTTGCTTACTACATTTAACCCAAGAAATGGCTTAAAGAGAACTGCTGCCTTTGGTGTATTTCAAATGCACTGCAATCAGTGGGGCATGAAACAAGGAAAAATGCATTAAATAAAAAGAATTCATTAAAAAGATACTGAAGAACAGCAGTAATGTAGTAGTTAACACTTCTTTGTCCCCCTCCTTCAGTACAAAAAACCCAAAACAGCATTTTGAAAGGGATGGGGTTACCCTTCCTAAGACTTCAGTAATTTCCAGAGGTGCAAATAAGATTGCTTTTTTAATTTAGTAATTTAATACATTCCTGCTGTTTTCTGATAGAAGTGGGCATGCTTATCCTAGTTTTGTGCCACTTCAATGATCAGATTGTACCTCCATCAGGAAATGCAGATTTAGACTCACATTTCAATTAATTCCCAGGGCTGAAATCAGGACTTGAGTCCAGGCTGTTCTTTATTCAGTAAACTGGGAAACAGTGCCAGAATATTCATGTGTGTGTCTGAATGTCACAACTATTTTCCTTATAGAGACACAATCAGTTCACACTGAAAACAGGAACCTGAAAACTGAAATAGATAACCAGGAAAAAGCAAAATGGATTTTACTCTTTCTGTGTGAACCTTCTAAGAGCTCTACCAAGGCATAATTTCAAAAACCGCAGGGAGGAATCTTGGTCCTTGTACCAAGGCTCAGGCAAATAAGAGGAAAAGAAACTGACAGGGGAAAAGCAATAGTTTTCTACAGAAAAATGGAAGAGCAGAAAGCAAAAAATCTGAGAGTTAAGAAGTTCTGGTTTATTAAAAGATCACAACTGTGGAGCAAAAAAAAAGACCTGCTGGGAACAAAAGAAACAGTAATGAATTCTAAATTGCTGACAAAATGACAATGAATGATAGAAGTAGGGGGGGGAAGAGGAAATATAAAAGAAATCCAATTATTGTATTACCTTACTTCAAGTAACCTTTTGATGATAGATATTATGAACTAGAGCCCAGAATGCAATGTATGCCTTCTTTGTACAAGTTCTCCATGCCATTATTAAACAAGAGTTCCCAATGAGCTCTGTAAATTTCCCAAGACCAGAATGCCAACCACGAGGCTGCCCTGCAGTCTCCAGAACAGAGCACGGCAGACCTCAGTAAAACTGACTAAATTTTCAAAAAAAAAAAAGAGCATCTATAATTGGGTGAAGTCAATATCTACCAGGATATCCATCAGGATGCCAGCTAAAATTTACTGACTATTGCTTAAAAACTGTAAAATAATTCTGCTCTGCCATATATTTCCATAGTGTATAGCTCAAATACATCATAATTTCTCATTCTTTTGGCAAGGCTACAAAGACATAAGTATGGGAAATAGTAACAACTGTAAGTTACATACAATTGACATCAGGTACAATATAACCATTCTCATGCAGAATTTACACATGATTTAAGAGGCGACCATAACAGGGCATTCTTCCTACCAAATGGGTGTATTCTACTGTGTTCAAATTGTGTTTGGAAGAATGGGAGGCACTGGGGCAAAAACATCTGTACTCCTAGCATGCCATTAAAAAGATCTTAATTTCACTAAATTAAGGGAAACATTTACAAATACTTTCTCTCCATCTCCATTTTCCCTTGAAATGTCACACCCACAAATAATTGTAATGGGATTTCCAGAAATACCTAAGTTAAGTCATCAAGCACCATCAATTATAATGGGATACAGGTTTTCAGAGCTTTAGAGATCCCACCACATTTCTTTTTCTTTCCATTTATTTAATGCATAAGACAGGTAGCTAGGATAAGCTTCTGTTTTTAAAGATCTGGAATGCCAGGATCTGAAAACTGTTTCTAGATGTTACCTCTGTCATTTTCTAGGGATATGCAGAAAATGCTTGCTATTTTGAGCCTGCCTTCTTAGATGGTTTATTTGCTATTGGGTTCTTAAAATAAACTCAGGTGTAAGGAATAATTTCTTCTTTGGAACACAGCAACCCCAAACAACCCTTCTACTTAGATTTTATTCTGAGAAATGTCTCTGCAATATGTATTCATATTAATAATGTATATTTCAAATCTGTCTTTTCTAGGGCAATGACTTCATAACTCCACAAACTCTTCAGCACATTTACAGGACAATACCTTTTCTCTTCAGAAGTTATGGGGAGGTCCTGATTTTTACATACGATTATATGTACTTTCATCTCTCTCAAAATTAATTATAATTAATGGGATCCCTTTTAAGTATTCTATAATATAATTTGGATTTAATGTAATCATGTAAAAATTAAGAAGAATGCTTTATAACAAGGGTTATTATTTCTTTAATCCTTACAATACTTTTACTCGAGTGTAAACCACAAGCTTCTTATGCTACAATAATAATGCCTAGATTTGAACTAATTTTATATTCTGGGTTTCATTCCCCAGCTATGTGCAATTTAATTCAGAATAGTCTTTTTTTAAAAACAAACTTTATACAATTTAACAGTGGATATGTAGCATTGGCATAATGGTGACATTGCAGAGCAGATCAGTTCAAAGCATTGCATTTCTTTGATAAACTCTCAGATTGTAAATAATCTTTGTGTATTACTGTATTTTCTCAGAGGTTCTGTTTTTTAAAATTATTTGCTCCTAAATCTTAATACTGAAAATATTTGTGCATGTGTTTATGTTTAGCTTTCCTAGTAGCATATCTGGAATAAATCTACATTTTAGTTCAGTGTGTTTTTGCAAGACCAAGATCATAGTCTTTCTCTGAAAAACGCTCAGCTGAAAAAGCTCAGGAAGACCAGATAAATCCTATCCACTGGTATCTAAATTAATTCTGATTTTTAAAATAGTGTCATAAATTAAACATAATATAAACCATGGAGAGGAGTAAACGTCTCTCAGCATGGAAATTCTTTCAGGCCTCCATGTTACAGCAGGCATGTGGGACTCAAGTGGGTACTTTAGGAGCTCCTTAGTGAACCAGCCAAGTTGGTAGCTATTGTATAAAAAAATGACTCAGTGCCTTGAAACCTCTTTTATGTATTTCCAACTACAGATGAACCAAATGCAATTTTCCATCCTCTCAAAAATGAACAGTGAGGTAGAGACAGAAAACCAGCAGTCCACGTAGAGTTAAAAAAATTGCCTCTTTCCTTATAGGAGAAAAAGTGATTATGGTGAATTGTGTAGGAGTAGAGAGTACATGACTCATGATTCGTTTTTGTAGTGCAGCAGGGAGGCAGAGCTGAAGAGAAAGCAGAAAGGACAAAAGCAATCCTTCCTAAATCAACAGTTTACATTGCTGTTTTCAGTTATGGTTTGCCCAACAGACATTTTTCACCTTTTTGCCATGTTAGAATTTGGAGCAACTGACAGGAAAACCTTCACAATTTTGTTCTAGGGTAGATTACAATAGAAATTATATAGAAAAAAAATTAAAACAGTGTCCCTGGCCCAGACAGCATTTAAGGTCATTGAATATGAAGGATGAGAGCATTCCACTGAAGTCATTAAAGTTAAGCATATTTTTAAGAGCCATAATCAATCACTGTTCTCTCAACAAATGTTGCCTTGTAACAAAAAGATTTTTCCAGGTGCTGGCTGGACTAAAAGTCTTTATAACAGCACTTATGTTCACTCCAGATTTTCCTACGTTTCTCCAGAGGAGTCCACAGGTGCTGTGTCTACGGTCCTGTAAAGTCTCAGACCTTGTTAGAAAAAAGAAAAGAGTCAGCAGACACAGAATGTAAAAGTACTCGCTCAGATACACAAGCTCTTTCCACAGATGGAAAGTGAAGCTGTGGCTATTGGAGGGAAGAATTTGACCTATATTTCTAAATTAGCAGCAAGCAAAAAAAAAAAAAAAAAAAAGGCAGCAAACTCAGTATGTTAAAAATTGAATGTTTCTGTCTACTGCTGCCACAATTTTGCAGCTTTCATCAATAATGGCAAATTGGTTTTTGTCAGTTTCATCTATCAGGATTTCACAAGGTGAAATATTTGGAATTATTAGTCTACAAATATGGAAAATGCTTCCTGTCTGTGAAGCTCAGGGAAAATTCAAACTCCACAATCACAGTTTATGATCAACAAAATACTGTAGTGTTCAACCAATACTGTGATACTTCCATTATTCTTCATCTGAGTTTCCAAACAGATTTCCTGAACAAAATCTTCAGAGTTATTTGTGAATCTTCAGGGTGAACCCCCTTCCCACAAACATGGAACCTCCTGGGAATGGAGAGACCCATGCAAAGGGACCAAACCAAAGTGCAAGAACAGCTCAGGAGAAATGTGACATCTCAAGGAATATTGAATTATACGGGAAAAAGGAAACAAAACTATGAGAGGCACTACAGAAAGATTTGTCTTAGCAATCACAACTGGAACAAGCTTGAGCATGTAATACCTGGGAGGCAACAAAATGAAAAGAACTCTGTACTTGTAAAGTCAACGTTATGGGCACAAACTAAACAGAATCTCTCTCCAGCTCTACTTCCACAGCTTCTATTGTACCACTCTAATGCTGCAGGGAGCATAAGCTGGGCCAGAGTGAACATTAGGATGAAGAGGGCACCCAAGGGAAGCAGAGGCAAGGAAGCTCAGAGCAGAGGATCTTTACTGACACAGTAACAAATCATTTGCAAACAGCTGCAATATCCTGGGAGCCAAAGGGATAGGAGATCTTGGTCAATGTTCCTGTCTGCCCAAGCAGAACTCACATCCGACTTACCTCTGCATGGGGGCGTGGGTGAATCAAGGCTAGCAGGTTAATAAAATTTACGTTCTCCAGTCCTGTGACCTGCTAGGTCCTATTAATTTTCAAGTAAATAGTGTCAGTGGCAGACAGGTCCACTATGATGGTATTTCTATAAAACATGTCCAGTTTCTGAGAATAAAAGCCTATTTAAATTTCTGTAGCCACTCAGATTTTTACTAAGTAACATATGAAGATTAGACTTCAATCAGAATGAGTCTTTCATATATATTAACATTAACTCTACATAACCAATATTTCATTAAAAGTATTTTTAAATTACTGTCACAATCTAGAACAAATATAAAAAGAAATAATTACTAATAAAACATTTTTTTAAAAGACAATAATTAAATATTCTGGGATTTTACTTTTTTTTATGAGCAGGACATCAAAATTAATCTTCATGGATGTTGTTAAATACAAAGCATCTCTATGTTTCAAATTAGTTTTTCATTATTCAGTTTAAAGCCTCAGCTTCTGCATCATATTCTCTGTTGTGCTAGTGATGTTTATGTTTTAATTTAGCTTGCAGTTTTTGACTTTCAGCAAGCAATCCATGTAATCTGAATTTTGTCAGAAGTGTCAGAATGCATATTCTGATGTACAGTGCTTCATATACTGGATATAGTGTTTTACATGTCCTGAGAGACACAAAAGACAATAAACTTGATTTCCCGTAAGGCAAATTTTTCTCATACCACTTAGGCACATTAAATGTATGAAACATAAAAAGCTTAAGCAAGATCTTGACTTCTCTGAACCAACAAACATTTTGCAATTTCCTCCAAGAGAGCCAGAATTCATCCCTGATTCATGCTTGGACCTCCATCTCGTAATTCCATCTCCAGCCATCTCCCGGTTCTCAAACCAGGCCACAGTAACACCTACAGCAGTTCTGAAATCCTGCCACAAAAATCCATGATCTGTAGTTGACCACCTCCAGCAAGGAGAGCCATGAACAGTCATTTTCACTCCCAACTAATATGGTGGGCATAAGGAAAAGACCTCAGAGTGCATTTAGTGTCAACCCCTTTGCATGTCTACGTAGTCCAGAAGTCTCAGCATTTGATCTGAGAGAATCTGACATCTCCAGACCCATGTAGAGCAATCCAAATACTTTTATCTTTGAGATAAAAAGTAGGTATCTCCATTTTGTCAAAAAAAATGCTTTTACTGCACATACAGTGAAGCAGTGGCAGACAGCCAGAGACAGCAACACAGAGTAAGCTGCCTGAGTGCAACTGTTGATGTGCACATCTGTTCCTGAAAACTTGCCTATCTGCTCCCAGTAGAGGTACATGTACAACCTGTCCTTTTGCAATTAAGTACCTTAGGATTCAGAATCAGTGCCCAATTTTCATTTAGCAGTTCCACCACTGATAAAAACTGGAGCATATTCATTTCAGCAGGAATTTTGTCTGTATACTCATTGAAAGACAACGTGCAAAATATTTGATTATAACCAGGGGAGATAAGCTTCTTGCTTTGCTATTAGAAATGCTTTCTGTGTCCCTCCATTAATGCAATATTCAGACAAATGACCTATTCAATATTAGTGACTGATCCTGACCTTACAACTTAGGAAAAATTAATTATGTAGAAAAATCATTCATGCTGAAAATTTGAATGCCAAAGCTCTGCAAACAATTCACCTATGAAGCACTGCAAAGCTTAAGTAAGAAGATATGATTTAAGGTACTTGCTGCAAGTACCATTACTGGCTCTGAGATGAGCACCACTTTTCTTCTGTTCCCATAAATACTGCAGTTCCTGTCTTATCTCCCCAAATTTTTATATACTGCTGAAGGAAAGAAAACACTGATCGAGGGAGACTGAGGCAAAATTCTGTTCTTGTGGCTGTTCTTCCAGGCAGTGTTAATCACCATGATATCTCCATGCTTTCAGCAAGAAATGGACTTGCAATGTACTTGCAGAATGGCTGCCCAAAATATGCAAAGCAAGCAAAATACCTACTGGGCCGAGAAATTCCAGATGGAAATTGTATTGCACATTTAAATGTTCTTATTGTAAAATTAAAAAATAGCAAAATACTTACAATTTTAAGATTTCATAAGAAGAAATTGAATACTGATTTTGAGATTTAAAAAACCTTTAGTTCTTCATATAAATTGCAGTTTTTTAAAATGTTGCTGACATTGTGCTATTGAAACTTAAACTTTGGCAAAACTAATCTTTCCTAAAATATTCAGTAACTACCTATTTACATTTTTAGAACATAAACCCAATTAAATGTCTGCCAAAAAGCTAATTACATAATACATATTATAGTCTAATTATATGATTTTTCTAAGCTATGCAATTGCCACCTGATTATTTAATTTCATATTTCATACTTGTTAAGTCATTAGGAAAAAGGTAAGGTTTTATCAGAACCCAACACAATGTACAGTGAATAAGGCAGATGTTTGTGAGTCACATTCACTGTTTCCAGATGGAGATGTGCCTAGATGTACTGCAAAACAAATGGACATGCTATTAACAGCAACTGGATATTAAAATTTGCAATCTCTTCAAAACTTTTTACGTCAATTTGTATTTTTGAATGTAGTGAATATATATTTGAAGATACACTGATCTGAACTTAGAGTGGACATGAAATTTATCTGAGAAAGCTAAATGCATTATGAAAAGCGATTCTATGTTGAAAAATTATTTTCTTGGAGCATTACGAAGCAGTGTGATTTTATTTTTAATAAAAGCAGATTCACTGGCTGACAACAGAATTTTTCAATGTTCTAAACTATTTAAATTGATGGTAAGACTGTTGTGGAGTCACTGTCATATTCCACTATCTATTGATAACATCCCAGAAACAGACTTTTGAAATCATATTTTCACTGATACTTCAGAGGAAAAACTCTACACATACAGGATGGTGGAGAAAAAATAGTAATTAATACAGTTCTTAAATTAGGTTTCATGCAGTCACATGTGGAACATCACAGGAATTCTGACTGCCTTAATGCTTGAGTGTACTCACATGACCGAGTTTAAAGATGTCATTCCCCAGAAAGCTGTTCATTTTTAAAATGCCACCTTATCACCAAAAATAAGATGACTGAGTAAGAGGATGTTTTTGTGGGCAGACTCACCCCACAAAAGCTCTGTGTATCAGTATCATGGAGAAAGGAAGACACGGAGCCCACATATTTCTATTAGGTGTTTCTCTAAGGACACCAGATACAATGGTTTCACTTTGATCAAGGATGTGATTAAGGGACTGGAGACCACAGAAGATTAAATGTGAGATTCAGAAACAGAGGTTGTGTGCCTAAGTCCAAAACTGTCACTGCCAGCCTGACCCACCAGTAGACATTTACCCCTGGAGACATCAAAACTCTAAATGCCACCATGGAAACATCTTACGCGAGATCTATCCTTGCACATGCTTAGACTTTCCCCAGACTGAGTAGACAGCTATCTACCTCATACACACTACAGCACATGACATTTTACATCCTTCTGTGAGAGATTACCTCATAGAGACATAGGCAGGCCCCTTTCAAAATGCAGCTACATCTGCTTTTAGAGGCTCTGCTGAAGGAAGTAATACCGTAGAGTTGCCATGTAACATGTTGGCATTTCCATGACATCATCAATATGGCCATCATGTGACAGAGAGAACAAAGCTCATACAGACAGAGAGAAAAGGAAAAAAAAGAAAAAAAAGACGATGATAATGATGATGATGATGAAGAAGCAATCAAGGGTAGGCATTTAGAAAGCTCAAGTTCATGCACAGGTCATGCACATTTAGACCTGAATCACATAACTTTTCAGATGCAGCATGTTCAAATACACCCAGATCTTAGTATTTATTTTTGGCTAGTTCATGCATGACAAAGACAAGGACCTCCATGTCCCACTACAAGAACCTAATAAAATCAGCAAGTTCCACTCTCAGGAAAGCGGTATCACATGTGCAACAGGAACTCAGTTTCATCCAATAACTATGATTTGGGGGGTCACACAACTCAATACAAGAGTGTTAGTTCAGTAGTAACCAGACTAAGTTTGGGATCCACTAAACAAACTGCAATGCAACAAAATCATTAGGCCAATATCCTAAGACAGTTCTCACAGCTTCCCACTTGATTCTACATGGTCAAGTTAGATGGTTTCTGCAGTGTATATAATCAAGTATCCGTCCAATTTCTGACACTCCAGAATGATTGTGTTCAGCTGAACACAGGTCTAGGCAACAACATGAGGATTGCAATGCAAATATAGAAGCCATTATAAGTACTAAATCAGCAGTCCTGCTTGCATTTGCATATTAGGAAACTTCAAAGTAAAATGACTTATCTAAAGTCACACATGCATATTTACAGGACTTGACTACGGATCACTGAAAACTAGCAAACTCCTTCCACCATCATGTGTGTCCGAACACCACTGTGAGAAGAAAGAAACATTACTCTTTCTAAAAGAAACTGTGAGACTGATTAAGAGATTACTCTCGTCTCTTTGTATCCCTGCTCAAATCAATAAATTTACACATTCAAATTACATTTCAGTACTTTTGGAAAACAGAGACAATGTCAAGCACAGAAAAATAATCTCTCACCTTCTAGATCTTCCTTTTCAAAATGTGTTTTGAGAATGGAGCGAGTTCCACCCCTATCCACAATAGCTTCTTCATCATTTCTCTGCAAAACACAAGAAAGGACAGGTAAGCTACTTCTCATTTGAAAACTACTGGCAAGATTGTACAGTACTATAAAACAAAGATGTTTTTAATATTTAGTTGTTGACTCTTTCAACTCTGGAACAAAAACGTTTTTAAGAATTTAATTTTCCTTATTAAAATCTACTTCTTATGCTTCAGTTTTCACTGAGGTATGATTACAGCTAACTTTGACATGAGGAACTTCTGTTAAAACCTGCAAGATGAAGAAAGACTGGTTACTGGGAACTAAGGAAAACATGAGTCAATAGGACAACGAAAGAGGTGAGAGAAGAAACGTTTGATCAAGGCAGCTTTATTCTTGTATTCCTGAAGAAAGGGATTGCACATATATTTTTGTCTTTAGACCAGGATTCTGAACTACATGTAGAATTCACAAATTATATCACTAACAGTCCTTATACTTTGGCAAAGCTAAATAATAATACTCAGTGACAATATGGTAAGAAATAAAACTAAGACCATAAAAATAACTGGTGTCATTTACCGGTGAATTGCAAAGCCTTTGCTTTTCTGTAAAAACCCCAAGTTGAATTTACTGTAACGGTAGGTACTACATACTAATAGCAGAAAACAGAAAAGCTATTCCCCCTCAGGAACATGTATTTCATGTTTAATTTTATCCTGTAGTCACACATGAATTTTAACTGTATTCTCAACTGGACTGTACTATGTGATCAATTAGTGAGTGTATTGTGCTCACCCTAGAAAAGCTACAAAAATTAGTAATTTTGTCACTTCTGACATGGGGAAAAAAACAAAACCCCACATTTCCCTAAATAGAGAAATCTTTTGGGAGTTCAGCAACAAGACACTAGATGCTGTTCTAAAATATTTGCTTCACTGTGAGTTTGACATCACCACTTGTGAAAAAATCCAGCTGCTAAATACAGCTTGCATTTCACAACATGATTTAGAGTGGTTCCCATTAAATTATTATGAAGAAAAAAAGGATGAATTATACAAAGGTATCAATTAATATATCATGAATATATATTTACTTGCCATTAGTGCAGGGGTTTTAGTAAGCGATATTAGAACTAGAACTGCTTGATTTCAATATAAAATTGGTATCTTAATGGAAGTGTGAAGCAAGGAGCTTTGAATACTAGTGTTCATGAAAAATATATACCTATATATAGAATGCAATAGACTGTAACAAGAAATGAAAGTCTTTGAGCACCTCTCCTTAAAGAGCAGATGCCCCACGCAAAACAATTCACATTTACAACTGGGTAAATTGCATTCTGGATGTGAGTTTTTCTTTCAAGTTCCTCTCTTTTCTAAAAACAGCTGTCATGCTGTAGCTATCCTACATAGAAAAATCCTCTGAATGTGTCAGCACCAAGCATCTGGGCTGTTAAAGAAAGAAGACCAAGTGTTACAATGTCTTTATCAGAGTTTTCCCATAGATAACACTATGCAACTAAAATCTGACAATAAGAGAAGGCCTTCTGTTGAAACTGATTTGTCTTTTAATAATTTATAATTAGTTAATAACCTATTAAGATGTACCAGGGCAGTGTAACTTCACACAAATCATTTGATCATCTCACTAAAATGAATTCATTATTTTAAAGCAGTTAGACATAAGTGGGCATGTTTGTCATACTGGCACAATGCCATGCCCCTGGGTAAATGATTAGGCAGGATGTCAAAGGACAAGTATTCCAGCCATATCAGAAGTATAAGTTCTAGCATAAGACATTGGCATCAGTAGTTTACTGATGCTTAAAAGGGCTTATGGAAGCAATATTAGGGGAAATTTACAATGGGGGAAATACTAAATTGCTGGGCAGCTTAAAACCTTTACAGATTATCTAAGAAAACTAAATACAAATTAATTCATTAATATTTATCAAAATATGCTCATACACTTTGACTTCTCCTTTCCCATGTGTTCAATTTTCAGCTTCTGGCAATCTTTCTCTTCCCTGCCTCTCTTTTCTATAATGTCACAGCAAGTCTCAGCCTTGTCTCATTCTCAGAAGTGGGTTTATTCCATTAATATTACAGAGAAAAACAGCTTAATTGGGAGTATCGTGTTGTTGCCAATTCGCTTGTCAAACTCTGAGCAAAGTCCAATTAAACAGGCCTTGCACTGAGCACACTGACTTCCCAGGGAGAGGTATCAAAGCCACCTTGCATTTACCAGTACAAGAGTTACACTGCATTTACTCTAGAAGTAATTTCTGTGATTCCTGTACTGCCTCCTTGGAGGAGGGGAGAGGTGAGGGAAAGGTTCACTTGTAGTTTAGTGAAATTAGGTCTTAATCTCATCAGGAGGTAAGCACTAACGTAATACAAGCGAAAACAGTGGCAGATCCACTCCACTTTCCCCTGATGATTAGAGACTGGAAGCTTAATTTCAGTTGGTAATGCTTTACTTTTTATAAGAATGTCAGGAAAACTACAAACTTACCATTTTCAAGTGCTGCAATAAATGAAAGTTTGACACTGAAAGTATAGGCAAGACTAACCATAAAACATTCATGGAAGATAGAATTCATGCCAACCAATCTCCATACTAACATTCCCAAAACCATGAATCCACTGCAGTTTTGCCCATCAGTTTCAGGAGGATGAGAATAAGGCAGGAAAACTAAATGCTTTTCACTGCTATGACACATTTAGGTCAGAATTCTACCACTTCTTCCTTTCACCCCATTTGAAGATGATGAAGGTAAGAAGTTTTACACAGGGCACAAATCTGCAAGGACTGGTGTATTCAAACCATATTGACATATTGCAGCAGTCTGCAAACAAATGTGTGGACACACTGACCAGGTACAAGTCCTTGGAACTGTCCATTATTGCAATGAGTTGCTTGCTGAGTCCAGTGAACACTGTGGTCTACTGCTTAAAGCATGGGAGAGGGATCCAGGCAGTCCCCGAGCTCTAATCCTGGATCTGCCACTGACTTGCTGTGTGGCCTTGGGAAAGTCACTTAATCTCTGTGCCTCAGCTTCCCCATCTGTAAAATAGGGATAATAATACTTACTTATCTACCTTCCTCACTGGGCTGCTGTGTGCCATAATTAATACTCACACAGCATTTCAGAATTGTAAAGCACTACAGAAGTGCCAAGTCATTTGATTTAAGAAAGTTTACCCATGTGAAGAGATAAAAATGGGAAACAACAAATTCATAAAAAAAACATTTAGGCATAAAATTTATTTTTTTTACATTAAACAAATGTGTATTAATACCTTGTAACAGTTTTACACTGCACATATTTGACAAAATTTACATTGAGAATAAATACACTGGGCTCATTTTCTGTTGGCCTAATTCAAGAGCAGTTCTACAGCAACCAGTGGAATTACATTTCAGTGAAGCTCTAATCAGAGCACAATAAACTTGTCAGAACCATCTAACATTTTATTCTCCTTTTCATTACATTTGTTAATAGTTTATGGTTCTATATAGCCATCACACAACAGTTTATGCAAAATTTAGGAACAAAATTATTTCCCTAAAGCAGTAAAATACCCGGAAACTCAGAGTAGAAGAAATAACATATCTGGGATAAAAGAGCAAGAAAAGGTCAAGGCTTTTACACGGAAACCACAAGCTCCTTAGAGACCAGGGCTCAGCAACTCTACTCAGGCCATGATTTCACCTCTTACATTTTCCAAATGAATGCTGAAATGACCTTCACCATGCAGCAGCATCAGCTGCACATATTTCACAGGAAAAAAATCTATTTTAATGAAAAAGTCTCATAAATACAGTTGCTACTATTTTTATCTCTTCATACTAGAAGTTTAAACACCATGGTGAGCACAGAAAAGCAGACAATAGAGTCATCTTCTGCATCCTTTACAGCGCAACCACATATTTTAACACTGAAACGTGTATTTGAAGTTGAACAAAATAAAAAGAAATTATCACCTTCAAAAACATTTGACTTCTACTTTTTGGTAAGCTGTCATGAAGGAAGAAGGTCACCATGAGTCCTGGAGTAAGAATTTTCAACCCTTAGATCAACAACCTATTTATCAGAGTATAAATGCTATAGCTATTGCCAGGAATTTTAAGTGTATCAGTTAGCAAGAATAAAAAAGCCCATGGCTTAGAAACCAAAAGCAAATGCCTTTAAGTGCCCTTTCCACCAACGCATTGATAAAGCTCAAGATACCACCCAGGATATTCCAAAGCTATATAAGTGACCTCCTGGAAAGCTTCTCCAAGTGATCCTCTTTAGCTACGATACAGCCGTAACTAAAATTCATAACACATTGCAGAGGCTGATCCTTAACCTGACACCTCCTAAAACCGTGCACTGCCCTTCCACACCTCAGATCAATTTAATTAATGTACACTTTTAGAAAAGCCAAGAAGCATCATTTTATGACAGATTTTTTGGTGGGTTTTTAGTTACAACTCCTATAAGCTGTCTATGCTTTCATCACATTGTAGATGACTGAGTGGAAGGAAAAAGTAACTACTTTCAAAGGTGGATCTGTACAAAGGCGTATGACACATATTTTTAAATATGTATGTGCTAACGTAGACACATACGCTTGTAGAACTTCAGCACACTTCTAGATGATGGAATTAGGACATATTCCTCATTTTCTAGATGACAAGAAGGCAGATTAAAGTCATAATAACAATACATAAATTTGAAGTTATCTATACAGTTTTTATATGTATTTACTAAAAGAGGAAAACCAATACATTATCTTAAAAGACATATTATAAAAGCTATCTGAATACCGTGCAAACATTTACTGAAGATCATCTGTGCTGATCACTACAGTTAATGAAATAATGTATAACAATAAATGTACATTAGGAAACAGGAAATTGTTAGGACAACATGAAATTATTAAATAGTTGCCATGAGCATATCTCGCTGTCTTTCCCTTGGTAGGGAGAAAGACTCCACTAGTACGATATCTGGACCTAATATATTTTGAATAGACAAGTCAAAATGGATAGCACAGAAATTCTTATTTTACATAGAAAACTACAAATTATTTCTTTTCTTCTCTCTCTTTTTATCTAATTTTCTTCATACCTGGCTACATTTATTTACTGCCCTGGTACTTGCTCAGTGTTTTCAATAAACTGGATGATTGTTTTCCTTTGAAATACAATGCAAAAATCAGCTACAAAGAGTATTAATATTCCAGAAAATTTTTTCACTGTTTTTAAGCCTTAAAGTAAAAGCCTTTCCTTCTTTAATTACATTCTTAATACGCCCACAGCATAAATCATAACAACATAACGAAAAACAATCTTATTTTAGCATCTTCTTTTCTGTAAAATATATAACAAACAGAGCAAGCCATTTTGATTTTTTTATGCACTAGAAATTATGCACAACACACCTGCTGACTCATAAGGCAAATAATCATGGAATTAATTACTTCTCCATATAAGCCACTTCTTGATGATTAGACAACCTACATAATTCTCAAATGCCATCTGGAACTCAGGAATGCCTGTCAGCATAAAACATTAAATACTGCCTTCCTATAAACAATAGAAAGCTGTGTTTTGTGCCGGTTTTGGCTGGGGTAGAGTTAACTTCCTTCACAGTGGCTGGTATGGGGCTGTTTTGGGTTTGTGCTGAACACAGGATTGATAATATAGAGATGTTTTTGTTATTGCTGAGCAGGGCTTACACAGAGCCAAGGCCTTTTCTGCTTTCCATACTGCCACGCTGGTGGTTGTATGTTCTAAGTTGGAGGTGCTTGGGAGGTGACTCCAACTAACCACAGTGATATTCCACACCATACGACATCATGCTCGGTATACAAAGCTGGGGGGAAAGAAGAAGGAGGAAGGCGGGGGGGGGGG
>VXBX01006869.1:290163-368748 GCA_013400415.1 Scytalopus superciliaris
ATGGAATGTTTGGAGCAATGTCATTTTATCTTCCCCAGTAACCATTACCTGTGACGGAGCCCTGCTCTCCAGGTGATGGCTGAACACCTGCCTGCCCATGGGAAGTAGTGAATTAATGCCTTGTTTTACTTTGCTTGCATATATGGCTTTTGTTTCCCTATTAAACTGTCTATCTCAACTCATGAGTTTTCCACCTTTTGCCCTTCCAATTGTCTCCCCAGTCCCGTTGGTGGGAGAGTGAGCAAGTGGCTGCAGGGCTTGGCTGCTGGCTGGGGATAAACCACGGCAAATATAGAATTATTTTAATTATTTTATATTACCAATAGCTACATATACTTAAAAGATGCAACTCTAATATGTTCATTTCAGTTTATATGTATTATCTAAAGTTAGTGGTCAAAACCTTTCAAATGGTCTATAATTAAATTCTAAACATTTATCCAGACACCACACACCATTGCCTTCTCAGTCTGAAGATACTTCAGCATTACTACTTTGTGTTGTATTCATTTTACATACCCATTACAGAATATGTGCATTTTTAAGGTCATTTTGGTCAAGTTCATCTTGACAATGCATAAGGATGGCATTACTAAAGATATGGAAAAGTGAATTATTTGAACTCAGAAGCTGCCAAGTGCATATGGGAAATATCTTGCAAAGACAATTAACCTAAATGGCTAAAAATCTGTTATATGTAGATGGATGCCTCTCTGTTGTAGGAGGCAAATCACTGGTGACTGCCATGTTCAACCTTGTCCTTTAAACTGTCCTTGAGCAGATATGCTCACACAATACTGATTTAATGGACAATGTGTATACCCACAACTTAGATGCTATAATTCTTTTCTTGTTCTGAAGACAAGCACAGAGTTAAAAAAAAAAAAAAACTTTTTGAATATTACATTGTTTAATTGCTTATATTACATATAACCGTATTTAGCAATCTTCTGAGGTGGCAAGTACAATGAATTTTATCTTTCTGATGAAATATAATTGCTTTTCCATTCCACTAGCTACATTATATCATCTTTTTCCCCTCTATCCACTTATCAAGGAAGACCCATCAAAACACATTTATAATGCAATAAGGTTTGTTCTGTAAGGTCTGAAGAATTATTTTTAAAAGTGTCCCTTTAATGATACTGGTTTTGTGGCAGCTTTCTGCAGTAATCACTACTAGTTAACATAAAGCACATCTTCCTTTTGGTCAGCTCTACTCCACATAGTTCAGGCTACACAACAAAGTAAAAAGCAATTAGTTTTCATTCCAGATTTGCATCTTCCCCAGGGCTCCATGTCATATGCATAAAAGCATCCTTCTCTGTCTTCTTTCTCTTTTCTCTTTTTATAGCAAAAGCCAGGATAATTTTTAGCATGACTCAATAATGAAGTACCATGTTCTGTAATGCTGCTAAAAATTGCATTAATCAGCACTGGCTCCAAAGACCTGCTTTGCTACTGACTTGAGACTGAACACATATTTAATGTAATAATACAATTTCTGTAACATATAAACATAGATAATCATTGCAGACATTAACTCTAAGCATATACTACTGTTATAAATTTAATGAGACAAAACACAAGCAGAAAATACACACATGAATAAAACAAAGCAGTTTAAGAGAGAATTAAATGCTCACTAATCTTGTAATTCCTATGTTTATCTGCATTGAAGCATCCTGTGCTGGTTATATATCACTATGCACAATACAGAAACTATGAAATTATGCATAAATGAATGCACAATCACCAAAATATTTCCTTAACATTTGATAAGGAATCATCTATCTTACAAATGCTCCTTTAAGTAGATACAATACATTCCTTACATTTGTAAGGCAAACATGATAAGCTCTTTATCTATTCTCCACACACCTATGCAACTGAAGACAACTTTTCTATTTAAATAAGATAAAACAGAAAATTTAGGCAAAATAGTAAATTAACTTGTTCCAATGGCCAGGTGCCCCACTTTCTCTAACATGGCTGGGTGGGTTGCAGACAATGACACACAATAGGACACAGACAGACCAAATAACCAAAGGTTTGATAAACCTGCTAGAGCATTGGGTGCAATAGTGAAACAATGAACTGTTCTATTCTTTCTGGATTCTAATACCTGTTTCAAGCACCTGCAAGTAACTGCAGCTGAGCTTACCATGTTTGCATGTCTTAGACTAAAATTATCAGGATTGCTGAAATGACATGACCACCTTACACTTATGCTTAGGACATTGTGCTCCTTTGAACATTTTCAGTTGCATTCAGAGCCCTCATAACTTCTCCCTTTTCTTCTATCCTATCATATCTGCCAGAATTGCAAGCTAAGTTTTATTCAATTGCTAGTTGCAGCCAGACCTCTAAATAAATAAAAGACTATTCCTTGCTGCTATGTAGACATAGAATTAAGGTCATATCTGCATGACTGAGATTTTATTCACTTCTTACTGGTTTTTATTACAGTGTGAAATACTTAGAAGATACAGAGGCAAGAACAGCAGAGATGGTTATTTTTTGCTCTTGGGTTGTCATTCAAATGTGTTATGTCATCCTAGTGCAGACCCGTTAGCTGAAATCCTCTTTTCTCACTTCATAGCAATGGCTATGTCAACTACCATGGAGTAGTCCAACAGCAAGAAGATGGACGTGAAGACCTTATTCAAAGGTCAAATGAGATGTACTTCTAGCTTGTCTGGGCTCTCTCTTGGCCCATTGCTAGGTGAGAACAGATGCAGGATAACATCATTATTCAGGTGTAGTTTAGCAGAGCTTAGCCCACTATGCAATGGGGTATTAGCTGCTGGGCAGCAAATGGAAAAAAGTATGTTAATTGCCAGTTTCTTAATCAGCAGTAAGATAGGTTGGGTTTTAAGTTGGATACACTTCCAATTTCAAAGGATCTGCTCTCAGACTCAGAATAGATGATGTTTTCAGATTTCTTTACCTCAAAATAGGGTCAGGGAGAAGAATCATATAAGGCAGTCTTCTTGAAGCAGCTACTCACGTGGAAATAGCAAGTGCAAAGAAGAAAAAGGGTCACAAACAACTTATTAGACCCTGTTTTAACAACAGCTACAAGACAGGAGACAGGACTTTTCCTCTTCTTTTATGACCAGCCACAAAAATTATGTAGTATGGCAACTGCACCTTTTAGATGCCAGTGTGTGCAAACCATAGTTCTAAACATTACCCTTTTTTTGACATCACAAGCCAGCATGACCAATAACAAATTAAATCCCTCTCTCAGAAATACTGACATAATGTTCAGCAATTCTTCTGCTTCTCAGACGATTTTCAGTTGTATTTGACAAACACTTTCTACAAGCACAATATAAGGATTAATCAAGGCAGCAGGAAGGATTTTCATGGTAACTTTCCAAATAAGTTTGCCAACAGTAGAAATATTGTTACTCTTCTAGAAATGAACGTAGCCTGACTGAACCAAATCTAACCGAAATGTTAAAAAATAGTGTGGCCCTTTAGTCATCCATTTTCAGGAAAAAAATGAGTATCAAATACCACACAATTTTCTACTGCAAGCCCAAAGATTAAATTGGATTCCTTGTGATCCTTCAGAGTTCCCTCCTATATGATCTGTTATGCTCTGGAAGAGAAAAGAAGATTGTGTTTGGTTTGTTTGGCTTTTTAAACTTGAAACTTGTAAATAATTTCCTTGAAGACAACTGACAGGTCTTTCTTGACCAAAATGTATAAATTCAAATATGGAGTTTAGCCTGAAGAGTTCCCAAATCATCTACATTCTCCAGGAGTAACTTCAGCAGAAAATCCAGAACTGATGACCCAATATTTCTCCTCTCCAAAGATTTAGGTTGATCTATGTGATTTTGTTGTCATGGATGACTTTTTCATCAACATAACTATAACTGATGTGACTGAAAAACACAGATTTGTATCACCCAGAAACATTCTGCTGCATGCAAATGAACAGCTGCCGTAATGGAAATTAAGAGACCTTTTGCACTGTCTATAGAGTCAGAGCATCAGAAAAGAAAAACTCTTCATACTATAATTAGACAATAACAGTCTGATTATCTTGCTCTCACTCTTCATCTGTCTTAGGTCATCAGTAAGCCATGGTGATGAGGGAGAGCAATGCTAGAGAAAACAGTTAGGAACCACTCTGATCACAAAGAATAAAAAAATAATTAAATCCTTTGAGCCACTTATAATACAACCTGCTATCTGAAAGTTTAGGTGGTCTAGTTAATCCACACAGGCATTAAGATAAGCAGTAAACAATGCAGAAGTAGTGGGGAGCGAGGGAAGGAAAGTCAGAAGAGAAATAAGGGAGATAATGACATTGATAACATATTCTGATAAATAACTGGGCAAATGAACAGATTTCAGATGCCAAGTTTGAAGTCACCTGTGCCTCCCTTCTGCCCAGGCAACGACAGAGGACACTGTAAGGAAAATCTTCATATTGAACAGTCACTCAAAACACACTGGGAAAATGATAATGAGAGTGAATTAGACAACAAGGGATTTGTATAGCTTAAAACTTTAGACAGCACAAATGCAAGATGCACATTCAGGAATGTGAAATGTGCTGTCAAAGGATCAAACATGAATTAAATAGTAGTTCAGCTGGTCTTCCTACCTCTCAGTGATCTAAGAATAAGGCTTGTACAAATTGCTGATCTGCTGCAATCTGGAAGCTTTAAAATCATTACTTCCATGACCTTGTTGTTCTAGACTCATCAAGATACTTGAAAATAAAAACAAGTTAAAAATTAAAAACAACTGATATGACTTTAACAGTGTGTTAAGTATTAAAATTACAGCACATAACTTTTGGAAAGGAAAAGCGACAAGTATGGCTATAGAGTAGAAAATAAACATGAACATGACATTTCATGTTTCATCAGTGGTTCTATTTTATTGCTAGAAAAGACCACTATTATTTTTATTGTCAAGTTTCTCATTATGGCACTAAATTGATAGACTCACAAGCAAATGTAAAGAACAGCAAGGGAGGACACGATGTCCATCAGCTTTGAAGGATATTTATCCAAATGATCCAGGTGTTCAGTTTTTTAAGAAAATGGCAGAACTTAGTAGATATCAGGTTTTACTGGCAAATCACAGGTAATATAATTTTTGAATTACATATAATTACTTGTATCTCACTATATTGCTCTAAAGTGAAAATAATTACAAGCACATGACAACAAAGAATATCCAACAGATGCCTTTCATACCCTTCCTTGCCAAGACAACAGCATCTCCTTTTATTAAAGTTTTGTGGTGAACACAAAGAAGAAAATTCTTATAATTTAAATGTTTAAATTATTACAAGTTTGCAATAAGTTTGTTAATACATGCATGATGAGCTATTAAAATAAATTACTGGACTTACAACTATTTCAATAGTCACATAATGTAAAGGACATAGTTTATAAGAATACACACAGTAAATAGCCTTGGGTTAAGAATATTTGGCAACCTAAGTACAGTCAGATGAACACACCTAGCACACCTGACCAGCCATTAACAGGTTATACTTAGAGACTACAGAAGGAGTTTTGAGGAGGAACTTCAAAGACTGGACACTGTAACAGAAAGTGCACTAATGACTGTAAGATGAATAGCAATTAGAAAATCAAAACTGATACTGCCAGTAGAGCAAACACAAAATTCAACCTTGTGGTAAAATCTCTCTCAAAGGGAGAGGAAAAGGCAAGTGGGAAAGCTTTCAAAAGAAAGACTAGAAGTCTGTATTTGAGAAGATGAGTAAATAGATTTTAAATAGCAAGTGATGTAGGCAGAGTGGTAAGTGAAGATAATATTAACACCAGTAATCAGGTGAAGCAAAGCTGTAAGTACTAACGTCAGACAGACAGATGAGATCATAACAGTCACGGTGCTGAGGCGAGCAAGACTTCAGTCTGATTTATGGCTACATGAACAAACAGGAACTGTCAGATCTCAGAGCCACATAGAGCAAGAAGAGCACACCAGAAAAGAACAGAAAACTCAGTAATTGTTTCTGACATGACTATATTCAGGCAACCACTGAAGAGCAAGCAAATTTTCTGAACTAGGGAGAGTTTAACTGGAGTGGAGTAAAACCACTGAAAAATAAGGCAGTGGTGCCTTCATAGAAGTCATGCTTATGGCTACATTATCTGAAGAAAGGTGCGGAGGAGGATGCAAAAGCTGAGGATGAATTCCTGAGGGATCTAAACACACACCTACATACAGAAAGAGGAGGGGGAGAGGAGACCCACCAAGTAAGAAACTCAGTCTGAAAAGAGAAACAATCAACAAGGACAAAATGGCAAATGTCTGAGAACAACAAAATTTAGTGAAGAATATAACATAGCATCACAAAGAGATGACAGATGGAGCGGAGGAGAAAAAAGGACTAGCCTGGAATTCCTCCAGGAAGAAGTCAACTTGAACATTAGTGAGATAAATTTCAGTGCAAAAGACAGAAACCAGAAGTGAGCAGTTCTAGAAAGGCATCAGAAGACAAAAAATTACAACAAGTGTACAAAGCATACTAATAGAGGGAGGAGTAGAAGATGAAGGAGGTCAAGGGATAGCACATTAATCTGGTGAAGAGAAACTTCTGAAGTTGAGGGTTAGCTTGTGTTGTGGTGTTGTGGTTTTTTTCTTTAATATGAAGAGACTCAGCCACGTTTCTTGTGTATGGGAAGGAATTCTGAGAGAAACAGAAATTTAAAAAAAAAAACACCACCCAGAAGATCAGATGGTGGACAGGGGCAGAAGAAAGAAAGTTCATTGGAACAGGTTCAAAGACTACAAAACAAAGTCTATTTCAATAAACAAGAAGGGAGCTTGAATTTTGACCTTGGTTGGTTTTAAGAAATTCACATGAAAAGAGGGGGGAATAGATAAGCTGAGTGGAGGCCTATATGACTAATAAAAATACTGAACAGGCAAAACTGCAAGCAAAAATACTCATAACAGATGACAGAAATCCCAAAGATTAAGAAATACAGAAGGTCAGCAGAATCAAAAGATTTTCACCAGAGATAGTCAGAAGTATCTCCAAGGCATTGCAGATGGCATTAGGAACTAAGAAAATGGATACTGGGAGTCAGCCAGTGAATTGTCAGAAGGGTTTGGAACTGTATGAGAAGAACAAAAAATAGTACTTTAAGGGGACTGATAAGCTGACAAAGGAAAGTAGAAAGGAGTAAAGGAAGTAAGAGCAGAAGTCCTCAAGATCAACAAAACGGAAGTTTTACAAAGTCTCATTCCCAGAGAGAGAGAACAAAAATATTTAAACAGCTCAAATTACCACAGAAAAGGAACTTGGATAACACAGTGCATAGAGAAGATCAGCTCAAGCGTGTAGCTGATTTGGCACATAGTATACAGTTCAAATGGGAAACAGCACCAGGGCACCTACAGAGTTGGATGGTTATCCATATAAAAACTGAAAGGTGAGAAGTTATGAATGGAAGAAAGTTGCAAGTCAAAGTCAGACAGGAATAGGTAGAGTTGTATGCATGAAGACCATACAAACATTAGAAAGACAGGCAGAAGTAAATTCTATTGTTAGACAAATAGGAGCAGGAAGAACACAGAACAACAGCACAGAAGTACCAAATTCTTCAACCCAAATTCAGAGGTTGGAGGTAACAGTCTCCACAGAAAGGACCAGATAGGAGGCAGTGTTAATAATCAAGGGAACAAAGTTCTGTGGGTTAGAGGTAACAGCAGAAGGTAAAAAAACAACCTCTAGGTGTTTTGAGACCAGTGATATTCCAGAAGCATCAAGATAATAAAAGGAAGACCAAATAATAGAGAAGATGAGAAGTTTCGTATCTGGAGGAAAACAGAACTGATGCAAATGGCACAAGCTGAACCAGAAGCAGATGTAATTTAAGGGAAGAAGGAAAGGACAGTACACCAAAGTGTAACCCAGACACAGGTTGATACAAGTGCATGAAAAGCATCAGAAAACAGAGATAAGCAAGAACCAATAAAACAATCAAAAATCCTAAGAGATTCATATACCCTGAAATTTCTGTTATCTGAAGCCATTAGACATATACTCTCTCTGACATATATTAGTTGTTTTAATAAACTACATTGATAAGGATGATTTGCTCTGACATATACTGGGGAAGATTTAATGCCCTGAAGCTTATACTGCATGCCAAGTCCATACAGGCTGGTCAAGGCATTTTATACTTGTACACTCTGTAACTATACTAAAAGTTTATGCCAACATACACTAACAAATCTTTCGTAACGTAGAACTTGGACTAATCTGAGTCCTATTCTCCCGTGGATCATCTGCCAGAATAGCATACTGATTGCTTAATTCTTCTCAAGATATAGCACACAAGGGAGGAAATAACATCATTGGTCAAGTGTTCTTATACATCCTTGGATACAGAGATGCCTGGGTTCTGACAGAGGAGTGTTAAAGTCTTGTTTAAGGAGTTTGTTTTGTTATTTTAAGCTTACTTATTCTTTTCCAAGCCCAACATCATAGCTAGTATGTGTGATATTTTACCAACAATTATTTTCAAGTCAATTTCTGAAGACAAAGGACTGTAAACAGAATGAGGCCAGCTAATGTATTTTAAACCAGACATACCCCTTCAGCAATTTACTTTATAGGATCCCTGCTGCCCAGCTCTGTATAGAAGCAGCTGCCAAAAGTGTCCAAAGCCAGAGTCTGAACCTTGTTTGCTATGACTTGAATAAACAGAATAAGAGATTCTTCAGTCCACCTGGAAGGGAAAGGTGCTATCCTTTACCTTCCTCTATCAAATCTACAGGTGTGTACAATGTAGCTAAGCAAAGATAGGAAAATAAAAGGAAAATTAAACTAGAAATTGATACTGACACTTTTATGAACATAAAAGGAGGCCCATGAGGGAAATAAAGTCTACGCAATTAGCAGGAAAATTTGTTTATAGCTGATGATACAGTCATTGTTTAAGACATATATTTAATCCTTGTCTCTGGAATTGCAAACGATACTAAAAAGGAAACAATTTAACAGTTCTTATCTGTTGAATCAGGCAAGAAAAGGACTCGGAGTATATCTCACTTCTGTGCAGAGGCTGCTGTTAACTGTAGATGTCCAGGACACAAGGCAGTGCTAATAACTACTTTTGACAGCACAAATTATATCTTTCACTGACATACACAGCAAATACGCATGTTTGCATTAGAAGTTAGATGGCTGAGAAATTTCAGCACACCTGTACTCTGCAAAATACAAAATCACTCAGGAAAGAGGAGGAGGGGAGCAGAAGTCAGACTGGGCAATAACCAAGTCCAGTGAGTCACTGCAAGACACTCACTAGCAGCAGTGAGAAATTCACTCATGACTATGTGCACAAGGACTGGTGATGGTATACCGAGATCTAGCAGAGGATCAAGTGTGCCCAAGGCAACACAGAAACCGCATTCCCAGAGAAACAGGTCTTCACTTCCTTCTGGAAGAAAAGCAGAGTGCCAACACAGCTTTTGATGTTTCACATTCCATATGTTAGGTAAACTCTACTGGCAATATCCAGCCACTGACACTAAATCCTGTGACCTGGTAATCTAAGACGTTGCAATTTTGCCATGTGTTAGCACAGCTACAATAACTGATATTCTAAAGACAAGATCAAGTCACAGTTATCAGCATTCACAGAGCTAGGCCTACACTTATCATGTGGAATCTAAGCACCCAGGAATAATCTTCAGCAACACGCACAACGCAGTAAAAAAACACTGTATTACTATCCCTGTTATTAAACTATCATTTTGTATTTTCATATGTACTAGATTTTTCTACTTAACATACTCCATTAAAAAATCTTACATGGCAGGCAACATTGAGGCAACACCAACCAACCAAGCTGTCTAAACTTAAATTTCAAGTTGTGCTGCGCACAGTCACTGTTTAAGGCAAGTCTAAAATTCTGTAGGTACGAAAATTTATTCCTAAAACAGGACTAGAAAAGTTAGAGGGAAAAAAAAGGAAAAGAGAAGTCTGATTATTTTCCAAGTTTAAAGTATCTCAGATAACCTTAGCAGGAAAATAAAAAATAAACAGTTAAACATCTTTTAAGAATTAACTAAAGTGTGACATCAGCTGGTACAACTGACCTGCATGGCTAAGTCTCAAGCAGAAACCCCCCTAGAGTATAACTCATTTCCTCATATCATAAGCTTGACATCAGGTTTCTGCCAAGCCTATTCCCATCTCCAAACAGACTCCACACCTGAATGGACTTGCTCAACTGCAGCTCCCCTTACCAATGCAAGGACAAGGTATTTCTTGGCTGTTCCACTTGCAGGATTGAGACAAATGTGACACTGCCTCTCCTGGAAAATTTTAATCACAGGATTGGAATATAAAACTGATACTGCTTTTGTTAGAATACTTTTAATTGCATTAAATGTGGATACAAACCATATGGGTATGAATTTTTATACATATTTTAATGACTCTGTGTGCCTGCATAAAATCTTTAATAAAGAGAATTTAAACAACTGAACTCATTATGCTATCAGGAGAGAAATGGAAGAATCTTAAATCACTGAAGGCTCCTATACACATTTTTGTTTCATTTAAGCAGCCTGGGGAAAAAGAGGGAAGCTATTACAAATATGAGCAAATTTTTACAATACCTCAACATTTCATGTCATTTAATGCCTGTTTTACATTTACATTCAATGCACCAAGCTGAATATTTTGCATCAGTTGATCATTGCTGCATCACTTGAAATTGAGAGTTCTGAGCACACTCTGAATTTCCACTAGAAATTAACAAATCACTTTTCACAAGCTGACTAAAAACACAACCCTTGAATCCCTAGAGTTCTTGTTCCATTTAGTTTACTTTTTTTAAATTATTTATATCATACTAGATAATTTCCTTCTATTCAGTTACTTTAAAATTTGCTCAACTCAAAATATTTGTCTAACCTTTCCCATTTAGGATTTATTCTCTGCTAATATCAACTGATATTGGGAGATGTAGTTTCCACATAAGACAGTCCAAAACAGGAGGTTTAATCACTAAAAGCACTGCTACAAATTAAGCAAAGCTATTTTCAAATCTTTTCTTCTCCATGACATTACCAACAAACATTAATATTTATAATTTTCCATGCATTTTTCAAGGATTTCTGTCCAAATTTTTCCATAAATAACTGACTAGTTAACAGACAATCCAGATTTCCTTACCAGATAATGTGATTCTGGTCCCCTACTCAGCCCTCTTGCGACATAACTGGAGAGTTGTGTCCAGTTCTGGATTCCCTCCTTACGTGAGTGACATTGACATACTGGAGTAAGCCCAGTAAAGGGCCACAAAGGTCACAGAAGGAAAGGCTGAGAGCACTGGGACTGTATAGCCTGGAGAAGAGAAGGCTCAGAGGTGTCTCATCAGAACATACAACCACTTCACTGGGGGTGATGCAAAGAAGGCTTAGCCAGACTCCTGTTAGCGGTTCCCAGTGACAGGGCAAGACCAAATGGGCACAAATTAGGAGAAGTATTACTTAAATAAAAGAAAAAACTCAGTCCCCTTAATAATGAGAGAATAGCTGTATTTCCCCACTTTATTAGCAGTCAAATTTTGTAGTCTCTCACTGGTACAAACATTGTTTAAATGATTCCGGAAGGGAGTTTTAGGGTCACACTGAAATCAGTACAGCACAATGAAAAGCAAGATGCAGTTTACTCTGTGGTTTATATTGATTTTACTAATGAAGCAATCTATTGGAATTTACCAGAATTATGGTCAGCTTCTACTGAAAGATATTCTAATGACAGCAAAGCCACTGACCATGATAGTGTAACAGCGCTCATGTTAATGTTTGGTTTTTTAATTAATAATATTTATTGAAAAGCTAAGTAAGGCAAAATAAATATGGCTTGCAAGGAAACAAGAAAAAACATGAACAAGTCATATTATTTATGGGGCTCATTACAGGAGAGGGGGTGAGAAGAGAAGGATGGGGGGGAGGGAGAGAGAATGAACCACAGCTGAGATTGTTTCTTCTCTCAAACATGACACTCCAAATAATGTATAATCATTCTCTTTTACTGCATTAATACCCTCAACTTCCCTACTACCTCCTCTTAGGTGGTTCAACCTCTACAGGAATTGGTTGGGACTAATTATGACTCTATTCTAAATTTTTTTAACAGAGTACTGTTGTGATTTATTCACATTTTCATACTCCACCTCAGCAAAATTCCTTCAAATAATCTTTATTCTGAATGATTGCGTGGTGATATTTTTGGAACACCAAATAGAGTGGAACATTCTTGGAACACTTGTTATTTGGCTGTATATTTTGTGACTTAGCACTTAGCTGTTAGATATTTATGCTGTTACCTTATGTTTCAAACCTTTCTGACCTTCTTACACTAGTCCTTCCCTAATTTGGGTCATTAGGCCCACTAACTTGGTGTATGAATTAAAGTACTAAAGGAGCAGAATTTGGCCAAAGAAGAGGCAGGAGACTAATGCAGGACAAGAAGTTTGTCCTTCAACTCACTCTGAAAGAATTTTTTGTTTCTAGTGCTGTTTTGCCACTTGCTAATGTTTGCTCATGAACTCCCATTTGTCCTAGCGCTCCCATTTCCTTAAAAACTGGCACTATAGCATACAAAAAGAAGTCAGTAGTGTGGAATCAGAACAACAATCAGTAACAAGTAACCATGTAGGTGTATGAGTGTGAGCATGCATGTTCAGAATTGGTAAATGACACAAATATTTGGCTTCTTGCCCAACTTGTTAGTTAACACTGTTCCTAAAACAGTGTTTCTTTATAAGCTCTTTATCACAGAGTCCTGCAAATAGCAAAATTTAAAGGCCAGGGAAACACATATTCATGGATGTGTATTCATTATGCTCAGCCAAGGGAAAAGAATTCTTTAGTTAGAGAGATCCTTCCTCACACAGCATTCTTTAAATCCTGACAGTAGCAATCAACTTGAAGAGGGATGATATAGTTTTAAAGAAGGCACAAAAAAGTCACCCTGTTAAGTTGATACTAACACACTGCTGCTGTGCTCAGTGACTCCAAACTGTGCAGTATGTCCGAGTATCTGCAAGTATCTTTTATGCCTGTCTTTTTTGGGAGGTGGGGGGTGGGAGTTAAACAGGCAAAATAGTTTGTAGTTTTATTTTTCAGGTCACTTTGGCCCAATTCCCTGCTCTCATGTGTCTAACTCTACCTTGCTGCAATTTCTTTCCTTACAAAAGGACTTCACTCCCTTAATACATTCTTTTGAGCTATTACTATCTAGTCCCTCCAAATGAATAAGGACCTATAATGGGACTGTGTCCTTTGAATGAAAAAACAAACTCACTTGCAAGAGTCAGTAAGAGTGTTGTTTCAAAGCAGAATGATCTAAACATCAACTTCCTCAAACAAGCATTTTTCACCAATTCATTTTCCTCTGTAGATACAGTTTCTATCATCAACAGGCTGCAATGGATGTCTACTACACTACTGGAGATTATTATCAATGATACATTTCAAAGCCATCCACAGAATACAGTTTGCAGAACTCATATAAATGATTAAACAGAATCCAGGATAAGCTTCCAGATGCAAAATTCCACAGAGATCTAATTATTTTAAATGAGCAAAGAGGGAACAACTTCAAAATACAGCTAAGTCAAGATTTTAAATTGAATAAGGAAAACAAATAAGTTGGGGGTAGGGTTGGTCCTATTAAAAGGTCCATGAATACCCCTCAAAGCACCAAAATGCCATGTAACCAATACTTTCAGGAATTTAATTCCAATGCCAAGAAACAGAATGTACTCACTGTGACTAATACATTAAAATACTGAAAATAAATTCTAACAGATTAAAAGGATCTTTTAGCAAGTGAAAGGTATAGTTAAATCATTCCAAACTTAATCAAGCTTAATGGCAGGGCAGTCTTTACCCATTATTAATAAGAATGTAAGATGGATAAAGTAGACTAGGAAACTGTAAATTATGGCCAGTACAAGTAATGCAACATTTTTTACAAATATGTTTTTAATTAGAAAGACATTTTTACTGAAGAAATTTGCTGCACATTCTTGATTTTCATTCATTTCTGTGGTCTCCCACACATACAATTCCAGCAAAGTGTTATTAAATCAGGGTAAAACCGGAACGTAGTTCTAAATGCAAAATCAAATCCACAGTTTACATGTTTACATTTCTAGGTGGATATATGAAAATATTTTCAAATCTTGATCTCTAATCTTGTGCTTTGGGGTCAGGAAATGTTCACTCCTACCAATCTGCTGTCCAGCTATATGTGAAAATTGTTGTTCCACAAGGGAAAAGCAAGTGACAGAAAAATTGCACACTACTTTCAGGCTTCAGCTGAGCTTTCAAAACACATGGCCAAACACGTTGCCATGGAAATGTTCTGCAAATACATGTAGAATTTCTTAAGATGGAGCTGAGTATCTTTTTTAAAATAAATTCTCCTACAATTTCAAACAGAATTGCTCTATGATGTATGCAAGGGAATACATCAGCCATTATCTAATGTTTATAATACCTAAGTGGTAACAGCATCTCCAAATCCATTTTGTGTTCCATACATGAAATTAGGCCACTATCTTCCTATGTAAAATACCCATACAAGTATTTTCTTTTATGTACTCTGACTTTCCTGTCCATCACCACAATACATTATCAGATCCACAAGTATTAGTTTTGCAATAAAGTTGGCAACAGTTAAAAATAAAAAGGATGTGACATGCTTCAGTAAAATGAATTGGTTTTAAACAACATTCTAAATTTTTAAGCTATTAATCTTCTATTTTACAACCCATTAGTATTAGTATTCGTCACTGAGTGTAATAATTAAAAAGAGAAGAGTTATCTTGCCTAAGTTTCACTGTTATGTTCAGTGAGCTATTTTTAAAACTGATTTGAAATGGAGCAAAAAGAAAAAAATCTACTGCTGCAAAATGAAGCAAGATCTGTGCCTGCAGAATAGCTCAGTCCTGTTACACAATGTGATACGTTGTTTTAAATAACCTGCTACTGTAGGTAAACACTTGTCTTATACTGCATTTCATATGACAAACAAACACATTCACAATGGCTTTTATGTGCCATGTAAAGATAAAGCAAAATAAAAATGCAATGCAATCTAGTCATTTTACTTTACAGCAAAGGTATAACCTTTTAACATGAATTAGTTAAAAGAAAACATATTCACAATAAAAACATACTGAAAATATATATGGAATAAACTTACATTGTTCAAATAGGAATCAACAACACAGAATTCCAAGATATACGTTGCTCTGCTTATGTAAACAGTCTACTCTATAAATCCTGTAGCAAATCCAACATGAAGCAATTACACAGACAAAGAGACTGCAAATAACCTAAAACTGTAAAACAAACCCTGTGTTAGAAATATTAGTATAAACTATGAGGTCATACCTGATGACTTAGGGACTGTAATGTCTCACCGGTTCCAAGCTGCATGACCTTTCTATTTCCAGAGACCCCCAAAAATTGCATTTCCTGTCTTACAAAAGTACATCACAGACCCATCTATCTTTCAAAATCTTCTGGGCTAGTGAAGCAAGCATTAACAGCCATTCTGTCCATCAGTAAGTGCTGGAGTCATTACCCTCAAGATATCAGATCTTAAATATAGTTTCCTCCGTGCGATTACAGACATCCAGTAGTCAAGGAGGCTGACACAGCTATATCACTGATGCTGCTAATGCCATCTGAAAACAGTAAGCTTACTGCTTAAAGCAATCCTGCATCATCCAAACAGAACAAGCCACATCCTTCAACTCCTCACTTGCGTTTTTTATAAAACCTAGCACTGCCGTTATAGATTTTGCTTTCATCTGTGGTCAGCTAAAGGAGAAATTAGATATTATGCAACCAGCTTTGCATTAACAAAGGAAAAACGGCAGATGAAGTGACATATCGAGGTTATCAAATTTTGCTTGCATGACCACTCCTCAGCAAGCACTGTCACCATTCAGAAGGAGCATCATAATGTGATTCAAAGGAAAATCAACAGAAATAAATTAAAAACAATTCACAGGCAGCAAGGTATTTTAATACCTCTGTGGTACTCAAACAGCTATTTTATGCAGTCTTATGAATCCCAGACACTATTAAATTAAAAACATTGCTTGCCTAAGGATTTTTAGTGTTTATTTTCAATAAATTGCATGATCACTGCATTGTTTCCATTACTCCCTGCTAGCAGCCAGAAAACAGCATGATTTGAAAATGTGCCAGTATTATGACAGCAAAAATGTGGTTTGATACCAAACAAAACAATCATGCATGGATTTTTTTCTGATATGAGAGACCTTTCAAGCTAACAAATGTACAGTATCCTCCTTAATAATGTTTAAATTATTAGGACTACAAAATAACAACTGAATTTTTTATTAAAACATATATTTGATACAAGTGAACTTGATTACTATAAATCATTACTGATATTTACTGTTGCTAGTATGGCAACAAACTTATGCAGACAAAAAAAATCACAGAACTAAAATGGAACAGTGCCACTAAACTGGTCAAAGTCATCATTCAGTAATTCTTCCAAATTCCAGACCCACAGAAAAATTACTTCTGTTTACATAGTGAACAAGTAATATTGAAATCCATATTCTTAAACACATGGGAACTTCCCCTCAATGCCTACTGAAATACCTTCCTACCAATCAAATTTTACTGGCAAGTAAAACCTGGAGGAAAAAACTCTTCCCTAATTTAACTTCAACTTGCTCCAAATGTTATTCAAATGAATCTGGATGTCCTTCTTTACTTTGAAATATACGCAGAAGCTGAAAGTAGAAGTAAATGATGCTGAATTAATTTCACCCAGACCCTAACCTGCTAGTTTAAAACAGCTGTAGTAACTGCCCCTTTGTGTAACTGAAGAGTTAATCAAATTTAGCTTACAGTCATTCATTCACATTACGGCACCGATAAAAGCAAACTGGTCTCATCCATGAATACCACATATTTCCCTTTAGAAGGAGAAACTACCTTCTATTAGTTTTTAACAGAGTTCACTTTATACAGTGTGCGATTGCCTCAACATAAGGATGCTGCATCTACAGGGAATTGGAACTCTGTCAGCCACACACTGGTACAGGGTCTCCAGCCAAGTGTCCAGCAGCCCAGCAGAGCTGGTCACTCAAGTTAAACTGCAGGAGAGAACCAGATAAGGCCCAACTTGATGCTGTTTTTCATATTCTCCAAGAGAGTTAATCCTGATGTCCAACAACCTGACACTGTCTTCTTACTGCTGCTGACAGTGGCAGTCAGGGAGCCACTTTTGAACATTGTGAATGTTCTTGAAAGCTCCCACTTTTGAACTAGCTCCTGCTTAACTCATTAATTCACTTTCAACCTAGAAAATGTTACTAAATCTATGTGTCCAAATATAAATAGATATACACAAAGAGACAAAAGGCCCTTCAAAAATCAAACAAGCAATTCAGCACTAAAAGAAGGAGAAAAGAGCATTCCACATTATCAGTATAGGAGTATCTCCAAAGGTAATACTTTTATTTCCACAGGTAATTTACAAAAGTAACAACAATACACCAGTGCTAAATACTAAGTTACTTACTCCTAGGCAAACATTTAGTTTTTCAATACATTCTGATCAGTAGCTACTTAAAAGAGAAGTAAGGGAATACAGCCTTGCATCTCTGAGTTGGTGGCAACCCCTTCCAAGTCCCCAAAAGCCACCCAGTTAGGATACGAAAGCCACTAAGATGGTAAGAAGTGATGTAAAAAAATGTATGTTGCCACGCTGCCTTCCATAAATATTATGTAGGCTCTTCCTGTGTAACTCTTATACTACATGATGATCTCAGAGCAAAAAACACAAAGCTAAGAGCCATAACTATAGCTGTCAGAAACATCACTTAAAAGTTTCTGCTCACAAAGAGTACATCAGCTCTCCTCCATTTGAAGAATTCAAGAACTAGGAAAACATAAGGTGGAAAACTATTGTCCTGAGTTAGGTTAAGATCTCTATACAAATTATAAACGCACTCAAAAATATACTATTATTTCTTTCTGCATATTATACCAGTTAGGAATACTTTGGCTGAAGTTAGTCCATGTTTTCCCTCCTGTCAATGCAATTACTATTTTGCAGAAGTGAAAACTTTAACATTTCATTAGCAAAGTTAAAACAGAGAGGTATAAATACAGCACCATTTTATAAAGTATAGATATTTATTCTGAAATGTTAAAGTAAAAATCTGATAACTCATTCCCTTTAGAGTATCAACAAGTATCACTTTATGCAATAGAAAAGCATTACTCACTACAGTTTGCTTTTCTTTAATTCACAGGGGAAAAAATACGAATAAAAAGAATAAAAGCAAATTCAGAGTTCCTGTGAATTATGCAAAGTGAAATAATGGTCACTTTGAATCTATCACAAATGAGCTGCATATCAAATAGAACTGACCTAAGCAGTGAGGGAGCAAACACCTGAAGCTCTGTCACCCAACTTTTTAAATTAATGTTTAATGTACTAATGATCAGGAAAAGAGAACATTTGAGATTAGTGCAAGGTATTATGGACTGTAAAGATAAGGTGAGATTATGTAGTGCTGTACCAAAAGAGAAGGAAGAATACTAAGGTATATTCCTCAGCAGCATTTTTGGGAATCAATTTTACAATATATTTTTATAAATGACCAGAGTATAAGTAGCATGAATTATACCCCAAAAATCACAGTCTGGGTTTATTCAAAAACTTCTCATATTGGAAAGCACTGCTAGTATATGACGAATGGAACACTGCCAGGAAGACCTGGATTACCTCTAGGGCCACAAGAATAAAACTGAGGTAAAATTTAATGGTGCAAAATGCAAATATGTGAACTTACAAATTATTAAATTTCTTCTGAAAATTCAGAGGTCAGCAGCTGAAAATTACAGTGGATGACACTGTGGGGACAAAGTTGATCACAAAGTAATTATGAGCTACCAACATCATGTCCATATGGAAATTAAACATTTTTTTTTTAATTTTCAGGTAATATATTTCTAGTGCACCGACATCAACATAAATGCAATAATAAACTCTATCAAAATAATATTCTTCTTGATTCTGATCATCTATTGTCTATAAAAGGAATTGAAACTGACTGAAATAAAAGACTTCTACGATGGTAAGGGAAATTTTGAGAAGAAACTGAAAACATTTGCTTTCTTTAACTTAACAAACAAAAGACTAAGAAGCAGATCTGTGTGGGTGTGTCAAGAAAGAAGTGTCAAGGAAAAAGAAAAAATACTCAAGTACAAATTTGGAACAAGCACAAATCCATACTAAGATATCATTAATTTGGAGGCTTTTAACTATCAGTGGTTGAAGGCCTGCAAGAGCAGGAAATAAAAATCAAAACTGAAAAGTCTATCTTGCACTCCCCTATTTCTGCAAGAGATGAAAACAGTGACAAATGAAGAAAAATGCAGAAACTTAGGGTACAGCAGAAGTGGTACCAAGAACAGAATCTAAGGAAAATCAGCAGATTGCCATGTGGCTCAACACTGACTGGAAATTAGTTTAGAAACCTGAACCAAAAAAAAAACAAGTGAAGAAAAAAAAAGACTCAGTAACAGTTGGGTTTTCCTGTATTGAAGACACCAAGTTTTCATTTCAATACACGGAGTGGTACTGACAATATAAAAAGCTCAGCAGTTTCTTTCAGCCAAAATAACTCAACAATTCTAAGTTTTAGCTCATTGCTCAGCTCAACACAGATTAAAATATATCTTTGTACTTGAGTGGAGTAAGCTGAAAAGTAATTAATGGTAGCCCATTCTCCTTTAATCCTGATGACAGGACTGTATCTATTACCTTGCCTTAGTCAACATATGTATCTCTTATTCAATTCAACATTACTGCCTTGGGTTTTATTATAAAGTGTAAATAGCCTTCTTTAGGCAAAAAGGAAAATCATTAGGAAATTGAAGTTTAAATTTATTAACTCGGTTAAAATCTGTTATATTTTATGGACCTGCTGTGTTCTCTCAGACGAGATATTGCTCAAAGACTCTCGTAGGATTATTTCAGCAGGCATTATGTAAGTCTAATCAGTTCATCTGTGGATAACCATGACTGTGGTTAAAGAAATCTCAAAACATTTATAAAAAAAACCAGGAAGCAAGCAGAGGCAGACCTCAAAACATAGATGCATAGTGAAAATTTGCAAATTAACTGTGTGGTTCCAATTCTGCCTAGCAGATAATGCAGCTGTATCCAAACATGTCTTTCCAAATACCCCACTGGTAGTGTTGCTGAATCCTAACTTTAAAACTCAGTCCTGTACCTTAGGCCAGTCCCTCATGATTCAGATCACTACACTATATATTACCCACAAATTAGAATAAATCTATAATAAACAATTTCAAAACAATATTTTCTCCAGTATTTTATCTTCAAAAACTATTTTAAAATGTCTGGCATCCCATTTCCCAGAAGATAATGTAGGAGAAGGTTGACATCTCCTTTCTCTCAGACTGCTGAGGAGCAATCTTATACTTACAATGTAGTAACAGATGGGTGCTTACACTTGTTCTTGGAAAAATACAGAAAATAAAGAGTAAAAAAGCTCCTCAAAGCTTGCAATCATACACTTACTTTCTTAGCAAAATTACATGTACATAAATCATGTATTCCAGAAAAATATTTGTAAAATCAGATTGAAATTGTAAATTTTAAAAGTGTGTCTATAAAGTGAATAGGTTCTATTTAAAATAATCACGCCTTCCTTTTCTCACTTCAAAGAAAGCAAAGTTTTCCACCTTTTTAACATCTCAACAGTATAGTAACTTGTGCTGTGGCCTCGGAAAACCCTTCTACTTTTATTACTAAGGACATGGCTGGCTAAGGACTTAACTTGCAACCACTGGGGATGCTGGAATTGATTACAGGAAAACACCTTCCCATCCTCAAGAAGGTGATGATGGAATTTCGACTCAATGTCGTATAGCACAACAGAAATTTATTTTCCTGGTAACAAAGAAACACCAGTTAAATAAAATAGGCTGGAACCCATTAGCAAAGCAAGATTTAACAGCCTTTCCACAGAAGGAGTAGCAGGACAAGCAATGGTGCTCTGGGTGTCTCCCAAATATTACACAATACTGAAGTTGCAGACTAGTTACACTGTATATCTCATACCTTCCTTTCTTTTGATCCTTTTTCATCTCCCCCTTGTCCCTGAAGAGGAAAAAAAACCCTTTTTCTTTAGAAAAATTTGTCAGCTCACTAATCCTAGCTTCTTATCTGCCTAAGAATAGATCTGACTTTATTCTAAATATTTTGCATTAAGAAAGTTCTCTTTCAAAGAAGAGAAATGTTAAATTTTGACACATAATTACCATTATCCTCTCTGCTAGCAGAAAATTATGGCAAAATGCCAACTTGCTTGTCTGCTACAGATAAGACATTTCCAAGCTTCCATCCTTCCCTTCAGAGAAAACAGAAGGGGAAGACCAGCCAGGAGAAAGCCTACCCTGTCAGCTGATCCTCTAAGAAATAAAATTAATATTCTCCTAGAAGAAATCATTTTCCTCTGAGCCTGAGGTAAATGATATGCCTTACCATATGTTATGATGGTCCTTTCAAGAATGACAAATTTGATGAATTTTTCCTGGATGGTCTTTCTCTCATCCAATCTCTTCTCATCACCTCCAGCTTCTGCTGCAGGCAAACTCTCAAGAGGCATAAATCAGCATAGCATCACCAAATTATATAACTTCTATCCACTGGGGATTTAGCCCCTTCTATTTCAGACTTAGCACAAAAAAGTGCCTGTGCATTCTTCAATAATCTTTTTGATCCGTGTAGAGCTTTAGAGAATTATCCTGACACTGCTGAGCTTCAACACCAGTACAATTGTGAGTAGAGAACCCAGACATTTTTCCTAAATGAAGAACTCTATAAAGGTTTTGTCCAATTTCAACATATTCAGAACTAGCTCTAAATTAAACTCTGCTTCAGTTCAAACAAGGGGAAAAAAGGCACAAGACAGGTTCAGGCAAGTTTCTTCACAGTCCACTTATATTCTAAGCAATCAAAATATCTGAATACTTTTGCAAAATCCCAGATTATTTGTACATCATTTGTACATCGTGGTCCTTTGAAAGTTTTACTTTTATCAATCAAATGTAGACACAAATACAGATTTTTTTTTTAATCTTTCTACCAACACACACTTCAAATTTTCTCATTTGCTGAAAAGAAAACATGCTGATTTTAAACACGAATAAATAAATAATGATCAATTTTAGACAATAGTCCCCAGTCAAAGCTCATCCAAAAAGAAAACTGCTAGACACATCAGTTACCCCAAAATATTCCAGGCTGTTCTGTTTATTTCAGTCACGTAAAACAAGTGGATCTGTATGCTTAAATATTAGAGCACAAACCTAACATTGGTCCTATGCAAAATACCCTTCATAGTCTTTGAAGACTGCAATGTGGGATGAGAATTGCAAAGGCTGGGAGGCAAAGGCCCTGCTTTGAAGGGCAGCAATGGGAGAAAAGAGCTATTACTAGAGTATAATTTAGGATTAGGTTAGTCTTGACAGAAACCATATAACAGGAAGAACACAAGACAGTAAGAAGTACTTTATAAATGGAATTTTATCTCATCAATATGTAATATATCAGACAGATTACTATCTAATTTCATCACTCCCACAGCTGTAAAAATAAATAATAAATAAAATTATTGAGTAATTTATTCCAAAATCAATTCCAAAACATGAGCTCTGAAACAAACATTTTCTTTCAAAGTTAACAAAACAGTGCACATGGAAAGCAAACAGGGTCGTATTAACTGCACCAGCTCTATCCTGCCATCTTTTCTCTGGGAGGGGACACAGAAAAGCTATTCAAGCAGCACACGCTTCACTAAAAGCTAAACTCTCCTGTGACTGTGCAAGGTCAGGCATCCATATCCTAAACAAGAACTGGGTCGGGGGCAGCCCTCCTCTGGCTTATGTAGGAAGAATCAAGAAAGGGGAAAAGAAAGAAAAGACCCCCCAAACTAAGAGCAGGCCACAAAGCTGATGTTGAGATGTTCTGGATTAAATTATAAAATCAGAGATACAAAGTATATAAACTAGACCATTTCATAGATATTTGTGGATAAAAATGGGGGGAAAGGTATAATTTCCTAGGACAATTCAAAACCCTTTCAAAATGTAATTGCCTGAGTACTTTTTTTTTAAATATTTACAACATAATTTTACACTCAATAATGCAAGAACATAGATAAAAATGTTAAGATCTCAAGAAAAAAGTAGCCACTGATTGCTTTAAAGATAGAAAACCGGGACAAAATGCTCAGTGGAACATACAGAGTCTCCCGCAGGAGCTTCAAAAGTCAGACGCTGCCTGCTTTTATATTTAAACTGCCTTTTAGCTACCTACTTCAGTACAAGACACTTGTGAAAGAGTAAAGACGTAAAGGAGAATGAAAGCTAAATGAATATTGAAAGGAAAAAAATTTAATACTTGGATACATTCCAGTCATAGGGACTTTCCTGGTTTTGAAGGGGAGTTAGTGGTTTTATATATGTTTGTCTTACAATGATAAGCAACAGTTAAAACAAAAAGGTCCACTTTTGTGAATAGTAGTTTTATTAAACACTGTTTTCCACTTTAAGAGAATTTTGCAAACACCAGAGTGAAATTACAGTATCTGGACTGCAATAGCAGATCTACCAGAATAGCCCCATTGTAAAGACTCTTTACCCTTAAACAAAAATATTAACTGTTGTGTTGTGTAACTGTTAAGTTGGTTTTTATTGGACTGGGGGGTTTTTTGCCAAAGGTGCAGAGATCTTTATTTCCATGATTCTTCATAGTCACTTGCTCTTAGTTGTATACATATATACACCAGACATACAGATGTGGGGAAAGTGTATCACTTGCCATCCAAAACTATTTCCTAAACTTGGACTGCCTAACGGATTTTTTGTGCATGACGCACAAAATAGAACAGTCTAAAACCTCCACAATCAGAACCATAGTGGCTAAATACACCCAGGCTAACAAACCTCCCCCTTTTCCTGAAAGTCAGCAGCAGCCAATTTCACCTTTTCTTTTTCTGCTCCCTTCAACAGTGAGAAACACAGCACTGGAATCACCTACTCAGAGAGTAACAATGGCAGACACAAGATTCCAGAATTGGACAATTTCTTTCCTGCTCTCATCTCCCTCCAGTGACCATCAGCGGAACCACCACACATTCACCACCAGTATAGCCCTTTTCCACGCCTTCCTGCTCTCTTAAAGACTTTTGAAGTTGGTGAGAAAACAACACAGATGAGTCTGGAAGCAAATCCAAGGCTGCGTAAGAAACAAAATGTATCAGTCTGACTCTGCAAGCGAGCAGTCATTACATTCCCTCATAATCTCCCCTGCTCTTTTATAGAATTCCTCTTAGGTTACAGCAGTGAGCCATTTCCACATAAGTTTCAGAGAAAAGGGTAGTTATAAAGCCAGGGCATTCTCATCACTAAACCGTTGTCTAGCAGTCTCATCATACCCTCAGAGGGTATGTGCCTTCAGCCTGTGCTATCTCCCGTGTTTTGAAAGACATCACCATATGTTCTTGAACTAAAACCTGATCACCGGGTTCTCAGACCAGACACAGGAACTAAATGAAGGCCTGTAGAAACATTGAAGCTGTATTGATTTAAAAAAATTATATTAATCCATCAGATAAATTCAGTAATAACTGAACACTCTCACTACTCAGAAAAATGTTTCCAAATTCGATAAAAAATGTTTCATTGCTTTGTCTTTGTAGAAGAAAATATGTACATTTAATACCATTACATTCACAAAAGTAGGTGGTCAAAAACTGAACTATGTCACTTGTAGAACAGTCTTATATGAGACATGGTGCTATCTTTGCTTATCTGGCGGTTTCAAAATGCTGATGTTTAAAGTGCTGTAAAAAATATTTTACTTAGTGTCACACTTCACAACTGGTTTAGCTGTACCATGCCATACACTGAAGTCTCAAATTTCACATAACTTAATACCTCATATGAATATAAGACCACATCCTTCCAACTCAGCATATTCTGTTAATGCCACCAACCCAGACAACTCTAAGTTATTTCAGTACTTGGATTCACTTAAGGTGAAAAGTATTTTAGGTAAAAATTTTTCACTATGAAAAAAATTTTAGCAAACTAATGCAAATTGTAACTACCAGCTGTTTGCAAGTTTGTAATGAGATAACACCAGGAAGACATTAGTCACAGTAGCACTGAATATTGTCATTATCAAGCTTGATTGAAGTTATTTGAATTCGAACAGATGATCTCCATGTATTGGATTCACTTCTACTTTTATTATGTAAAAACTAAAGGTAATGAAATGTTAAAGAACACATTCATTAATTTGAAATATTTTCACACAAATTACTAAAAGTTAGGGTTCTCAGAAGTGAAGAAGACATAAAAAAAACACACGATGACTTGACTTGGTTTTAAATAACTGAAATTCTAACTACATTAAGTCCATGTAAGGAATAATATTTTTGTTAGCTCCCCCAGATCTATTTTTCAGCAAGTTCTTGACTGTCTTTCAAGATAATATATTACCCCACAAATTCCACTTCTGATATAATTCAGGAGCACCCGTGTTATTTCAATAGTCTGATTATTCTCATATTCCTATATAGTACTTATTTTTTAATAGTACTACCATTACACAATGATTCTTCATTGAGTCACCAACCCATTTTTTGTCTTTAAGGATAAGTTCTACATTTTAACATGTTGTGTTGCGTGCGACTCAAAAGAGAATACCGATGCAAAGGAAGAATCATCAAAAGAATCATTCAAATGTGGCACCAGACACACACTACTTTTTGAATATTTCAGCTATCTAAAGCATTTTCCAATTGCTGGCCAGTGACAATGTAAATCTCAAATGCAGCCTTCTCCCTGTCCTGAAGTCAGCTTACTTTTAAAATAAGCATACAGCAGTCAGCATCCATTTGGTAGCAAGGCGATCAGAGACTTCCATCTATTATTTTATAAATTCTTTCCATTATTAAAGTTCTTATTCAAACAACTCATACAAAAGCCAGTTTACCATAAATCATTGTATATATCACAGATGTAACATGAATCTCTATAAATAACTCATTCAAGAAATTAATTAACAATGAAAGATTACAAAATACACTCAATGATAGCAAGAGAAGTATTTAAAATAATTTATTCTAATTTAAAAGACAGTACTAAGCACTATAAGCCAAGAAAAGCAGTTCAGACCATATCATAAAAAGAAAATTCTCATAAATGTTTCATTTTTTTAAATTACTTTCTTACCTCACCTAGCCTCCAGCAGTCAATAGACCACAGGCTTAGAGATAGTCTATTCTAACTTCAGAAACCACATGCTCGCTTGCCAAGGAAGAAAGAAAGGTGACTAAGAAAACCAAAGCAGAGCTTGAATTTAAGGTAGTATTGTATCTGGGTCTGTTGCCTCTCTCTCACCTTGAAAACCAAAAAAAATGTCTTCCACTATGAGGAAAAACACAATTGGTCTAACTTGTGGAAACAAGTTCTCTATTCAAACAGATGCTCCGTGTACTCACTTTATTATCTCTCACAGGAATATAATGCCCAGAAACACACTGTAAGTAAAAATCTGAATCTCTAATTCCTAGCACCTTCATAATCCATTTCTAGAAAAACACATTGCTCTCCCTCACTCAAGCTCTCAAGTCCCTCTACCAACATGACATTCCTACGTCTAAGCCTATTTTCTAGGTCATCTGCATGACCTTGTGCAAAGCCCTACACCAGTGGGGTTTGTAGCTAGATGGCATTATGCCCACATGGAAACTTACACTTTCTATCGCTTTTGTACCACTGAGGTAAACAAATCCTTTGGGTCTTCTAAAGAGCAGTTTTTGACAATTTCAGTCTTACCTTCATGTGTCTTAACCAGAGAGGGTAGTTTGAAGCACTGGGCACTCCCAGATGGTGCACAAGGCAATGCCAAAGGCTGACCACCAGCCTCTCAGATGCTCAGGAAGACAAAAATTTTCATATGCTACCAAAGCACAACAGGCTATGCTGGTCACAGAAAAGACTTTGACATTACGAGAGAAACACTTATTTCCACTCAGCTCAAACTCTTTTTACAGTTTTGTAATTTAATTTCTCATAACCCAAGACATACTGAAGTTATCACAAGTATTAAAATAGCAGGTTATTTATAAAATTAATTTTTCAAGCAGCTTAAAAAATTAGTATTCAACAGTTATCTTATATTTTAATAGCTCCAGTGCAGGGATTTTCTTAAGAAATACATGTATTGCATTTTACACTAATTACCACCATCAACATTAGCAGTAGTAGTAGTATTAAGCACTTCTGATCTGAACCAGTGCTACCACCAAAGCAATGAAAATGCACAAAAAAGCAGAAGTCAGAGCCAAGGATTTCTTTTGCTTTGTTCTAGCAGGGACAGGCTCATGGCACCCAGAATCAGCAAGGTCCTGATTTCTGTTCAGGTTCATCCTTTCTTTCCCCTCCAGGCAGATCCCTTGCAGAGGGCTCCTCCTGCTCCTTTCCCAGCAGACTGCCCGGCTCCCCCACACAGCACCATCCCTCCACCCAGTCTGTCAAGGTTGTCTGAATACTGAAATAATAAATAGAGACTGTATTAATTATTCACACTGTACAATCCAACACATTAGATTGAACGTCACAGTTTTCCTGAAGGTAGAAAATGTTGAGTTTTATGTAACATTCGTTAAATGTAGTGAACTAATTAAAGTATGTTAATTAGGTAATAGACAAAAAGAACTTAGTATTTGGTAGGGACTGGTCACTGTTAATACAGTGTGTATTGTATTGTGTTAATACCTTGGCTGTAATTTTATGCTTTAATGAGCAAGAGAAAAAGCTGATTATTCAGAAAGCAGAAAAAAAGAAAATCACATGTGTTATGTGTTGGAAAAATAGCCTCAGGTGACAGAGGAAATACATACCAAAGGAACTGGCACTCTAACAAAGAAAGTATCATTTCAAAACCCATAAACAACATGCTGTCACTGGGAATTTTTACATATTCAGATTCTAGGAAATGATACTTAATTGTTGATGTCAATAAAGCGGCAAAAATCTCATTTTATTTGCACAAGTTATCTGTTCTCCCCGTACTATATAAACATTTTTCCTAATTCTTTTACATTTCCATTTACTTTATGGCAATAAAAAGATTAAGGCTTCCATATCAAATGCTTTAATTAGGAAAAAAAAATGAGAAGCAAGAATTTATTAATTAAACTCCTACTCACACCAGGCAAATGCTGACGGGAAATATGCATGCATATGTCTGGCACTGGAAATAAATCCCATGTACTAGTCTATATGCAATTAAAAAAAATACTCTGGGTTTATGTTAAAAGAATTTTTTTTCTCATTCCATATCTTATCTCCTCGCTCTTCAACTGATTTGAAAAGGCCTGACCAAAATCAGAAAGCATTTTGATGTACTCTATTATAAGGACAAAAAGTCCAGTTAGTGTTCTCAGTAAAACAAAGCGCTTTATTGTCTTCAGAAGACAACTGGAATGCTGACAGTAACAAAGAGTGCAGATGTTGGCCATTATAAAGTACTCAGAATAAAAGCAAAATACTTAACTCCTTTCTTAAGCTCAGCAACACACATTTTGGATATCATTACTCAGTCATTAGAAAGTCTATCCTAGTAAAAGACTCACAATAAAATTTGGATAGAATTTAGATTAATTCAAAGCAAGTCTTAAGCTTAAACAAAAACCACACCACACACAAACTCACAAACAGAAAGAAAACAATCCAGAAAGATCAGCAGGCTCCTGACCTAGAAGCCACTCAGTTTGGGTTTTTTAATAGTAATGTTTCATTTAGGGCTAAAACGCTGCTGTGAGACACCTCAGTCTCCACAGAGCCAAGAAGAGAATGCCTCACCGGCACCTAATGCCAGCTAAGGTGCTGCTCTCACCTCACATCTGTCTGCTCACTTTTCCCTGTTGTTCTCTGTAAAAAACCCAAGTCCAACGCCGCCCAGAAGACAGAGATAGTCACTGTTTTGTTTCTTCGCGATACTGTAACACCATACACCCTTGTCTGTCCCACTGTAATATGGGAGATATAGGTCCACTCCTCTTCTCCACCTGAAAGAACTCAGGCACTTTCTTCCTGCACCTCCAGAAAATGGCACTCTTGGGAAGGCAGGTGAGAGCTGTTCTGCAGTTGCAACACTTCGGGAACAACAGAAACAGAGGTTTATCCTTCAGCAAAAGGAGTTGAACCCATGTCTCATGCCCAGCATAATTAAATTAACCTCTGAGGCACTGATACACAGACAGTCATGAGCATGGCCACCTCTGCCCCACAGAGGAGGTCAGGGAGCTGTGGTAGGAAGCCAACACCCAGGCATTCTGCTGAGGCACCTAACCCAGACCCTCACACTGAGCACCAAGTTCAGAAGCCTGCACTTGAAAATGGGGACAAATCAAAATAAGGCCAAAACCTTCATAAATGCCCTGGAAATTACAAGTTTTAGTCCTGTCAAATGTCAGACACCTGAGTGATCCCACGCAAGCTGGTGCAAATGGCACAGCACCCCATCAGCTGCCAGCCCAGAAGAGCACACGTCCTGGTGTGCTCCAGCTGACAGGACACTCGCTGGGACAGATGCAGCCAGCAGAGGCACAGTGCCATGCTGCTGTGGCAACCTGCCTCCAGTTCTGGATTTATTTTATTCAACCATGGTCAAAAATACGTGAACTAGAATTGCAAATTTTGCTGCAGTCCAAAAAGTTACTCCACACCAAGATGGCAACCGTGCTTCAGGCCAGGCCTTCAGAGGACTGCTGGAACCAGCTCAAGCTCACAACACGCCACAAGGTTCACAAACCTCATTATCCCTAATGCTCACTGCTTAACTCTAAGCTCATTAACAACAACTTCTGAGCGCTCAGTTGCAAGGTCTTTCACCTCTACCTAGTTATGAACTCTGTGAGAAAATTTAGTCTCAAGTTCCTTCAAGAACATACCACGCCACTGCTCAGCACTAACAAATACCTACTTAGAGAGGATAACACACTAAGTATGCAGGGCAGACCACATTAACACAAGTTACACTCAAACTCACAAGAAACACAACCATTGTGTAAAGTTTCTTACTCAAAAATTAACTGAAATGTGTAAAGAAACTGCTTTTTTGTTTGTTTTTTGGGGTTTTTTGTTATGGTTTGTCCTCCAGAAGAACTCACAATGTTGGAATGGCAGAGATTTTGTCAGGTGAAAGTTGCAACATTTCTGGTAACACATGAATGACATCAAATGCAATTAACTGCTCTAGCAGGAGTTCACGTATCTCTGCTAGCTGAGTACTTGCCTTGGCACATGCACCCTTCCCAGTCCTTTTTCTTTGTGCTTCACATAGTTACCTGCAAAGGATTTGTTATGAGTCCAAATTACGCATATAGTTATTTCCAAACAAGGGTGTTGATTTAATAAAGCCCTGTAGATTTACAAAAAGCACAACTTGAACCAATTCCATCAGATGTATTTCCCTGGTGCATTTTCCATGACATATAAACTAAAACACAATGAGTGACTATTTGAATGCTCAGCACTGCGAAATAACTGCAAAAGAGTTTTGTTTTAATTTTCAAAATCACCTTAAACAACAAGAACCTAGAAAATCAAAGGAGTCTTTCATCACACCATCATCATCACATAGTGTTCTTTCTGGAATAAGCTAAACAGAAGAAAGAACGATACTGGTCCTGCTTTTGAGAGACAATGACATAACATCATCCTTGTTAGGGTGTTCGGAGCCCAGGCACTATGATAATAAGCATTATAATACATCTTAAAGATTTTTAAATGTAGCAGACAATCTTTCAGGGGAAGAATGAATCATTTACACTTCGGTATCTGTTCATGTTTTACCAATATCTGTGTTTTGACAGCTAACTGTTTTTAACTCTCCTAAGAGCATTTTACAAATCTGAATCATTTAGACTGTACCCCAGGATTTAATTTCTTAAAATTCATCTTTTGAGTTTGACTTGAAGAGCTTAAGCAAGTAAAGAGAGGTGTATTCAAATGTTCCCCAAAAGCTTCATGAAATTCAGACAATGAAGTGGTCAACAAATTTGTTCATCTGAAAAAGAAGACATGAAGAACATGAGGTTTAAATGGTTTAAGAAGATAACAAGGTACCATTTAAAGTAAGGGTTGAGGAGAATGATTTAGGATGGTTTAGGTACGCATAATTCGAAAGAACATGAATAAATTTTCTATAGTAGAATTCAAGCTAAACTTCAGAAAGATCTTTCAAACAACAGGATTATTAAAGCCTGTAGAACTCAACAATTTAAATGAAATTAAAAACGCAACTTTCCAGACACCGAGAAGTGCTATACTGAAAAAAATACTAGGTAAAAGAGGACTCTTTCCTAGTACAATTGCTAGAAACAATAACGGAATTCTTTACACTGTCAGGAGGTAAATATCCTTACTAATCTTATCCAATTCCCAAGTAATGGCTCACAGCTGAATTAGCTTTTAATTGTACACGGTAGGTACATTTCTGGCCTAAAGGAATCAGGTACAGAGACTTAATCAAATAATCAAGCAGACAGTTCTTTGTTCATTCCTTAGCAGGAGATAACCACATAAAGAGAGAAAAATCTTCTTGATAGGTGACATGACTTAGAAAACCAACCTAATCTTGTAAGTAAGACAAGAAAATAAAATCGTAAAAAACTGCTGCAAGGATTTATACGAGGCTTTACAACTTCAGGAAGAAAATTAAAATTGGAAGTATTTTTGAATGGACTTAACATTTAAAAACAAGGCACTAAAGTTACATATTCAGGAGATTTTCAGATGTCAATAAAACTCAATGAGCATCAAAACTACTTAGGCAACGTTACAGAAATCTCCATATTTAATCATTTGAATTTTATAGCAGGGTGCTGGGAAATATGCCCAAAGCTGTTACTTGTGTATCAGAACTATTACTGCTGTTATTTTTCTACCAAAAATTATTATAACTGTGATATTTATAGCACAGAGACTAAATATAAGTAAGCCTCCAAGCAAAAATACATTATTCAGATGATAAATGTCTTTCACTACATTTTTTGCCACTTATTCTAATAACAGTTGCCCTATTTTCAGAAACTTTATATCATTCAGCTTTAACAAGCCTTTTCCAGAGGGAGAAAAAGACTATTAAATCAATTTTTTGATCATAACTAGTTGGAGAAAATTCTGCTTCCTTAAGTGAACACAATCATGTTCAGTATGTGAAGATTTTTTTCCTTGAAAGTCTTAGTATTTCTGCTAAGAAAATGTCCTTATTTTCCCTGTGTAAATGATAATTAAGCCAATGTTTTATTCCTATTTTGAAACAACAGTCAATAAACTGGTGTCAAATTGTGAACAGCAAAAAAAAAAATAATAATTATCCATTAAAAAGATAAACTTATGACCATGTTAAGCATGCAAAAAATGTATACTGGTAACTTGGAAATGCTTCTCCTTCCTTCCATTTCAAATTTTGACTAGAGGCAAAGTATTACATTTCCTCCATCTAGATAGGTTACTTTAATTCAGTGCCATCTCTGGTTATCCTCATTTAGGCCATTTTGAGCATCCCTAGCCCATGATCGAGTCCTTCAAAATATTTAGTCAACTCCAGCTAAAGACTGTGAACCTTATCAAATCAAGTACATGTAGATCAAAGATGGAATGGCTGTCTATGAACAGTGTGAAGGCTTCACTGCCCTCTCCTAAGGCAGATCACAAATTATTTGAGGAAGGAGTGTAAAAATAATTGTGGCTAGAGAGAAATCTAGTGCTAGAAAGAACACTACAGTAGGTAAGCCAAATCATGTACTATTATGAAATTCTGTGGAGTAGTCTTTTCCAGATAAAGACTCTCTGTTCTAAAAAGTATAGTTATAACACCACATTCCCTCACATAATTAAAACCTAACAACAAGAAAATACCAAAAAACTGTTAAAAAAAATCTGAAACCAAAAAACCCCACATATAACAACCTTACAGATTGATACACATATAAAGAACTCAATTATGCTGTAAGACTTCAGTGAAAGGAGACTCTACCAATTACATCATAAGAACTGGATGAAGTTGAATGAATTAAAAAGAAACTAATTATGAAAATTAAAAAAAGAATCTCAACTTTCATGTACTCTATTATGCAACTTTTTCAGTATATTATGCAACAACATAAGATTTCTGCAACACAACAGTAATCTCCATCTTCTGCCTCGTACTGTAAAGGTGCACTAGGAGGTCCACCTGCAATTCACTGGGGTGGATCAGTTATTCACCTTGGAACTGAGAGCTTTCACAGGTGCTGTAGAGAAACCTAAACTGTATCACCCATGCTTTAAGGGAATACTGTGACATAAAAAAGAATCCCTTTACTTTTTTCCCCTGTTTGTTTTGTAAGTCCCCAAAGTAAGACATTTTGGAAACCAGTTCAAATCATAGCAGCAATTCAGATATTACATTTCAGCATATGACCTGAAAATTCCCCCTGTAAAGAATCAGAATAATGAAATACAGATGCTAATTACCTAGAATTTTGAGTCTATCATATTAGTCTGTTCATGCTATAGTGATTCAGAAGATGTTCTCAAGCCATAAATGAACTATGGAGAGTGCACTCCTATTTTAGTCTGTGCTCATCTTTAAGACACAAAGAAGCAAATGAGAGAACAATCTTTTTTTTTTATCTCCTCCAAAAGAAAACCAGTATCAGAAAGTATCCCATTAGAGGAATCACAAAGAAAATACAGTTTGAGAACAGAGTCATCATAGCTGAAGGGGATGAAAGCTAAAAGGTACCTAGAGAAATAAACAACTTTAAGCATTTGACTAACCAAACGTACAGCAGACTTTGCCACTGGCAACTCGCCTGTGTAGTTCTCTCTCTCCAGGTTCTGCCTTTTGTACCATGCCCTAAGCAAAGAAGATCAATTTAAAACAAAATTGATACGAACATTATTATTTAAATTAGGTTGTAGGTCATTTTAATTAAATAACCTATGTTATTCTTGGTTTACAGTTAGATTTGTAGATGTTTTTCAAAAAATAAACTCTTCTCACTCGTTAGTATAACACTGCAGGTGTACAAGGTATGTTAGATCTGCTGACTATATATTCACTAACATACTGATCAGTGTCCATTTTGCATTATTTTGCAAAAAAAATACAGCATTTAATTGCTACTTGGAGGGTTTCTTGGGTTTTGTGGGTTTTTTAATCAGGTAAGGTGTCCAAGAGCCTAGTTCAATGAAAATACTACACCAAATCTAGTTATAATACTTTTGGGAAATCTCAGTAGGAATTTTCATGTATTTCTGATGTTTAAATTTCTTTGAAATTTTCCACACATATCCTTTAAATTTCAAGAATTAGGTCCCATCTTCTCCAGTATATTCCACATACTATGTGGAAGAAATGCTTTCTTGCTTTTTCAACTCCCAGCTGGGTTCTCAACTTTGAATAAATCCTGAATAGACCCATCCATCTGCTCCATCACACTTACACATCTGCAAGTAATACAGACTTGGTTTAGCTGGCTGAAAGTGCAGACAGCTGAAGCTGCACAAAACCCAGTGATTAGGATCCTGAGTCTCCCAAGTTAATTTCAGGTTGCTGCCACTGTAGCTCTCAGCTGTCAAGAGTAGAAAACCAACATTGTACAGATCACACCAAGTGATAATCTACTCCTCATAGCGGGGCACAATGGACAAAGAGAGAACGAAAGAAAGAGAAAAAAACAGAAAGTAAAATGAAAAGGATGAAAATGAAAACAATATGCTAATACATGTTTGTGTAGGCTGTAACTACAGAAACACCCCGAGAAATCCCATTTTTAGCTTTTAATATTAATCTTGAGCAACTCCATTAGTTTCACTCAAGTTACAATGCATTGCACCTTCCTAAATAAAATACTGAAGCACCAAAATTAGAGGGGAACTTTGAAACTAACAAGTTTTCTAACTCCCAGAAATGCTACAATAGTGGTTTTGCATCAGAATAAACACGTGTTGTCACCAAGCAGGCAATGTGCTCTCTTTGCTTTCCAAAGCAAAGCACACAACGAAGATGCAAGGGAAGTGCACAAAGCAGCAGCACAGACAAACCAGATACCATCTAGGGCCCATCAGCTGAATTACACACAGCTGGTCACAGCAAAATCCAGTGTCAGAGTCCGTCATTAATACAATTACAGTGAAAGCTCTTGGCATTCACCATCAGCTCCTTCAATAACTATTCCCGACTCAGTGGCAGCCTAGCACCCTCCTCTGAAGCTCAGAATCGAATCTGTAAAAGAATATACAACTATCTCCCCATTGTAAAAAACAAGTATTTGCCATGTCCTGCCATAGCTGTAGCCTATAAATTGCTGGGCACACACTTAGTGATCACTGAACCTTCCTGAAAACAACCTGGATTTAAAACAGTTAGATCTCTGATGAGAACCAGAGCTATGACTTTTAATAAAACTCCCAAAATTCAGCAAAGGGTGGTGCTTTGCGGAAGGACAGCAGTTCACAAGCCTGTGAAGACATCCACATATAGATGTCTCATTTGCTTGTATGAAAATGAGAATACATGATCTGAGCAGAACAGTGTTCCTCTTCCTTTGCTACTGAATTCAGCAAAACCAGACCTGTCCCAGGTCACTGCTGCCTAAAACAGCAAACATTTGACAGGTGCGGCATTTTTCTAGGTTTGGGACCTCTCAATCAGGAATAACTTTCTCCTGAAATATCAAGCAGAAGGAAAATTAACTCTTTGGCACACGAAAGTAAATACTAATTTTGGATCAGCTACTATTTTTAAATAATCTCATCTACAAGTGAACAAATCATTGGTTAGATCAAAGAGAATTATTACTCTTTCCACAAAACCATGTGTGGGATAACCCATCCCTGCACAGCTAACAACACCAAACCCTATTTCATGGACCCCAGGAAGGAAAGCTAAAGGAGAACTGCAGAAATCTTTGAAATCCATGTTTGAAATAATGCCTCAGGTTGCCCCACTACTTGGTTCTTAAAGAAAAGACAAAAGGGGAACTAGCAAATGGTCTTTCCTCTGGTATTCAGTCCCACTTTCTGGTGATCAGCAGTTTAAAGTTTTTGTAAGCTGTTGATTGCATTTGTTCAATTAGGATCATTGTACTTAATTACCTAATTCCTTTTTAACCTATTTACACTTATGGCCTTCACAATACCACACATCACTGTAATTTTTGAACTTGAACTCTATACTTTCATGAAAAAATGTTTCTCTCATTTTTAACTTAGTAATTGATAATTTTATTGAAATTCACTATTTCTGCTATAGTGGAATTTATTCTGTATTCACTTTATTTTTCGCAGTATCATATCCTCTGTCTCACAAATTGCCTCATTTCCAGAACAACTCTTAATCTACAAAGTTTTGATTTGAACAGAATCTATCTCCCCACTAGTCAAGAAATCCTGAAGGACGTAACATCAAAATATGATCCAGACTTTTCAGTCCTGAAATTGAAAGCTCAGGGAAAGCCCATTCGCAGGCTGCCAGCCCTCAGGGCTGCACCAATGACATTATCTGAGACCATGCCAGATGGTGACTGTCACTACCACATGAGACCTGTAGTCAGGTCAGGTAATATTCAGTAATCCCCATTTATTTTCTTCTTGAAAAAATAAAAGAACAATGTGCTGAAGGTGCTCTGAAACATCTTTTTATACTGTGTCCTCATCAGCAACCACTTAACTCTCACATGTCCTTAAATACAGGCAAAGTATGAAGCACAAGAAACAGAACTGCAAGAAAAAATATGAATAGAGCACAGCACTGAAAAGGGACACAACCTGGACAACTGACATCCTAGACAGTGGAGACAACACCATCCTAGGGAGAGAGGGAATTAATTCCAGACAAAGGATATGGAGAGCCAGCAGCAGAACCTAAACATCAAGGTATTGCCTGAAAAAATTGGGTATAGAAAGAAGCACACACAGGATGATTTTTGTCTTTTGGATTATCAAGACTGATGTTTTCACATTTTCTGTCTCTACCACAAGAGTCAAAATCTTCCTATTTTTTTTTCAACTTCTAAACAAAGATCTGGAATATACGTGTTTTCTTGGTGTTGAACCTATAAGATTGCAAGACTATAGCAGAAATATAAAAGTTAGCAATAATTATTTGATACTTAATTTTCTTTAAAACTTCTTGCTCTTTTCATTACGCTCACAAGTCATATGCATGTCTTGGATCACTCACATTCATAACACACCTGTAATTCAGCACTCTCAAATGACAGAAACTTTCCTATCACTGTATTCCTATCCCTACCAATAAAGATATCTAAAATGAAACACTTGAAAACTGAGACTTTAAAGAAATCACACTGCTGACTGTGGGTGGAGACATTTTCTCATTCCAAGTAAGTAAAAGGGAAAAAAAAAAACCTTTTTTTTCCTTTTTCTTAATACTACAACCATTTCTAATACTTGTTGGAAGCTGCTTTAAGTTTGGAATATTGTAATAAATCTCAATGTGATTTCAGTGCCTTGAAGAAGTTTGGTCAACAGGAAATGCTGAGCACCTGCCAACTCAGAACAAAGCCTGGGTTTAGATAATTCCATGAGTCTGTGTGAGGTACTGGAACAGGTTGCCCACAGAAGCTGTGGATGCCCCAGTTCCTGGCAATGTTCAAGGCCAGGTTGGATGGGGCTTTGAGCAACCTGGTCGAGTGGCAGGTGACCCTGCATACAGCAGGGGGGTTGGAACGAGATCATCTTTAATGTCCCTTCCAACGCAAACCATTCTACGAGTCTATGAAATGGAGTACAACTAGTATCAAAACACAGTATTAATAACAAATTTTAAGGAATATTTACTTAGTCTTGTATTTCTTGAAAGCTGAAACCATTCAAATTAATTGCGTATTTGCCACCAGGAAGAAATTTTAAAAATTATTTCCATTAGTGTTAAATGTAGTTTCGTATTTGCATATGCAGACACAGAAAACACACCCTTTCTACATACACAAGAAAAACCTGCTGGAGAAATATTAAATGTTAGCAGGAAAATAACTGGTTTGTTATGGATTATTTAAAAAAAAAAAAAAAAAAAAAAAGCAAACCAAAAAAAAAAAAAAAAAAAAAAAAGGCAACCTAAAATAAAAAAAAAAGTAATTAAAAAAACCCCAAACAGCTAAATCACTCATAACTATTAATTGATATTATTTTCCTACATAAAATATGTCAATAGCAAAACTAAACCCACTCCTAAGAATTACTTACTAAAATCCGTACTACAACTGCAAAGCAGACAGTAGAATAAAAGTCTCTGGGTTACAGTATTTGAACAAGATAAATCATTATCCTCTAGAATTTTTTTAATTTCATATCCATAAAAAAGTACTTCCCCTAATCCATAAAATTTGCTATTTATTCCATCATGAAAATTAGAAGTCTTATGGTTTAAAAAAAAAAAAGTACAAATTGAGAGGTATTTTTAATGCTGTACACTCACAATTTACAGCTATTATTATCTGCACTCTTACAGTACACACTTTATGTGATCACAGTCAAAATGAAATGGTTATGCTGCAATAGCTCACTAACTTCTATGGGCAGTTAAGAGAGTAACAAACTTATGGAAAATAAGTAGATTTTTGCATTGCCAGAAATCTATTTGTTTGCAGTCATGCTAATAAACAAGCTTGTTATTCATACCTGTACTGTTCTAGCTCTTCATTAGGCCACTCATGGACTGGGACCAAAGTGTGAAAGGCCCTGCATCCACCCAGAATGAAACTACAATCCTTGTCCCAAAAGGTTCACACAATTTTTTTCCTAAATAAATATACAGAAAATACAACCCCCTAAACTTGGCACCTTGTTTTCAGCATCTTATCCATGCTTTATTATTATTCTTTACTCTTACTGTGTTTATTCCTGTGTGATGCCAAGCATGAAGATTAGCCTAATTTTATCAAGGGTAAACCTACTTTGCATTTATGCAAGGTCAGCACATGCAACTAAGGTATTTGAACAGAAGGCTCTGATTCTGTCTACCTTGCAGCAGTTATTTTGTACAGCCATCCTTTGTATGTTAATCCAAGGGAGAACAGATAGACACAAACAAACAATTATGAAATAATTAATAACTTGTGATGAGTGTCATAGTTCGTAATTTTAGTAGCCTAAGAGTCACCAAGAACTAGTTTTGCTGAGATCACCTATATCTACCATTATCATTGAAACACTATTTTATATACAAAATTTTTATATGATGAGCTGGTCTAAGTACCAGTGCACTTTTGGAAAAAGTTCTGTACTTTAAAATCAAAAAATTGGTTTCAGAGCAAGAACACTACTTTTCCAGCAGACTTTCTCAGATTCTACATTCTTTGTGTTGAACTACCCAAGACATGTAAGTGATACGAACATGCACAAGACTGGAAGGTGTAAGTCTGAGTCACTCACAGAAGAATAATAAAAATTTAGCCAAGTTTTACACATTTGCATACTTACATGTTTTGGTAACAACTTTCATTAGAAGCCTTCAATATTTTCATATTTTTCTTTGAAAGATTCTTTTATGAAGTTGTATTTGCTCTCTCTAGCTTCACTTTTTTAATAGGCTTTCATACATTAACAAGTTTGATATTTATGGAGAAATTTGGGGGAACGAGGCAGGGTAAGGTAGCTTTGGGATTTGGGGTTGCTTGGCTGTAATGTATTGGGGTTTGCAAGCTATAATTCTGTTATTATGTACAATCCCATTGTATCTGCTAATGGGAACACAGCTCTTGTGGCAGAAGCTAGTCCAAGGCAATCCCTCATCACGGATACAGTGGAGATTTCCATTCTCAAAAACAACTCTTTTCCTCCACAAACCTGTTTCTGTCAGCACCATGCCTTGTAAATGCACGCTCAGTCATCAGTGACTTGATATTTTTTAAGGTAAAAAGGTTTCTGCTGCTTCCGTTATTTTTGCCCAAATTTGGACAAAGTAGAAGCACTGGACAGAAAACTGGGGGCGGGAGGGGGGGGATCATTGTTCACAAATATTCAATGGAGAATTACTCGGGTTTTGCATATTTTTTTATTAGGTTTCTTTTCAGTTGGTCTTCTCCACTCCAGAAGTAACTGCAGTTTTGTTGCTCTGGGCAATATTGGCTAACGTTTAGAAACCTCTCACCTACGTGTAGTTATGGCTGGGCAAATACAAAAAATGTTCATGTGTTTGCTTGCCAAAGTAAATCAATTCAGATAAAGCAGGCACAGAGTCCTGAACTTTCAGGCAGGACAAAGTTAAATGAACACAATCAAATTACGCAAACTAGAGATCACTAAACAACATTTCATCCTCTCTAAACTGAATGTGGTATTTTCTTTAGAAGTCTTTAACCTTTTTCGTCTATGTAATTTTAGATAAAAGCCTGTGAGCTACATGAGTTTTCAGAGCATACTCCACAGCAGAGTTTTTCTCAATCCACTCCCCCACACAATGAGGACCAGGGGTGGAGGTTACTCCAAAAGCAAGAGGCACGTTTGATATTCATGGGGAAAGCCAGACAGATCACTACAGGAAAACTCCTTTTTATGAAATTGGTGAGGATAAGCACAAAGGCTTCTGCACTCCTTAATGCTATTTTTTGAGAGCATGTTCACCTAATCTGGAATCATTCAGACACTTCTCTCAAAAAAAGACATGAAATTCACCTATTAGAATTTTCACATGAGAAGATTCTCAGATGAGTATGAAGCACAGCTTTATGAGTGCTTTTACAGCTCATTGTCACATTTAATTTCAAAAGCTATTACAAGGTTGCAATAAAAACAAGTGGACATAGTTAAGTATTTCACTATAACACAATCATTAGGTGGAAAAACACAATAAAGTGGAAAATTTCTAAAAGATAATTATATAGTCAGTCATCTTATGTTTGAGTACTTTTATCTTCTTTTCAAATAAAGGGAAAGGATGACAGTAATTGAAGGAGATGCATAATATGGGTTACAATCTAAGTTATGAAATTACCTGCAAAAAAGTAAAGTACGTTAAGATCTCAGAACACAGCACACCTGCAGACATTGCATGAGCATTTGTCTTGGTGATGACACTTTTGAAACATACATGAGTCTCAAACAAGGTAGCAGTAGTCTCGAAAAAACTGGAAACTAAGATGTTTCTGAGGAACAGCATTAAGATGGCTGGCAGCAACTGCTGCACAGATTTGGGAGCGAGGGGGTGGAAGGGAACACTAATTTTATTCTCTAAATTCTTTTAAAACACCAACATGTATAATATCCCTTCTGCTGGCACGATAATGTACTGTTCTGGGACACTCTGGTTCTATTTTGGTACCTACTTAAATAGGTCACAAAAATGATTAAAAGAAACTCTTAAAGCATTTTTCTGAAAGTAGATACACGTTATCCCCATTTTCATGAATTCAAAGGTACACAAATGCCCACTATTCCACAGGCAATACAAAATTATCATTTTTGCGACGTTCTATAACTATAGAGTATACCAGGAAAATACATCCTCTTCCTTCAAAATTTTCAGTTCACAAACTTGCCATCTCCTCAGTTTTGCATTAATATAAACTGAGATGTTGGTAGTGCAACCTCATTTCTGCATTCTTTGTAGATGATATCAAACTTTATCCATTACCCACTTGGGCAGCACAGGTGAGAAATTCTTTATTAGTAAGGACTATAGTGGTTGAGCTACTTCTGCATGGCTGTTTAGCAGTCCTTGGGAACAGTGTATTCATAAACTCAACCTTGAATCCCAAGGTAAAGAATAGATCTCCAGAGCAAATGAATGGTTAACACATGTCATTCCAATTCTCATCGTTATCATCACTTAGCTGCAGTCCAAATGAAAAATACCAACTTCCTACATTTAGCAGAACATAAAATTTGTTGATTTTGATAAAAGTTCAAGGTTCACTTTCATTTTACAGTTGTTGTAGGAGGTTTTGTCTTATGAGATAAGCAGAGTAAATAACTAAAAAAGAATGAGAATGATGTCTTCAATTCTACTGAGCTGGGCCTTGAAAAAAAAGGATGCACATTTCTAGATCTGCCATTAGACTTTACTGATCATCATATGGGAATTTTGGCAACTTACTTGACCAGATTTTAGGAATCATTATGCTGTTTGCTTTGAAGTAGAAAACTTTTTGAAATATTTACCTGTATGTTTTCAGTCTACATTTCTAAATTTAAAAAAAAAAAANTGGAAATTTAATAACACGACTGATAGAGTTGCTGTTTGGCTCCAAAGATATGGATAAATACATAGATGGATGGATGTTGAAAGCAAAATCCTCTTTGTAGAAATACTCTCTAGCACAAATTTATTAATTGCATTGTTGGTCCAACCAGATCTAGGACATCTTATCCGGTAATTACACTTTTTTTTCTGCTTCATTTTACAACAGAAATACAGCTTTACAGAATTGAATGGTTTCACCTTACTATTCAGGACCTTGATGTTTCAGTCCACCAACAAAACACAAAATGGAAAATTCTACCAATTCTTACAAACACTGAGCACATCAATATAATGCAGCCCTTTTTCATTTCTAATATGTATTCTATAACCATAAATCCAATTATTCAAAAGCACTTAGCTGAGGATATTGACATTTATAATATAGATAAACTGCTTCTTTCTCCCCAGTTTGCACATAATCTATCATCCATCTATAATATACTTGTGCCAAAAAGACAAAAGTGAGCCCTTTTCACAGGATGATAGGATTGGAAGAAATCTTGTGAGGTCTTCTAGCTCATCACTCAGGTCTAAAGCAACAAGAAGTGTCTAACTTATTCTTACAGACAGTTAATTGAGATGCCACAAACATATTAGACAATTTGTTCCATTGTTACGTTACTCAGTATTAGACAGCTTTTCATAAGATCTTTTTAATATTGTCCCATAACATTTTCCTTGTTTCCTATTCAGTACAGACGTAAGAAAGAAACTGGTTCTTTTTGCAGCAGCAGCCTTTTACATACCACATGTGTGTACCTCCATGCTCAGGAATCCCAGTTCCTTCAAATCTTCTTTCGTATGTTTAGGCCCATGGTGATCTTTATTATTCTTCTTGAATTCCTCTACAATTGCTACTCTTTTCTCAAAATACACACACAGGACTGTACTAATCAACTAATACTTTACAAATGCCAAATATTAGCTCATGTACCTTGAAGGCTTCATTTCTCCTAAATACACTACTGTGCCAGTTTTTTTGCAGCACCTGGTCTGATTAAAACTGAGAACTTGCAAATCTTGACTGTAACTTTCACATCTCTACTGAATTTCAAAATTTATTTATAAACACCTTTGCAATGTCCTGTAAATAGCTAATTAAACAAAGAGAAAAGGCTCTAAGTAGGTGGACAGGGAAATCAGCAAAGATACGGAAGACTATGGATTCAAGAAACTGTTTTGCCCTGGCTGGACAAGGGCATAAGCTGGCTTTCCTGCTTCTGTCCCTGTATTTTCTTAATCAGTTCTCCCTTTCCTCTCATACCAGTCAGCCATAATGTCCTCGATTCTCCAAGTTTGCACAAACCTCCATACTCTCAATTTTACCCTCATTTCACCCTGAAACTTTTTTTTCTCCAAAGACATTTCTTCTATTTTTAGCAATATCCAACTATCTATTCCAACTTTCACCTTGCCTATCCTAATAAACAACCTTGTAGAACCAGAGTGGTTAAATATGCTACACTTATTTTTCATTTCATGAGAGTAACTTTTAAACTTCACCAACACTGAAAATCTTGTTGAACATATTCAGTCCTCCATCAATTTGCAGGACATTAAAATAGCATTACTACTGCAAAGGGAGTCACATGGGTATGAACAGTTTGGGTTTTTTACAAGCAGATCTGAACATAATGCCTATGGCTTTCTCTTCTCATATCTGACACACAACTAATTGTCCAAGATGCTTTACAGTGGATTAAGTATTCCCTCACCTGCTTAAGCCCTCTCATCCACTGAAACTGTAAACATTACTTATTTAAGAAGCATTAAAATACGTCAGAGGAAGTATTTTGTTTTAGAATCGATTCTGTATTTTTTCCAAAGGAAAAAGTAGAAAGGCAAGATGTAATTATTAGCTGTGGAAATTGAAAGCATGTATTTAACAAGTAGAATTTGTGGGAAGCACTCAAACCAGACATAGATGCATTGAAGTGGGATGATTTCTACAAGGTATTCATATTTTTTCTTATTTTTGCACAAATATGTATCAGGCTGCCAATTATTCTTAAACAGTAACACCACAGCAAACCATATGATCCATATATATATATATATCTTTTTAATTGTGACACTGGCAAATATAAGGAGAGGGAGGGGGAACTTAAATATTTAATATTTAAGTAAATCAGTCTCTGGTTGTTACTTCATTTCATTCTAGCAGTTGCCTGGAAAAAGTTTTCTTTTTTTTTTTTTTCTTTTGCCTCAGAACTTGGAATCGGGCAGTAAAAAATAAAATATCCAGTCCTAAATTTATACCTAAAATTAGGTTTTAGGGTTTATTTTCAACTGTGCCATTATCTCAGCACTCATCCTGAAAATGCAATACTGCCTGTGTATTTTTCCAAAAGAATCACAACATTCCTGTAGTCTCTATAAACTTGCCTTAACTGTTGCTACAATGCTACATTTTGGGGAAGTGAACTGGGAATCAGTACTGTTACACAAACAGTGGGGTCAGACTCTGCCATCCCTTCTCACAATGAGCAGTACTTTTTATCTTCAAGTCTCATCAGAGGTCCCACTCAGCATTAACAAAAGCAAAAGAATTTGGCCTGTTAGCGTGAGCAGCTTCCCACACTCACCTGTTACATTAAAAATAGTTACTACCCAAGATCTTGCTACACCAGTCTCCCACATACGGAGTCCTAAGCAGCAATAACTGTGTGCCATTTGCAGCAGCAACAAGAGTACTCTTGATACAAACAGTATCTTACCTAGAGCATACATACTATAGTGCATGCATATACAATATCTATATATGGCTCAGCAGTGTCACGCTTTAAGGCCTTTTATCTAGCAGACTTGAAAAATAAACAAATAAATACAACAAAACAGCTTTTGACTTATAAGATTGAATGAAGAGGGTGAGAGAATCTGAACTTAGAAAGGAAAAGTCAATTTCTTTTTATATACATGAAGTTTACCTTCAGAGAACACAGGAAAACAACATGCCAAACATAAACAGAGTTAGCAAAAATATCTGCTCTTTGTCTATATATCCTCCTTATATCCTCAATAACAAACCTCTGTCAGATAACACGCTGCTGTGAAAGCCAATTTTGACTTGCCTATGAGAGATCCAGAACGTATAGAAACGAATACAAACAACTTGTGATACGAATAAACTGCCAATAAAGTCACAATAAAATGACAACTTGCAAATAATTTACATGCAATCAGGTATACATTTACACACACAAACTAATCATATCTGGTTCTTTAAAAGGAAATCAATAGAAGATCTTTGTAGAGATCTGCAGATTGTTTCTTCTGTTCTGTAAACAAATGATGACTCCTCAGCACTCTTTCAATTACTCACAACTATTTTAAAGCACTCTGAATAATCACCAAAAAAATATACTTGACAACTGATAAATCAAGCATTAGATGATACCGAAAGCACATAAGTCTGTGTTTTGTTACCAAATTAGTATATGTACTGAACGATACCAATTAAGACTATATTTGGGTTTTCAAAAGCAGTTTCAACAAATTGTATCCAGGTGAGTAATTTCCTTTTTCAGTTGTTTCTACAATATTGCACCTTACAGACAACTTGCAATAGATTTCTAATAATTTTCACCAAAATTTGTCCATACTGCAAAAACATGAGCACAACTGCTAACAGAGATGTTGCTGCTGCTAAGATCTGTTTTTAAAAGGAGTGACAGGAAACTGACAAGCAAAATATTTATCTCCTCAAAACCACAATCAACAATGTATTTTATTAGTTTCAAGTTGCTAGGGATTGGAGTTTTTAATTTAAAACTTGCATAATAAAACAGAAACAACACTAGAATAAAACCAGATTCCACTTGGTACAGACTGTGGGATTTTGGTGGGAAATCATATTGAGGTTTCATTCTGAGCACCATTAGAAGATAAAATTAATCACAGACTACATTTGCACCTTTTTACTGCAAATAACGATATAACATGTTACAGTTGCACCAAAACAAAAAACTAAATCTGTTTCATATACCAGAGCCCTCAGGCTAACCCTTGAAGAAAACAAGTTCTGCTAGGAGGCTTTTTTTCTTCATACCCAGAGCCCAATAAACTGGGACAACACTTGGGAACAGAACTGTATTCGTTTTAGAGCTTGCATTCCTGTTGTTTGTTTCCAGTCAGGAGGAGGCCTGATTCCCCAAAACAGAAGTCCTCTAAAGGTATGCCACAACATCACCTCCCAGACTACCAGCACCGAGGTTAGCAACGATTCTTATTCCTTAAGCTCTGCCACATCTCCAGGTAAGACTCCCATCATATAAAAGCCATTTCTGTGTTACCACGTACAGGGCTCTAGACAAGAGCTAGGCTGAGACTGCCAGAGTATATACACACACTTCACTGCTTGATGCACAGAGAGAACACCATCAGGACCAAGAACTCTTGAAGACAGGAGCTGTGCCTTTACCATCATTGTGGCAGGAAAGCAATACTGCCTTGTTGAGCTGCACAGGCCCTCTCAGAAACAGCAAGAGTAAGAAAACATGCCGCAATATATATTAGATGGAGAAGTCTCCCTACTTGAAACAAACAAAACTGAACTTGTCAGCTGCAGTAAATGGATGGACCAGGACACAAACTTAAGCAACAGCCCTGACCTGCAGCTCTACTGACAGTGACCTGCAGCTCCGCAGAGAGATACTGCATCAGGACAAGGCTCTGCCACTCAGGGCTGCAGAGGGAACAAGGAACCCTCACCAGCACACAAGAAATGCTATCTTCTTTGCGCCTCTCAACCACAGTAACAGCCTTTTTTTATTGGATACAGCCCTGGGGAAACAAAACTTAAAGCCAGACAGCACAAGGCAATCCTATACATTATTGTGCCTCCTGAAAGCTGACTCCTCTGACTCCCTGTGCAGTGGCTGCCACACAGAAACAAGACACATTGACAAAGCAAGACCAGTACAGACTAGCAAGGTAGGAGCAAGAGCAAGACTGCTACTGAGTGCAGACTACTGCTACTGAGTGCAGACTACTGCACTGGTGTGAGACACTGGGGACAAAGCCTTCCAAGGCATCACAATCACGAATTGCAGATGGAAACTGGGTTTACACTTAGTTTCCTCTCTAAAGAACGGAAATCGGCAGCCAGTCTGTCACTGAAAGCAACAGGACCTTCTTCTACTCTGTGTCAGAAACTCAGAGAGCAGTAAGTAATAGGAATTAGGATTCATAAAGGGGATACAGAGAGCAACAGGAAAAACTGTCCCCACCGCAAGGAGAAAGAAGATGCCAGAGATAACCTCACACTGTGTAGCAACCTGCCACCAGATTGCAAAAAGGACCATGTCAACAGATGATGGGAACAGACCCTATGAAAAATGGGCTTGCCACAAGTGCATCTCACCAACCTGCAGCAGCTGAGACTTGTCTCTTTCAAGCTTCGTCAATGTTATGCAGCTCGCTGTGCTAACACAGCCATTTCAGGAGCAGCAAAGCCTCTACAGACCTATGCAGTGTGTTGACAGGGATGTGTACGCACAGTCAGACACTTGTGTATGTACATGAGAGACTTTTCCCTGCCCCAGACAGATTTCCTGTGCAAGGCAGGAACCACCACTCACAAACAGAATCTCAGTATGAGATCGACACCTACACTTAAACCTTCTCTATTTCAGTCTGCAGCCCTGTGTTGGGGAGAGGCCTGGCAGGAAAGAGGGTCCCTACTGATCTAACGGTGTTAAAACTCCCCCATCAACTGGCCCCTTTCTTACCTGCAGGGGAAAGGCTGCCCAGGCACAGTCCGTGCAGCTACAGTGCGCTCGGAGGCGAGGGTGCACCGCTACCCCCCAGGCGACAATAACCCCACAGATCACCAGCTCCACGGCAGAGCACAAGAAACTGCGACACGGCAGCACGAAGCAGAGCCCGGGATCCGGCGGGAGGCAGACCCTGCCGTGTCAGTGCCAGCCCTCAGCATATTTCTCTGCGGTCTGCAAGCGAGTAGGGCCAGAAAGCTTCAGACACAGCCCCAGCCCCGGCCCCGTAGCGCGATTTCCACGGGGCAGCCCACAGGTGCTCGCTCCTCTGCGCTGCCCCACCGCCGGGGAGCAGGGGAGGCAAGGGGAGCCTGAGGAAGAAGACGTCGAAGGCAGAGGGATGCGGAGAGAGCGGGGACCGAGGGGAAGGGGATGCCTGAGGCGGGGGGTCCGGAGGGAGGGTGCTTTCCCCGGCGGGACAAACGCACGCAAACACACACGGCTCCATCCCCGNGCGCCGGGCTGAGCCGGGCTCCCAGCGCGCTCCCGCCGCGGATCGGGATCGGGATCCGGTGGCGCGCAGGCAGGAAGCGCGCGCCAGTCACATGGCCGCGCGCACGGCCGGCCCCAGCGCGGGGGGGCAGGAGCCGGATCCACCTGCGGGATGCGGGATGCGGGATGCGGGGATGCGGCCGCGTCCTGCCGGCCCCGGCGGGGCTTTAAACCGGGCGGGCCCGGCCCCTGCACACAGGCGCCCCGGCACGCCGGCGGAGCGAGCACCGCCACAGGCGCTGGGAGGGGAGCGGGCTCCGTGTCCGTAGAAGAAGGAGAGGGGAGCAGAGGGCCCGGGCCCCACGGGTGACACTATCGCAGACATCGAGAGAGGGCTCGGAAGTTTACCGCTTTACACCAGGCTTCGGCCACAGGCCCTCCCAGACTGCTGCTTAAGTAGGGTCTTAGGCCATGGCTCATTTTGATTTAGCCAGCATCAGAAGAGCACTGGAAAACAGTGACCCTTCACTTGGTCCTACCTGACTTTGACCCTTAGTTACAGACAGCACCTTCAAAACAGAGGTCTGTCTCACTCCCTGTTAAGGTAAGCCCACCACCCCCTTTTACCTGCAAATCACAAACATACCAGGCTATCCTGTTCTTCTGTATATAGTTAATAGGAGTCTGACCCTCTTCTTCACCCAATTTTACCATTCAAGCCTGCTACACATATGCCTTCTCCTAGTCTATCTAGCTCTGCAATTCAGTGGCTATGTTCAGCTATACAAAAACCCCAACAAGATACACAATTGTTGAAGCCAAAATTTGCTATCCAAGTGAGAATAAGAAGCTGAGTCCCCACAGTACTTGTACTGCTAAGAACACAGGCACAATGCTGCCTACCATGACAGCTGAGCTAGAGAAGTTCTCATTTTCATCACTTCCTAGTGAATATGCCAGAAAATGTGCCCATCCAAACCTGTGTGCATACGAATTAAAATGGACAGAGACCTGACTAGGAAAATAAGCTAGCAAGTAAACCTCTATCTTCCCTGTTGACACTGATTTCCTTGCCAAAGTAGCAGACCATGCCCTACATTTTGGATATCCTTTGCAGTCTAAAAGTAGATCAATAAATAGCTTCACTAAATCTGATTTAATTTCTTCTGCCATGGGACGTGTTCTTCAAGTCTCCCAGAGATCTTCCAGGTTGAATTACTTGTACATCAGCCAAGCAAGATACAGAGCTGGGGAGGCAGTATAAAAGAAAAGGGAGTCAAAGCTGGTTCTTACAAAGAAGGGCAGTATTAGTCAAAACTGAGAATCTGGTCTGTGTACAAAGTGACACATACATGCAACCATGTACAGAAAGACAGATGACACTATGGTTCAGATTCTAGGACAAAAGCCAGATGTGCATTTTCATAACACGATTACAGATCTACAGTAATTAACATAGGAGGTCATTCAGGTCACTAGAGGTAAGGCTGTGTCAGCATTTGCACAGTAAAACCCTATTTGTAGGAGCTTATAATTAAGCTATAAAAGTCATGATGAAGCTGGGAAAGAATGTGTTTAAAAGTGATTTTCCTTCCTTAAAAAAAAGAGATTTAAAGTGAAATCAGGAAGACCAAAAACTATTTCAGTCTACAAGCAGTTATTTCACTGAATATTAGTATAATCACCTTGGTCTTCTCCGCCTAAATATCTCAAGCTTGTCCAAGAGCATTCGTTTAGTAGGTGCTGCAATTTTTCAAGCTCAATGGCATTTACACATCTTTCACTCCTGAAAGTATTGCTTCAAAACACACTCATCCACACAACACATCTAATAAAAGTAAAGCCCACAAAAAACTCAGATGTTTCCCCCACAATTCACAGTGAGAAACAGGACCAAGACCACAAGCACTATACACAGGAGCTACAAGTGAGTTACTGAACGGGCCATCAACAGGAGTTAGGACCAGCTGTGTAATTGGTTTTGCAAAGGTTCTTTGTCAGAGTACTTTATAGTCAGGAGTTTGCCATTATGGAATAATAGATGAAAAATGGAAAAACTCTGTTAAATAACAAACCTCCCCAGATCATTCTTAATTGTCCTGCTCCACACACACAAAAATATCACAGACCTCCATGGTTACAAAGCCACAAACTGATAGCCAAAGTTGAACTGCAAGTCATTATTGTGACAGCTGTGACAAACATGCTTCAGTATGAAGATCCAAAACATTGAATCCAAAACCTCCAAAGCCAAGGGCTTTGCACGTCCAAGAGTGGAAGAACATGAAGGCCTAGCTGAAAGGTCTATTTTTAATCAAACGTAACTAAGCTATTTTTTTGTAACGTTCTAGCAGTATATCACAGCAAAAAGAGGATTAAGAGAAAGTAATATTTATTCTCTAATTGTTTTATAATTGAATTTTAATTCTGTTTTTCCTGCTTCAGTTTGGCTTCTTTCACTGTTGCATGTGATGTTAGCCATACTTCCAGGCACATCCAGCAATTCTGTCATTATTACTCTATTACAGTAATAATGCCACTTCTATCCCAAAAGAACTAGCTTTGAAATCATGAGATAGAATATGCTTTAATATTCAGTTTAAGCTTCTAGTACACAACTAGGTATTATTTTTAAGCTTTTGTACATGAAGAATATGAAAAAAACGTGAAAGGGTGTTCTCAAATCATCAATAATTTCAGAAACTTCCTCACAAGAGCAGGTGTTGTGAAATCACAACATGCAGATACATTTAAATTTTAAGATATTAAGAATACCTAGGATATGCTACAGAAATAAATACTTTTGTGACATATTTATGTCAGACTAATTTTTTTTCTTAATAAATATTTCTAGTGCACTATGTAAATGAAATAGCGAGCACTTCTACATTTACTTTTACAATGAAAAAGCTCTTAAAGCAAACGTCAATGGAGAAAAAAGAGAAATTTTTCTTGCTCAATAACATTCTGAATTTATGTCAAACTAACCTGATCCTTGCCTGGTGTCATCTTTCACGAGAAATTAAAGACAGCAAAAGTTGACTTTTATTCTTCTCCTTCCTAAAAACTGCCTTTTGCCCTGCTGACCTGCAGCTCAGATGTTCTCTTGAGGCACAGTCAATGTGTTAAACCCCACTGAGCAGTGGTTTTGTTCCTCAAAATCTGTTCACAAGGAGTATGTTTTATATACAAGCTGAATTAAACCCAAAAGGTTCAGACCATATTCAAAGTACATTGGAGGCATATAGCATAGATTTTGGAGGCATATGGCATATACCTATCTATCTGGGTTTGCCATAAAAATGGTCAGGACTGTAAACAATTCCCACTGTCTTCAACATATCTGACATATCTTTGTATATACATAAATAGATGTGTGGTAAGAAGCAGCTTCAAAATGAAGACCTAGAAATCAGAGTTCAAGCTCATGAGATGTCTTGAATACCTCCCTTATTAAATCTTTGTAATAAAAGTTCTAATTTTCTACTTAAAGAGTACTCCCTAACTATCTAGAGTGACAGGTACTTTCTCCACGTAGGTCCCAAGAAGGTATTCTGATATGATAAGTGATACTATACATAAATTTCTATATATACATAAAAGCTGTCATAGAGTCCTAGTATCACTGGCCCAGTACTATTGACATTTTTACTGTCACACCTTTCTGTCAGTTTTCATTTTGTTATCAATATATAGCTATAGTTTAAAAGAAATGTTTTATTTAAACCATTTCTCTGAATACAATTCCTGTTCTAGGAAGACATCCTGGGAGTATTGGCTCATCTCCCAGTTTAGCCATAAAATATGTCACTCTACCAGGATGGAGGGGGGTGGGAATTTCTACTAAGCAAGAGTGAACACCACATAGCTGTTAGTTACAAAAGTGAACATGAGAACTACTTACTTTAAAATGTCCCCATCATAAAAATATGCTTCAAACTTAATTCACTCATTTACATCTATGTCCAATACTCTCACCATGTTCTTAATTCCAAAAAGAACCTGCACTCTGTCAGACCTAACATGGTTGCCAGTAGATTTTAGCAACATAGTGAACAATTTCACACAATATTCAAAATCAGAAAGGACTAGGGGTTAGATCAGTTTACCCTCTCTTGATTCCTGCCTGAGCTCGAGCCTCAAATACACTGGTAAATAAAATGCATACACAATACACATTAGTTTGAATGCTCATACTGTGCATATTTATCATAAATGTATTTCCTTAATGAAGGAAAACTTTTTTTAAAATTGCAGGTTTTCAGCTTGTTACAGGTTATTTCTATTTCAAGTAAAACAAAAAATTAATTTCTAAGCTTCTGGGGGAAAAGAAGTCACTATCAATCAGCCAAAATCCTTTTCATTCTATTTTTGTCTTATTTATCATAGAACACGAAATAGTAATGAGTGGACCTCTCAAACTGCATTTCATACTAAGAAAAAAATAAGTGAACTACTTTTACATATCAAAAGAAACATTCCATCAATATAATCTATTCCCAAGAATTTTTTTCCCCTGTAATTAGAGAAACTGTTCTGACAAGAAGGTAAAAAAGGGGAGGAGGAAAACCTAAATTCTGGCAGCAGTGTTTCCTCTCTCCATTCTTCTTCCCTATCTGAAGATAAATAACCATCTGGATCATTGTACTGCCTTTGTGACAGGTGGTGCTCAGTTACGTTTCTCATTTGATTGGAAAGCGGTAATGGCTCTAGCAGCTTTCTTTTGCTGCTATAGTCTGCCTGAAATTATTTGACTGTAAGTTAATTCATTTGAAATATGATCCAAAAAGGTTCATTGCTGATTGGGATGTATTCTTCAATTGCAGCATAATCTCTTTTTTCCTATTGGCATCAGAACTGGGAAAAAAGTATTCCCATAATTGTCTCACTAATATAACTTCTCACATCATTCAGCCAAAAAAAGTAATGCCAATGAAATATATCTGTGTCCACAGCCCAATCCTACAACTCCTGTGACACGTAAGACAATCTGTGTTGGTAAAGAGCACCAAATATTTGCTCCTTGCTTCATTTTTCAAAAAATGGATCCTCTACCAAAAGTCGTGAGTTTTATGGTATTCTTATTCTAAACTGGGCCTTTGATTCCTGCCATAAAGTCAATGTTAGAGAATCTAAAATCTAAAATAAAATTAAGAGGTGTTAAAGACTCTTAAAATAATACATAAAAATAAACAATACATTAGTTTGCTAATTATTAAGACCGCCAGCCTTTCTAGGCTTATTTTTCAAGCAAAAGAATTTCCTCAGACATATCATCCATTTAATCCTACTTTGTAAATAAAATATGTTGAATCAGGCCCTAATTAGTCACTGACCTAAATAATCCTTGAGGAAGATTAAGCAATCTTAATTTAAAACCTGCAAGAGAGCGATAATGTACTGTTTCTTTCTCAGTTATTCTAACAGCAAACCGTAACTTAACATGTATTTTACAGATGTAAAACAACATTTATCTAGATTGAGCTTCAAGTCATTGGATCTTGCAGCGTGTCTTATTCCTAGGCCAAGAAGTCCTCCACCATCAGGAATGTTTACTTTACATGGGTAGGTACTGTGTTAATATTTCTCTTCCTTTATAATGCTTCTAATAATACTTGTCTGCAAGAGAAGACTTTGCATCGTTGTCACCTCTCCTCTGAGGTATTCCAATTTGCACAGGAACACCACAATATTCTAAAACAATGTAGCATTAGAAAGCCAGACTATACGCCTCTGACCTCTGGATCATCCTGTTTTCCACATCATGAAACATGATTGTTCCCTTAAGCACTACACCACAAGGAGAGTTCCTAACCGGGGCATCTAAGGGTCAGATGATGTTTACTGGGAGAGATGAATGAGTCTGGCTGAGGTTTTATTTGTTTGCAATATTTGAAATTTGCAAATATATATTAAAGTAAATATTAGGAAGTGCATGTACCTACTTTCACCTTTTAAATCCTAATCGTATTCTTTGTCTGTCACTTGCCTTAGACTATAATCACTTCAGCAGGGGGTCTGTCAGCCTCTATAACAGACCACACTGATCATGTGGCTTTACTGCAATTGAGCAAAAGGCACCAAACTTCAGATAAGCTTTTCCATTGGTATTCATGTCGCTGTAAAAATAGCAATGGTTTGAGATGTGTACAATTTATTAATATTAATATTTTGCATATGTACCTAAGACACCAGAGCTATCTGTGTTAATCCCAGAAACAGAAACACTAAGCTGTGAAAATCAGAGTAATCTGCACGCAAGCCCTGAGAGTCCTTGCAGCAGGGCAGAGTTTGCATAGTGCCATGCCTGAGCTATTTGATAGGGAATTTACACAGATATTTGCCTTTGTCTCAGTCAGGTAGGAAGTTAAGATTGTGTATGAAAGGAATACCAGAACAGGATTTAGTTACTGTGGTGTCATAGTCATCACCCCTTCAGGGAGTCTCACATATGGGCTCTTCTCATCCTTTTTAGTACATATACCTATAAGATTACTTTCTTCCTTTATCTTAGCATGGTTCCAGGCCAGGTCTCCACTATTTGCACCAATAGCAGGTTAGCGTGCAGTTAACAATGAGATTCACACTAAGGCACAGTTTACAGCTTCTGTATACAAAAGTATACTCTAGTTTTCCACAGGTTCAGAAAAAAAGGTACTGAAATTAACTCTTGTGCTTGAGATCCAGTTCTCAGAAATTCATCAGACATTCAAAGCTAAGCTTTCTTAGTTACAAAACTGAATTTAAAAAACTGCGTACATATTTTAAAGTGTGCCCCCAGTAGAAATGTTTAAAGTCTACCTAATTCAGTCATTTATATATCCCTGATACCCTCTCCACCTTCATAATTCAAAACCTGAAGTGCACTCAAAAGGTTGCCAGCAGATTTTCTCAGCAGAGTGAACAATTTCACACAATATTTGAAACTAGACAACAAGAAAACTAGGATTAGTGCACATTTATCCGAAAAATATTCCTTTCATAAAGAAAAATCTTTCAAAGATGGTTTATTTGCAACCATGATTTTGTATTTGGAGTAAACCCTCAAGCTAATTTCCAATCTTCAGAAACAAGAAAACAAAGAAAGAAAATATTTCTATAAAATGCACTTCTGTTGATGTAAACCCAGACAAGCCTTCCAATACCAAACAAAAGATGAAGTTTTGACTATGGAGTCCATGGGAATTCTGCTATCAAATTCTGTGGCAGTAAGATCTTACCTCAACACTTATGACTTTTAAGTTTGTAATAATTACATATTTCCTGTTATACCTAAAAAGTACAGTATTACATGTCTTTGGCACAGAAACAAGTAAAACCTGATTGACTTTTTGCTCCTATGTGCCCTATTTACAGTGGCAGGAACCAGTTTATCACTATATGGGTGTAACCAAAGCTCTGTATTCTACACCCTCTGTGTCATTTCTGATGAACTGTTAGTAATGAATTCTTTGCAGCAGCTGCCCAGGGCACACCTGACCCCTCAGGCTACAAACTGGGTGTTAAAGAACACTGTGAGGCACAGGAATGTTTCTGTCTTCACACTGGTGACTCAACTGTGATAATTCCCCTCCAGGGAGGCATTAAACACCTTCACACCCAGCCTGAGGGGTCATGTCTGCTAATGGGCCATTAGGGACTGGCACAATAGGCAGTTGCAATGACCTAGACCATCAAAGATTCCAAAATATCACATAACTCACAGAGTTAAATCACCCATTGTGAAACTCCCTGCTCTGGGGGAGGTACTGGGCATTCCCACTTGAACCCAGGCATATATAATCTTCGGGTTCTGGGACTTCTGGTACCACTCGTTGGATCCAGAGGAGGAGCAGAACCTCAACGGGACTTCCACTGCCACTCTTGACAAGACTGCAACCATCAAACACCAGTAAGTTTTGCTTTCCTTTTGCTTTGTACTCAGGGGGAACACATGTTGCTCATCACAGGGGTTAGTGAACACCATTCTGTTTGTGCCCCAGAGTGCACATCTGTTCTTTGTGGGTTAAAGCCAGTTTTTACCTGTATGATTGTATTTCTTGTAATCTTTTCAGTAAATTATAACTCTGACTTGTCATCTCTCTTGAGCTGGGTTCCTTTCTCCCAAGGTTTACCTTTAAACCAGCACACTTTGCAATATTGATAACCAACAAAACTCACATTTAATCGAAGGACTGCTGGCAGGAAGTTTTTGTAGCCTGGTCATATATCAAGGAAGGTACTTTTTCACCAAGGTGTAGATTAGACTGTAACTCAGGAAACTTGTGTTTTATTCCTGATTATGCCACGGATGAGCTTACAACTACATGTACTACTGTGGTATTTTCCCAAATCATTAAGTAGCTTCCCAGTATGTTCCCTTTGTCAGATATTGTAGAGTCCCCACTGGAGGGAGGGAAATGCTGTACCCATTTTTCTCATTGCAAATTGGGTAAGGTGCATTCTCCCAACTTCTGGGCTTTTGAACCTTGTCTTGCAGTTCAGGCAACTGACGGAGTTTTTTGCAACACCACTTAGACTAAATCAACTACTTCTGGCAGAAAAGGCATCTCCCCCCACCTCCCTCCTCAAGTTTTCAGAATGCAAAGCTCATTCAACAGAGGTCAAATCTAAAAAGAGAAAAAGAGAGGCAAAAAAACTCTGTAGAAAATAATTTTGTAATTACAATTCTAAAAACAAAGCTACAAATTCCCAAAATATTTCAATAAAAAGCCTACTCTAGATTGGACATAACACTAAGTTTCTCAGTAAGTCAGACCGGTGCCACAGATAATTTATGGAGTCGACAATCCAACTCCCTCTCTACTCATCACCTTTGGTAGGAACCCAACTCTAGTATCATAGAGTTCACTAAGCAGGTAAGATTATTTTCTCCTCTTCTGGGAGTATCTCTGAAATATCAAATTAAAGTGAATGAACACTAACTCTTACTGTACTTTCTAATTACACATCTTACAGCCTGAGCAGCCTCCTTGCCATACACAAGATTTTTATAACACATTAGAAATTGTATCACATGATGAGTGTTCATTGTGAACATGGTTTACTATTTTCATACTTTGCAGCTCTTTACTTGGTTTTCACGAAAACTGTGTCCACATGTAATACATTACTGACAAAGATGGCAGTGTTGGCTTTGAAAACATTTGTTTTGTTTCAAAATACCACCTTTGTCAGTTTCGCTGCTCTAACCACTACACACCAGAAGAAACATTTGCTGTGTTAGTACTGACCTACTAGAGAAATAGAAATACGCATCCTTTTTATTTTTCCACATGCTGCATTTCCAGGGAGAAAAGAAAAATTTTACCTGAAATTCAGAATCCAAGATCTTGCCTGGCTTGCCATTTCACAAGACCAGCAGCTGGCATAAACTGGCAAAGCTCCAGTCAAGTAGAGTTTATGAGATGAAAGTGCATTTCTCACTGAAGCAGACAACTCAAATCAAAAATAGGAACTTGAAAAAGAACTATTTGAAAAAAACCAGTTACAAAGAAGTAACTACTGTCTTTAAAGATAAATACTTTACAACTGAGCTTTTAAATTCTGCAAAGAGAACAAATTCATCCATGTTATCCAATAGGAAGGTAATTAGGACACAGGAAGTGAAATCTTCATTGAATTACTGGCCTCACTGAAGTAAATAATAACAATTTCTCAGGTTTGTAAGAATTTCACCTCATTAGGAAGATGCTTTTGGCCTAATGCTAGTGAACAGTGGTTCCATACCTAACTGAAGACAGCTCTAACTGGTGCTCATCTTCAGTCTGTCAGTTTGGGACTGATCCTGTGTAATGCTTCAAGTGTTTAACATTGATGACCCACATGATGGGACAGAACGAGCCCTCCTGAGGCCCATGCAGGGATGGATACCCATCTGGGGGAAGCAACTGTTACACCAGGCAGCCATTCATGAAAATCTCAACAAACTGGAGGAGTGGAGCTAACAGAAACCTCATGAAGTTTAGCAAGAAGTACAGAGTCCTGTGCCTGAGATGGGTCAGCTCTGTGGGGTGAATTAGCAAGATCACAGCCAGCAGGTACAGGAATGTGATTATTCCCTTGGCACTCACAAAGCCACATCTGAAATAACGTGGCTCTGGTTTTGGGCCCCCAGTACACAGAGGAAGATCAACAAACTGGATGCTGTTCAAGTTATGTACTTACAACATTGACAGCCTAAATTTCCATGAGCAATCTAGACTCATTTATATTTTATAGAGAGAAAAAGGCATTGCTCAGCTATAAACTCACATCACCCTAAGGTAAACATTTAAGGTGAATCATGATCTAGGCATACTTGTTCCTCTCCAATGACTTCAGAAGGATTTCACACAAATTTCTCAGATACCAATAGCCGCATTTGACTCATCTAACTGTCACCACCAAGGTGTCTTGCATTACACCTGAAAAAACAGATATTATTAACAAGGTAAATAGCAGCATAATGTCTGAACTCCACTTGTTATCCAATTTTGACCAAAGGTAAACACACCAACCACAGAAATGAGCTTGAAACTTATACTTGGGATAAGAAGTGAATATTAAGCTCAAATACAGTTGTACTTTTCTCCTCGAGATGAAAAAATGTATTAAAATTCCAGTTAGAAAAAAGGAGTGCTAATGCAGCAACATTAAGGAATAATTTTTGTAACATTAAACATATAGATAAAGTAACTGGTATGAAATCTTACCAGAGCAGTAGAGAACTCTTATCAGAGTTTTGAAAAGTCTTGTCTGCACATCTATGGATTTCTAAGACAGTGAGTGTAGGATTTCCATATCTCATCTATTTATAGGATCTTTAAGACCATTAAGAGATTTCTTAAAAAGAGACACACAAGCCATTTAGTGCATGTAATCTCTTTATCATTTCTGCAAATACTACATTATTTGTAGATTTGTAACTGTAAGGACACAGCTGCAAATCCTCTCCCTAGCCATTGCATTACACCCAGCAATGCCAGTACTAGTGCTCTGATCTGAGAAATCATTGCCTGCTCCTAAAAATCACAGCCAACGCATTGACATGGGTAAAACATGTCATCACCAGCCAGCAGGACCAGAAGCCACCAAAGCTTCCAGAGTTCCTCTAACACTCCCACTACACACATGAAAACACATTAGAGTGAAAGTGTGAGGTTGTCGGGACCACCATCAAATGCAAATATCACAGTGGGTGAACTCCACCCATGGAAATGTGCTTCGAGGCACTGCTGCATAATGTGACCTTGGCTTCAGGTTGCATGTCTTGAAAACAAGGATGGACTGACTAAAACCTTGACCACATTATGTCATAACCTGTGCTCCACATCTCAAACCTAGACTGTATGACACTAATATCTAAACTGGCTAAAGGAACAAAGCTTCTCATCTCCCATGGCTCTCACTCTGACATATCCATATCAAAACAAGAGCATTGTACCATTTCTCCCCTAGTGCCCTGATTCCCACAAAGAGGAAGCTGCCATGGAGAAGCTGTAGTGCACTGCATGTGAGAGAAGAGGGACACCAAGAGTGCAGGACTTGTCCCAGGTACCTCAAGAAGCACTCAAAACAGAGAGACTGGAAAGTGCGCAGAGGCCAGAGTTTTCTTGGGAGAACAAACTGTTCTGCCCTACCTCAAGAACCAAAGGTCATCAGGATAATCCTGCAGGTCTCAGCTACAAAATAGTCACATCTCAGATGTCTGGCATCATACCTGGGCCTCTCCTGTAAAACCTACGTTTTGCATGAAGTTTGCTGCATGTTGCTAGACCTAGTGAAAAGACTACAAGTTCAGCAGTATAGTCATATTTGCCTACCACACTGAGAGAGGTGTTTTCTGTCTATACAGACTTCGGTTTCTCTCACATTCTCAGACCAAGCTACAGCTACACATCTGGGGTATGTTAAGTAACTTGAATCGCATTCAGAATTGGCAGAAGGTTAATGAGTTTAGGGGAAGAGCACTTTTTTTGCATGCTTAATACTCCTAGCATTGGAGATAATTTATATTTTACTGTATTTCTTGGTGTTATTCCATAGAATATAACTATATTTCTATGACTGCAGCGCACACAATCATATCTGAGCCATGCCTAAATCACTAAGCTATGGTAGTGCGGGCAGTGGAGCTGCAGTGACACCAACCACACTGCATGTCTAATAGCCATCCTTCTCTGGAGGAATTAGTAACATTGGAGGTCTAACTTCCATTTGCCTCATAACTACTATAACAGCCTCACAGATGTACAATATGCTGAGCATAACTGAGGAGCAACTCCCTGTAAGATCTTCTAGGATACTTTATGTTTTGAGATCATTCAAAAGGAGCAGACAAAATGAAGATAACACCAATGTATTTCCATATGATTCTGTAGGTCATCTTCAAAAACTTCAAGAGTTACTGAAAGGGGGTTTTAACAAATTCAACATGGAATCTTTGACATATCCTCACAATGAGAAAAATTATAAGGATGTAACAATATGTGATTAATATTGTATTCAAATCTAAATTTTTATAATTAAATTTAAACAGATTTTCTATTAAATGAAATTTTAAAAGCTTGTATGTCAAAGATATATCTAGCCCAAGATACACTTATGAGTATGACTGTCCCAAGTTCCCCCATTTCTTTTAGTTCACATGCAAACCCTCAGGTGAGAGGAGTACGTTTTCACCCTAGCTGATTGCTGCTGTTTGCCCAAATCACAAGGCTACCATCAATCAGAATAGAATATAATTTAAAGCCGAGAGGTAGTAAGAAATTTAATGGAAGACATTTTTCTCTTCCCTGTGAAATGTCTATAATAAATTGCCCATTTTCCGGGCAGAACTATTCAGGAACAACAACGTATCACAAGGGTGACTTCAATATACAAAACCCTTTCACACTGTGGAATAGTAAATACCTGTTTGGGGATATTAAATAAGGTTTTCCAGCTACTATTGAATTTGCTGTCGGGAATGAAAGAATCCAATATTCAAATTTTGTCTGTAGAAAGAGCATGAAGCACCTCCAAGACACAAGGGATACAGCCACCATCTATGCTCATGTAACATAATCACAATTACATCACAAGCACAGCTTGTCTATATTTGCAAAGGTTTTGGTGATTTAAGCAAAGCCACAAGCTTAGAGCAAACAGCCCTAGAGTCATGTCAAAAGACAATTCCACATTTGTCTGAAATTCCATATACTGCCAAATTATCTGAAACGTGACATGCAAAGCTATGAGAAAATGTTGGTTGTGTACCCACAGATAGAGGCCTGATGAGTTCAGAACACCAGACAAAGAGTTTCTTGCAGTAATTCTCATCTGCCATTGCATACAGTCAAGATTATTTTAATAGCTCTTAAATATATCTGTATATATAGATATACATTTTTCTCTTTCATTCCTGCAAAATGCAACAAAAACATAAAATCTTTGCAGTGTATGAATGCCAGACATCAAATCATTAACTGTTCTTCTTCGATGGCATTATGATGGGATGTTTACAACAGAAGACATGTTGGTCACTGGTTGTGCTTATGACATTTTCTTGCTAGTGGCAAGACACCACGAGTGAGGTGGTAAATTTGTAGCAATCCCATTCCATATTGCTGTACAAGGGGCAGAATTCTGAAGTCTCACCTTCCCATACCTCAAACAAATAGCCAGTGAAAAAATTAATGCAAACCACAGAGTTGAAAGACCCTCCAGTAGATTGAAGTTGATTTACCCTTCCCTCATAAAAATCAACTCTGGTCACAGTAGCATTTTGTAATTACAATCCACCTCAAACTGTGCTTAGACTTGAAGTTCAGGCTTTTCCCCTCAAAGTGTAGGTAGATCATTATGGAAACTATTAACTTTTCCAGATGATGCCGAACCTTGTCCAGCTGGCTCACATCCTCTTAACTGGAAGAAGTTCTTACCTGCCTCAAAGTGGTGTGAAGAAGTAAGGCAGTGAAGCAGTGCACAGATGAAAGGTGGCAAAAAGTAATGCATGCCACTAACCACCCCCCACCCACTTAAAATCCTTCTGTACCTAACAACCATCTGCCAGCTGTGAACAGAAACAAAGTACTAGTCCAATTAGTAATACACAGTCTGATTAGTAACTAAATAAATAGGGCATGCCACTTGTATGCACAAATCAGTGACTGAAGTTTGATCAAGTAAGAAAAAGAGTAAGACACTAATAATGCCACGTGTTCTGTCACTCTTCAGACATGATTAAAAGCCAAAACCAATTCTATGGGAAACTCGGAAATTGATTTAGTGCACTAAGATTAAATAAGTTTGAATGGCTGCAGTGTCATAGAGAAAGATGGAAAATAAGTAAGAAGAGGAATAGAAATTATTTCTATAGTTAGCTTCATTTGCCTCATTTGTTTGCAGCAGCTAGTCACACCTTGAAACAAGACCACCACTCTATGTCCAAAGTTGATGGTTTCCCCCAGAGTTTCACTTTTAAGCACATAATACAACTACACCTCCAGCATTTCAGGTCAGAGCTGGGAGCACAGTCTTGCTCTCAGCACAGGGATTGAGGGCAATGTGCCAAATCTGCCCCTGACTTGTGCTCAAGTAAAAACTGTCAGACACAAAGTGCAGCTATCTAAGGTCAAGTCCCAGGTGTTTTGTTCAAATAAAGCATGGGTGGTCTTGACCTCTTAAGAAAACTGAATGTAACATTAATGCTATGGGCTAGTCACAAAAACAATGTTCCTACAATAAAAGCAGGAGCTTTTTTTTTCTTTTTTTTGCTTCTTTTTTTTTTTTTTTGAGGAAGCTTTTGATCAAACTGTGCCTTTTGAGCAGGTAGGAGCTGGGTCTCAGATAACTTTAAATTGTAAAAAATTTCTTCAGAACCATGGGGTATTGCAAAATAAGAATTTTTGACCACAGATAATTTTTGGAAATGACATCATAGTTGTTCAGTAGTCCTTACAGCATTAGAAGCTTCTCCACACTTTATCTGAGCTAAACAAACAGAAATTTTATTGAACTTCACATTGATGTAGGACTTCTAGAAAAAATGGCTAAATGGCTTGGTTTTGATACATTGAACCTTCTTGAAGCTAAGAATAAACGCAAAACAATTAAAAATAAAATAAAAACCCTCAGTGTCATGGTCGGAAAAATTCTTCAGCAATTTCTGAGTGAACCCTTAGCAAAACTTAAGATAAATTCCCCCTCAAAAATAACTGGAGAGGCAATATGTCTAACAGAAGTAATACCTGTTACAGGCTTGCATTTGCAAAGCCTCTCTTTTCATCCATACAAAAAACCCTTCTTATATGTTACCTAGTTGTTTGCGTCCTCCTGCGTTAGACCTATTTCGGAATACCTTGTGCTGCCAGTGACATGGGCTTTAGTGCCACTCAGTGTTCAAATGACACAACTGCAGGGAGTTGCTGTACCAGGGCAGCCAGTGGCACAGTATGCGGTGAAACGATATTCAACTAATTCTCAGAAAATACCTGAATTTTAGAAGAGAGGCTGATGTTGATCCTTCATTTGATCTCATCTTCAACCTCAATAGTTTTGTTTTGGAAAAGCACAGAAAAGCCACAGTGGGGTTTTCAGTGGAACTGGATGTTCAGCATGAAATCATATATGAACAGGTAAACCTTCACAGCCATAAAAAGTAAAGAAATCACCTGCAGAGAGGAGGGGACAGAGAAAGAAGTTTACAGAACGTTGGAGAAAAGAAAAAGTCAGAGGAAACAAGAAGAGGCATTCAGGAAACACATGCAGGCAAGAGGACAAAATGAACACAAATAGAAAGGGACAATGAAGAGAGCTATTAGAAGTCAGGTAGGCTCTCATTGCCTTGTGCCTCACCTGGGCAGAAACTCTGCTTCACCAAAATACAAATCTTGAAACCAGCCTAAGGGATGAGAAGCAATCCCATATACTATATTCCTTTATTCTGCCTCCTTCTCCTCCCTGATTTGCATTATTTATTTTTGTTATTTTGGCATGGGTCTTTTTTTTTTTTTTAACCTAAAAAGCCCTCAGAGAATACACTTCTGAAACACCTTGCCAAAATAAGGGTTCTGCTATCAATATCCTTTCTAAGTGAAAGGCAAACAAATTGCAAAGGAAAAAAAGTGATAGTACATTATCATTTCTACTGACAGTGATTTCCACAAAGAGAAATATCTTATGAGAACTTTCCATAACATAAATAGATGTTACAATCAGACAAAGCAAAATATCCTCCCAGGCCAATAAATATCAGAAAATTAAAACCATAAACACAAACTAAAATTGAGTAGGAGATACTGCTTACTGTGAAAGGTAAATATTATTTGTCCAAAGACAATAAGATGAAGCTAAGAAATGTACTGAGAATCAAACAAGCCAAGGTGATCATCAAATAACAGAAACCACATTTTGCAGTGTGGTGAGACTGTCCACAGTCACACCCTGTCCTGCCAGCCTCACCTGACCTACGCAGACACTAATGCTGACGAGTGGAGAAACACTAAAGGGCTGTATTATGAAAACTGGTATTTATAACACATGAAGACAGCATTATCACACACAACAGCTAGTGTGCAACATTGCAATAAAGACAATTTCTTTAGCAGATTAAGCCCTCAAAAAATTACTGATCTCAGACACACAGAAGAGCACAGAGTCCCCCCCGGCTGGCCTGAGGACAACACATGTCTAGCAAAGGAGATGGGTTGCGGCAGTATGGCATCACAAAAGGGTGCTGAAGGAACACAAACTGTTTGAGGCTTATATTCTCTTTTCTGCTTGAATTTATGTAAAATCTCTAATGAATAGAAGTTAATTAGCTACACTTAAGACTGATATACAACTACAGCCATAGGGAATAAACAGGTTCACCAGCTGCTATATTACTTCAACTACACTGTAAATTGCTGCATGCTATTAACATGCTCTCCTGGCTTCAATAAAGAAAATCTTATTGAAATCAGTAGCACACATTTCCTATTTCAGTGAGACATTGCAAAATTAAAATGATATGTAGTAAAAACAATATGTGTGAGCCACCTGCTTACTGTATGATAGAATAGATTGGCATAGAATGACAGCTGCTGCACAGCCAACATTTCAGATACTGTACTACCTTGCCAACTGGACTTAAATTCACACACGATTTCCTTGACTAGCACTGAATGAATTTTTGCTGCTATAAATATGCATTGGCAATTGTGATGAATCATCCTGGATACTAAGGGTCACTGTTAATTCAAATACATCAAGAACCGTATCCAGTGCAAAAAGCCACTAGAACAAATATTGATGAGTCTGGACTGTCTTGATGACCTACATGTAAAGAACATGTCTTGACCCACAGTAAAGGGTTGCCAGTAATGAAGATAGCTCCTGCAGAGCTTGATGGATACACATAGCACAAAATGCTCAGTGTTAAAACCAAAGAGCTGACCAGTCATCACATGGCTTCTCACACTAGCCTGGAGTCTGTAAGAGTCACCATGATCAAGACCTTACAGCCTTATTTAGGCACCTAGAGCCAGATTCCAATAGTCTAAACTCCCTAAGTTCTTATACCTATCCTAGGCTTATTCTACATCTGCATTCTGTTTTTAGCAGACTTGAGGCAGGTCTCAGCTTTACCCAGAGCTGGGCTTTCTGAATCCCTTTCCAGGTTCACAAAGTTTCCAGCACTGCTCAGACACAGGAGCTTGGTGAAAGGCAGGCTCCTTGATGTTGCTTCTAATTCCCATTGATTTCAATTAGAGCCATGCGTCTAATTATGTTTGCAGATCTGTTTTTACTGGTTTTATATTAAGGGGATGCCTAGAAACAGTAAATGTTTCGTTTGATCTAACTTTCTATGCTGGCAGCTTATGTCTAAAGTCAGTGCTGACAGGAGCTCTAACAAGGAACCACTGGTTTAGATTTGTCTGATAATAAAATCTTCTTTGCATATATAATAATAAATACTCAGGGTTGGAATGGGAAATAATTTTATAAGGATGAATATGATTTACAGCTCTTCAACAAGCAACAATACTGCAGTGTTCATAAAAGGGCAGGTTTGGGGTAAAATCAGTAATCTATTTTAACCAATTCAAATGCCAATATCCCATCTGCTAAGTCTCTTTATTTTATATCAGTCTGCCATTTTCTCTTAGTGGTAGCATCAATAAACATTGTTGGTAATCATCTGCTTGTGCTCTAATGTGGCATATTCAGTTTCATTGAACAAAGCCAGGCTGAAGATCCCTGAAGGAAAACAAAAGTGAGTTGTTTAGCTGTGATTCAGACCCATGTCTCTGATTTAAGAATGACTCAAGTTGCATCATCACCAAACCTGAACAGAGATAGTTTTTATCACATACAAAGCTGAATGCTAATAGCAGCTATGTTTTATTTATTCCAAAGAATTTTTCAATTACTCAGGGCTTTTTCCTGATTTTGCCAAGTGCAGTGGAACATTTCAAAAAAGCCATCAATTTAAGGAGTTCACTAAAAACAGTATTTGTATCTGACGATGTGTAACAGGATTCCAGCTGGAGAATAACACTTTGATTTAAGAAAGGGTTTGTTTTGCTTTCTCTTTACTTTCAGCAAGATTTGGAATGCACAGATATGAAAGGCTGGATAAGTAAGCCTAGATTCAGGCTTTTCTTAGCCAGTATTTGGCATAAAATTCCCAAGTACATCTAGCAGGCTCACGATCTGCAGCCAGAGATAACCTAAAACACTACTACAAAATCTGGTTTTGCTTCTCTGGTATGGTAAAATTACATTTACAATAATGTAATTAATCACAGCCTTTCATGGGTAAAACAGGCCTGATAATCAGTGCTGAAGGGAATTACAATAGGCCACTTACTCTGAGAAACTTGGAGATAAGCCCGGGCTTGCGCAGTAACTTCAAAGCCTCACAGTTTTTGAGTTTTCATCATGACTCTTGGGTTTCTAACAGGAACAAGTCAACAAGAAGCTTGTGTTCTTCTGCCTTAAGATGCTTATCAATAAAGCAGGGAAGATCTTAAACTGTCCAGTTATGAGATCAACCTGATACATTGGTTAGCATAAAGCTGGAAGTAGGTACACCAGCCTGGAAAGGAACCCTCAGGGAATCAGCTAAGTTTCTTGACACTGCTTACTTCTTCAAACTACCTCCATTAAAAAAGCCATTTCCAAAAAATCTGCATTCTCTGGTATGAAAATGTTCCAGTGCAGATTATTGTAAGGATGAGCAGCTTGCCTCACGGGTCACAGTCCCTGAACAGCCCCACGCTCCTGGAGGGCCACTACAGACAGAGGTGTAGGACACAGAGCTCAGCACCCCTGAGGAGCAGGAGCCCCAGGGCAGCTGGAGCAGGCTGTAACCCGCCTGCTCACAGGGAGTCAGGCTAGTGCTGGCACCAGAACAGACCCTGCCGAAGGTAAAATTCTCATGCCTGTCAGCTAATATTGTACCCTGCCCTGGCATTGTAGTGGAAATGGCTGTGCTTTCTGAAGGCATCATCTCTGACATGAGACATAAAACCATACATGTTTGTCATTTCTATATTTAACATACTGAAGTTGAGTTTGGGGAGAAAACAGTAGCTTCTGCTAACATAGATCAGAAATGTCTTTTGGGAGGTGGCATGTAAAACCATATCCTCAGAAAAGATGTTTAGCTATTAGTGAAAACTCCGATGTTAACACCACTCTCCCAAGTGACTAGAATCCACTTTTCAAAGGAAAGACTACAAAAGTACAAATATATTAGTTTACAGATTATAGTATTTTACATTTGTATGGTCATCAATGAAAAAAAGAAAAAAAATCTATGGCCTCAGCAGAGAACTGCTGTTAAGGTATTAAAATCTCCCAAACAATCTAAAAATATAGACTAAGTATAAGAATAAATATAATTTGTTCTTCAAATAGTATTATTTACATCTTGTTGTTTAAGATGCTTAGATTTTTATTCAAAACAAATACCAACTATTGGAAAAAATCAAATTTATTTGTAATTTTGGGATAAAAGTGTTCAAATATTGTTCATATTATGTAATTAATTCTGTGGGTGTGGCTCAATCAAATACAACCTAACAGCTTATTTGGAGCATAGGCGCTGGCAAACCTGCTGCACTCCCAGCTGGCCTGCTGCCTGGGATATACACTTTTTGTGCAAGAAATAAATCCTGCTTTAAAATGTTACATGAGTCTGAGATTTACTGTCTGGCAGTGTCACCTACATTGATGTCCACACACGGTGACACAGCTGTAGGAAACATGGCAGCAGGAAGGGCCAGCTCTGGCAGCAATCCCCACTGGAGGGACTGCACCACCCAGGGAGGCTCCAGGAGCCACTGAAGGGAATGGCAGTTCATGCCAGAAAAACAGCAGTAACACCTTCTCCCCATCCCCTCCGTGGTGAAATGAATAGACCATTAGAAGCAAAAAAAGAGATCTATATTAAGATACTGCTAATGTTCTAACAAAGTGACACAAACAAGTTACACCTCTAACAACTCACCTTCTTCCTACTCTAGGTATTTATAGCAATCTCTAGAATTTTACTGATCTACCAGTCTATTAGTTGTGCCGTTCCCCCCTTAACCCCTCCACCAAAAAAGCAGGATAAACAAGGGACAAAGTGAATTTTTTAAAATAGAATTTCCTCGCCTCGCTTTATTTAAGTTAGATATTTAGGACTGAGCTTATCAAGCCAACTGGTGGGCATCCTGCACATGGCATAGCACCTAGCACCATCTCCCTGCATGTGCTGAATCATGGCGACTGATTTTACAGGAGTCGGTGGTACAGTCAAATATCACAGAGCAGAAACAAGCCTTTCACTATGACAGTCTCTTAAATAGAAAGTTGTCAATAAACTAAATAAAAAACCCCAATTGACCAACTATTAAATGACCTTAGAATAAAATGTGCTGTAACTATTCTTGAGCTAGAACAGCACAAGTAAATATCTCTAAAAGAAAAAGCAAAGTCTTCTATGACAGAAACCAATTTGATATGGAAATGGGTCAACAGTTGCTTAAGATGTAACACAGTTTTGATTTGATCTGCTATATTTGGACTCTGTAAGAGGCGCTTCCAGTAACATCGGTATTGCTTATACATGAGACTTTTGCATAATCACTGTATGAAGCATTAGAATTCTTCAAACCGAGAATGATTTTCAAAACGACTATACATATCTATGCTAATAATGTGGATACAACAGTATTTGCTGAAGAAAAAGGACAACTCTTTTCTAAAACAATTAGGATTCATGGTACATTGCTTGGCAGACTATTGTTCAAAAGCCCACACCGTCCTTATCCAAAAGAAGCCCAAACACAGCCATGGGCACCAAGTTATGCTGAACACTGAGCTCAGAATACACACTGGTCAAACAAGGAGAAGTATAAAAATAGTTGGCCGTACATTTGCTATACAGATGAAATCCTGTTTTTGTTTTGTATTGCTGCTTTTCAGACATGATCACAGTTTGAAGGAAATAACCAGATTCCATTGTAAGATTTTTCTTTCAAGGATATTGTGTAACATTTTCTACTTCCACATACCTCAGCTGTTAGCTTTCCAGTCCACCTTGTTATTTCTGTGGAGTCCCTAGGAATCTTTGTATCATCATAGGGATTAATCCAATTTCACTCCTAAAAACTAAAAAGGACAATTTCACCATGCTTACCACCATATTAGGGAACCTTCCCCAGCCAGCAGTGAATGTTCCTTCGTTTTTCTTGCTTGGCCTCCACTCACACACACTACAGATACAATAGTGTTGGTTCTTCTTTGCCTTTGCATTCTGCTGTCTGACCTTGGAAAGAAGAACACGCATATGTAATATCTTCCTTTAAGTATGTAATAACAATGAATGTCAACATTGACATTCTGAAAGCCAAGTGCAGGCATTAAAAAATCAGTTACTGACTCCTGCAGAGTGATCATACAAATGAATGTGGCCTTGCCATGAATGAGGTCCTGATAAGCCCTCACAGCACAGAGCCATGATGAGCTGCTGGACACAGGCAACCTTAAAAATTGAAAATTATAGTGACCATTTTCAATTGACTTCTGTGTGCTGTTTCACATTGAAAAAGGACACATTCAGATAATGTTATCACAGGTCATAATGTTAGCATACTACCTCTGCAGAAACACAAGCATTAGTGTAATATCTCTGCAAAGACATAAACAAGTTTTTGTAGCCATAGTAAGCCAGAGGTCTGCTGAAATCTACAGAAGGGGAAACACTAGGTCTTCACATGGAAAAAAAAAATGAGACAAAAATGCAGCAGGCTATTTGTGATGAATAATAATGTATCTAAAAACATGAATTGTAATTACATGGGTTACTAGCCTTTACAGAATCCACATGAATATTCATCGGATTCCCCTGTCCGTTCTATGCCTTATATGACAATAAAGGTGATATTCTGAGAACCGAAGTCTCTACAACACAACCAGTGTACAGCCCAGTCTTTTGAAGCATATTTTAACCTAGCAATTCCTATAGCATATTGCAATTATTAAACTAGCTGCTATTAATGAAAACCCAACTATTCAATCCTATATCTGGCTCTGTAACAGATTTCATACATATTGTTTAACAAGTAGTTCATGTCTCTTGACACTATTTTACCACTTGTAAAATAAGAATGCTATTGAGATCATTGAATGGTAGACATTATAGAAGTAGAAAGCATTGACTATTATTTGTTGTATTATTATTATTTAATGTAACATATGGATGCAAAATTCTGGCTTGTTTGACCAGGAAGACAGCCCTATATGTTTAAAATTAAATTAGCATAGAAAAAAATTAAGCAAACAGACTATCTCAAACAGGAAATGAAATAAACAGTATGGAGCTCTTTAAATACATAACAAGTAATCAGCAAAAGGGCTGTGAACGGAACCTGAGTGGGAAGCTTGTGACCAGTGAGGCTGATACTGCTGGAAGCCTGAATGAAAGTTAAAAGGCTCCATGACTAGGCCAGACTATACAGGCAATTAGAAGTGCTGAATGTTGCCAAGGCATCAGGCCAACAAGAATTACAACTCAACAAACTGAATGAAGGAGAGTGGGGGGAGGAAAAAAAAGAAAAAGAAAAAAAGAGGAAAGGCTTTAATTAAATATTTGAGATCTCACAAGGGATGGGGAAAGTGCCAGGTAACTGGAAGATGGTTAACTAAACAGAGGGGGTCTGTTCACTCATTAATGCGTGGGGGAATTTACAAGTGTAACTTCTACTACCATTAATTGGAGCTACAGTAAATGAGTGATGCCAGTGCGTACTAGTTGGGAAAGGCTCTTGTTACCTAATCTGGTCTTACCTGGTAAGGGTTCATTGAAAAGTTATGGACTGATTTATGGATCTGAATGAGGAAGGTCACCAAGATGGAACTCTGAAATTAAAATTTGTACTACTTTTAGGGCAGGATGATCCCAGAATAATGCAATATTTTCATAAGAACTTTTCTTAGCACTGTTTTTTTCAGAACTCTGCAAACGTTTACTCTGCCCTGCACCTCAGAAATCCCAAAATAACCCTGTGGGACATGTGTCAGATTCAAAGTGGATAAAATAACTTCATTTCTGCAGTTCCTTGTCAGAAGGGTCACCAGTTAAGATGATTTGATTGCGCCTGTGCCGAAATGAAACAGGGAAATGAAACCAGCAGGTCACTCACCCGTGAAGAAAGAGTAGGAAAGAGGAGAACAGAGGTACGTGTGAAAGGACCCAGCACTGGCGAGGGTGGGCTAAGAGCTGCAAGGGTACTGTATTGCTGGACCCAGTTAGAAACTTCATAGATGAAATTACTTCAGATAAGCTTATATACATTTTTATGCAGCTCCAAATTCCATGGTTTTCACAACATCTATCACATGTCAAATCTTAAATGTGTGTTAGTTACAATACACCATTTTGTTATCCACAGTTCCTCAATTAAATCTGAAGTTTGTTCAAAACAAAATTTTAAGCTTCATTGTTCCTATAACACTACAATGAAGGCAGGAATTACCTACAGGCTAAGAAAAGGTTCAGCCATGATCAGAGAAATTTTGGAATATGCTAAATATGTCATATTTTCAGAGCCCATGAATGAAAACCAGAAATAAAAGTTTTAGTAACTCTTTCTAGTACATAAAGTGGAGAAATAAGGGACAGGAAGCTCATGTCAGGGTCTTGTGCTGGTTATTTTATCAGTATTTTTAAGTGAAAAGGAGAAACCATCAGAGTTTCAGAGCATGGCATTTAAAAAAGGGCAGAATTCAGCATCTGTTCACCACGTGATGATATATTGTGGGATGGTTTGAATAAGAAATCTATTTAAAAAAAGGCAAAAAACCCCAAAACCAGAAACTAAACAAAAAAGCCTTCAGTCTTGAGACCACATAAAATCTGCAAAACTCAAACTGCCCTCAGATGTTCATGAACTTGAAATCTCAAGCAAATGTGGTATACAAGTGCATTTAAAAAGAATTAGTATTCCCAACTTTTATCAATTCTTTACCAGAGAAGTGATCAGGTGGCCACTTCAAAAAGCCCAATATTACTTAAACTTGGACTTGGACTCCTATTTCATTATAGGAATAATACAGTGTATCTTAAAGAGAATTAGAACAATAAAATTATAACTACAACTAACAGTAAATGAGAGAGAAAGCCATGAAAGTATTTACAATTCCTGAAGACAGATTTTCTGTCACCTTCACAGTATTACCTTAAAAAGTAACTGCCAAGAACTATTTGCTTTTTTTCTCTTGCCCACCCTCATGGAAATATGGACATCTGTAAAGGACAGAACAGATCTACATCTAGAATTCCTATGAAAGAGAGTTTATTTCAAAAGTACATTCTTTATGGTCATAACAGAATTAAATACTTTATGACGATCAATTCAGCTATTGTTTTTATATAGAACTTAAATGCTGACCCAAGAGCCAGTCAATGTTACTAGTCAGGTCTGTTAAATTTCTCAAGATTAAGATGAGAAAAAATGAAAAATCTTCACATTAAGGTGGTGGGCTATATTGTAGCTTAATTTATAATTTCCAGGCGTATAAGGCAAGCATAGACAGACCATATGTCTTTTCTTGGCCTTTAAATGCTCCTATTTTCCACTAGACTTGCCTTTTTCTCCATCTATTGGCAACCATACCATTTGCTATTCAGGTGATTGGCTGTAATGAGCCAACTCCTGTTTCCATATGAATAACCACTTTTTTCCCCAATTACTTAAGCTGCCAGCAAGTCACTGGTGTCATGTTCTTTGATGCAAATCTGACTGTCAATAGAGAACAGGACTACATAAAGGGAGAATTTATGATGATACCCTTAGCTTAATATTTTTTGTAAACGCTATTCAATTTAGCTTCCAAGGAACATGGGGAAGGCAGCAATGGTCCACAGTAAGAAGTAAGAATATCTTTAATTGGCTTTGTGCTCCACATGCCCTTGTAATCAGCCTTCCCATATGGTAGTCTGAAATAAATTTATCAATCTCAATTTACGTATTTATGTCACTTTAAAAGGTCCATTTTAGTCAATATCAAAAATCTATAAAATGTCACATTTAATTTTAAGTTTGTAATTAAAAAAGTTAAACACTAAATACATAGTTTGATATTTGCAATTTTTGGAAATAAGCAGACACACAGAAAACATGGGGGGGGGCGGTTCTGAGGCAAATGAACACCAGTTATTAACAATACAAGAACTATATATGTAATTTTAGCTCACTTTTTTAAAAGGTCATTTTTTATTAATCTTTCTTAAGTGGGCTTGGATATTTTTCACTTAAAGGGAAACAGCTTACATTTTGTAAGCCAAGAGACTTTATTCTTGAAATGCACCATGGTAAGTGTGACGAAGGGGTAAGGGACAGATTCCTTGCTGGTATTGGCACTCCTGATTGCAAGCACCATGTTTAAGAGTAAATAGCTACAGAGTAAATTATTTTCGATTTTTTAAAAATTGCTATATTAAAATTCTAATGCAAAACAAGAAAAGCAATGTTGCCCAGTATTCAAGGCTTTGTCTATTTACTGCCTACCTTCAAACCTGCATCATTTCAGGATACCTCTCCAGAACTCTATCAAGTAGATTTTCCAAGTGTTGCCCATTTTTTCCAGTTGATTCCAGATAAATACCATTTTAAGCCTCTGAGTAATTTTGTGAGCATCTGCTTCTGCAATATAGACACCAGCAACCAATCTAAAGAGAAAGACAAATTCATATTGTACATATTTAAAACCGCTATTGGTCTTACAAGTAACTCAGATCCAGTTCTGGGTGTTCCCAGGTGCTCTCAGTCAGGACTTTACCTATGAACTAATTAGCTCCTGAAGGAAGATCTTCTGTAACAGCAGGTGTCCTTAACAACCACTGCTCTTTTGCTGAAAGAGTTTCTGGATCCGTTTTTTTATAACAATAACATAATAATAAATTATTGTTTACATAAGGTTGACAGCACTTTTCACAGAGCTGAGACAAAACAAGAAGCCAGCGAAGGGAAGACAGGTGAAAAGTGAAAATATTTCTTTAACAATCTGCTAAGAGTTATATAATCTTTGATTGTGCTCATTTACAAACAGGAAAGGTCCTGTCTAATCTCTGTAAGCAAAAATAGAAAATAAGTGCTAAACCTGAAATTCATTACTTAAATACATTTAATACCAAATGAAACAAAGCAAATTCAGTGGGCTTAATTAACCTGCAAAATTACAAATATCTTTTTAATCTTAAACTTGCTGTTTAACGACAACCTGGTTTTAATATAATTATTGGGCTAAAATTTTAGAAGCAGACATAAAACCAGAGCAGCTCAAAGGTTTCTCTCATTACTTAAGACCAGGACTGGATTTGGCTCTGTACTAATCAGGATTTTCTCCCCACATGCTGCAGTATCACATAAATAAAAAGAAATGAAAATTGTAATTTGTTAACTTTGAGAAAGAAGTTAACTAGAATTTGTACAAATAATTTTCTACAGGTTTTTTTCACCAAAGCATTTTCAAAGATGTTTTAAGACTATTGCCCATTATAAAGTATATAATTGAGCAAAGCTGGCTGCCATAAACTCTAAAGGAGCATTGCTGGTCAGGTACCAGGTTGAGGGCATTTAGACCCTGGAAGGAACAAAGATATGCCTGATGGGATTTCCAAAAGTTAAGGTACCTGTCTGCTCTCTAGTTGCCTAAATACTTTCAAATGTCTTACATGCTAATGGACTAATGTGAGGCACAGACTAGCTGGTGCCTACATTTGAAATCTGCTCTCAAATCTCATTTGCAGATTGGCCAGATGGTCATTAGTGTGGAGGTGTTCTCCAGGCAGACTTGCTTTCAGGGCAGGGTTTTTTGAATTTTTGGGGGGTTGGGAAAAGAGAAAAGGAAGTCTTTTTTTGGTTGGTTTGTTTTGGGGGGGGTTTTGTGTTGGGGGGGTTTTGTTGGTTGGTGGCTTGGTTATTTTTTCAGTTAAGATTATCAGCAGCTAGGAAAGGGTGAATAAAAACTGAGATGCAACAGAATATTCTCTAGTTTGGTGTATTTAAGAAAGTGCTTGCAATTTAATCCAGAGAGACCAATAAACAGAAGACTAAAATAAAAAGGCAGAAGGCTGCAGTGTCAAAGTGCTGTTAAAGTACATGAGAAAAGCAATCCACTTGGGGTTCACTGTAACACTTCTAATAATGAGTTTCCCATATTTAGACACAAGAGATAGCAAATTCAAACCCCCTGGAAAGGATACAATACAGTTATACAACAACATAGCAAACTGTATTTACTTTGTTATTACTACCTATGCACCCTATGGTTTCTTTAGGGAAGATGACATGATATCTTCATACTGTAGTGTATAAAATACTCTGAAATCTCTTTTTGACACCAGTAATGCACCAAAATCCTTCCTAAATATTGAAAGACCTCCAACTTGATGCTAAGCTTGATCTTACTCATCACTAAAAAAAATAAAATGTTTTGTTACTGCATTTCTTTCTGAGAGGTTTTCAAAATCCTTCCAGTCAGTACATGAGATAGGATACATATTGTCGGGGATAAGTTGTTAAAGTGAATTTGAAATGTGCTTCTCAAAATATCGTTTACACATTTACCAGATGGTAAAATAAACATGTAAATTGTTATCGAGTATACACCAACTTTATACTACAATTTTACCCACTGTAGAAATGGTGTAAAAATGTTGAATATAGTGTTACTTGTTCATTTAATAGTTTATTAACATTTTAAATACATTTGGAGAATAGGTTTACTTTCAAAGAATAAAAATACTAACAAAAGCAGCATTTTAAGCCATTAATTAGGCCAAATTAACATACTGACTTCTACATTTATCATTCACCTTATCAATAATATGATCAGCATAATTATGGTTGGTTTCTAAGTGTTTGCATATGCATAGATGTTACATATGTTTAATGGTATGGGTTTGAAAGATAAATTTAAGTTGAAAAAAGTGCTAAAAAAGTAATTTTAAGAAGTAGTTACCAACATCTTACTTAAATGGTGAGAGTTTTGGGGTTGTCCTGTGGAAAGCCAGGATCTGGACTCGATGGTCCTTGTGGGTCCATTCCAGCTGAGGATATTCTGATTCTGGGATTCTAAAGAATCAGCTATTAGACCAACAAGGCAATTTGCCACTGGAATTTACTCTTTCAGAAGTCACCATAGACATTTAGAAATATGAATATGTGAATAATCTATGTATGACAAACTAAAAGGTGTGTGCTAACAAACCCTTGTATCCAAAGAAGAGAGTAATGCATACGCTACTTAACAATATGCAGGAATTAAAATCTTCCAGCTCCAGGTGTAACCCTTGTCCTTCCCTAAAATAAAAGGTGCCATGTATGTAATCACTCACTAATTATCCCAGTAGAAGACAACAGACAAAGTATTTTGATGGAAGACTGTTGGGTCTCTCCTTTTGTAATTCTGTTTCTACCATCCAAGTACATCAATTGCACTGTGCTATAGGATTTTCTTTCTCACCTTTCAGACTATAACAGCTCCTTTAAAAAAAAAAAAAAAACTTCATTATTTTGCTGTCTTGGATTTAGGAACTTTCCTCATCTATAGGGATGTATACTGTCTCAGCATATTTTCAGTCTTAAGTCCCCAGCAGACTCTGAACTATTTACTCCTTAAATATGAGCATGTCAACTAGTCTTCAAAATATCTAAGGACTTCTTTGGTCAATGCACAATAGGGGCTTGGCTTCTCACACAGGTTTTGTCTCAATTATTTTTTTCAGAGGCTTTTCACAGCATCTAAATTTAGTCTGTTACCAGACACGAAGCTTTACATTACATTTACATACATTGTGGCTTTACTGTCATATGCCCTCAAAGTAAGGTGTTATCACATAAATACTAAAAAATAGATGATTCTCAAAAGCATTAGCATAGAGCTAACTTAAGAGATAAGCTAACTTTATTAGTGAATTCTGGAGGAACTTGCATATCCAACAAATATCCTCTACTAGTAGGTGCCACAACATAAAAAAACCTCTTAACCAAAACGATCTTCAAATAACATTTCCTCTATACAGGGAAGTAGCAGAAAGGTAATAGATAATAAGCTTTAACAAACCTATCTGGTTTCTCTGACTCAGACTATCAAAGTCTGTGATTTAAGATTCAGAAGTCTTGCTGAAAAACAAAGTGTCAAAAGCTGCTCCACACTGAGTGCTTGATCAGGTCTGCAGCAGCATCTCCTAGGGAAAGCTGGAATACAAATGGATTGCATGTGAACACTTTTAAAATACTGCTTGGAATTTGCTGCTTTACAGAATCATCAAGGTTGGAAGATACCTTCAAGATCATCTACTCCAACCATGAACCCAGCACCACAATAATCATCCCTAAACAATCTCCCAAAGTGCCACATCCGGACACCTTTTGGACATTCCCAAAAACATCTCCACCACCTCCCTGGACAAGTTATTCCAATGCCTAAGCACGCTTTCAGTGATTTTTTTTTTTT
>VXBX01006869.1:383648-434652 GCA_013400415.1 Scytalopus superciliaris
TCTATAAAAAAAAAAAAAAAAAAAAAAAAGAAAGAAAGCATCGTTGGCCCATTGGCGTTTAAGAATTCGCCAGAGCCAGTCCACGAAGGCATTAATTAATCATTCTCACCTACATATGTGTCGGGAAAAGTGTTAATTGGAGAAACTTGCCTTGTACATTGGTGTCCGCCTTGCCGCAAGGAACCCATTTGCCTCCCTGAAATCTCCAGTGGTTGGGATCCGCCAAAATTACATCCACAAAAATATTGTAGTGAGCCGTGGGGTCGAGACCAGAAATATTAAAGCTTAGGAAAGGGAACATACGCCTATAAAAAAAAAAAAAAAGAAAAGGGAAAAAAAAAGAAAGGGAAGAAGGCAAGCAAGCCAGCGAGAGGCACACGCGGAGGAAGCAGCCGTTGTGCTTTATCCTCACGGCTCCCGGTATCGACAGGGAAATAAAAACCAAAAGAAATCCTCTCCCCGGAGAGTCGAGCTTTCCGCGGGGAAGGGATGAGGGCAGCGGGCGCGGGAACCTGCGGGGAGGCAGGGAGGGGTGCCCCGGCAGGGACCGGCTCCGGCGCTCCCGGTTACCAGGGCAGGGACCCCGGTGACGGGCGGACAGCTCCGCCGGGGCGGCGAGAACTCCGGGCGGCATCTCCGGCGCAGCCCGCGGTTCAGCCCCGACACCCAGCGAGAGACGGCGCAGTGGCTTACCTTCCCTGTTTCGTGATGATCATCTCCGTCTGGTGCCGGTGAAATTTCAGCCAGAGTGGCCTGTTGCACAGGTAGACCTGAGCCTTGCCGGGAACCAGCCCCGGCTGGGTGGAGGAGAACTGGTAGAAAGGTGCCCCTTGGTAGGAATGGCCATACTGCTGGGGGTACGGGTAGCCCGCCGTGGGGTAGCCTTGCGGAGAAGAGTTGGACAGGAGGCTGTTATAAGCTCCGTTGGTGATCACAGGATGGTGAGCCATGTAGCGGCTGGGGCTGGCGATGGAGAAGGCTGGGTGAGCAGGTCCATGCTGGCTGGGATAAGGGAACATGGTACTAGGAGCAGAGGCAGCAGACTGGGGCTGGCTGGACTGAGAGAGCAGATAGCGATCTGCAGCAGATCCATCGAAACTGTGACGAAGCTCAGAGACCCCGTCCAAGACGGGAGAGAGTTTGTTTCTCTGGACGTCCCCTGGTGTGTCCTTGGAGTCAGGAAAATTGTCTGTATCTGACTGATTCGTCATCCCCCTGGTAATTTTTTTCAAAGGTGAACTTCTCTCCAGGTTGTCAGTGGTCGAGATAATGGGATGATCATGCAAGGCAAGCTCAGATCCGCCTGCATGTGGGTAACTGCTGCTCACATTGAGAAATTTCTTGGAGAGCATGATAGAGGGAGAAAGACAATGCTCCAGCTGCATAGCTCTAGCACCACAGTAATAACCCTTCAGTCCCTGGATCTGAAAGGGCTCCTTAGTATCAGAAGCTAGACATCCTGGGACCCTCACTAGGCAGAAAGCACTTCATCCACCAAATGCTTCCCAAACGTTTGATTTACTTTTTTTTTTTTTTTTTTTTTTTTTTTTTTTTTTTTTTTTTTTTTTTTTTTTTTTTTCTTCCTCCCTTCCCAGGGAGAAGAGATTGGCCAATTGACACTATGCAGCAATCAGGAAAGACTCACTTTTGATCTTGCTGCTTGTGGAGAGGATGAAACGGCTTCTGCCATTGGTTAACCGCTGACAGTAATTTAATTAGATAGACATTAATTAGGATAATCACCTGGCTCCTGGTCGCGACGATCATGGCAAATTGAAGGAGATGATTTTATTGTGAGATAGAAGGAAGGGAAAGGGGGAAGGGAAGAGGGTGTTTGCTGTGAGAGCTCGTTATTATGTGACCTTTCCAGATTTTTTNGTTTGCTGTGAGAGCTCATTATTATGTGACCTTTCCAGATTTTTTTTTTTCTTTTCTTGACTACGGCTGAAAAATAAACCCATACCCTGCGATTCCCCAAATACTGCGCGTGTCCTCTACCTTTGTGCGTCAGGACGGAGAGCGGGTTCTGGGGGCTTCGGGGACCGGTTGCGAGGGAAGAGCCGGGCTGGGCGCGCTGCCCTCAGCTCACCCCCGCGGTTTGTCCCCAGCGGGCACAGCCCCTCTCCCTCAGCTCCTCCGAGCGACCCCCGGCGCGACGCCCCCACCCTTCCCACCCGTGCCTACTTCGCGGGGAAAAATACACCCTCCGTCCCCGCTGACAGCGGCCGCCTATCATCTCTTTTAACTTCTGAAATAATCATAAGCCTCGCAGCCGAAGTGCCCTAATGTATTTGAGGCGATGTTTACGGGTTCTTTAGTAAATAAATATTTTATCTGTGAGCCGTAATGCAGGAGATTATCAGCAAAACAGCGTGGAAGGCGTCCACCTCCCCATTCGGCTCCGGGTTTCTTTTCACTCGTTGCCTGCTTTCCCCTCCGTGCTCAGACCCCCGGGCAGCCCTCGGAGGGGGCCGATTTTTGGTAGCGCCTTTGCCATGAGCCGCGGCCCGGCCCGGCCCGGCTCGGTCGGTGGGCTCGGCAGGAGGGAGAACCCCAAACCACGAGGGTGCTGCGGCAGGAGCCGCCGGCACACTCTGCCCAGGGGTGTCTCCGGGTGTCTCCCGGCCGAGAGCGGCGGCCCCAGTGCCAACCCGGGCCGGGGACGAGGCCCGCGCACCTTCGGGGGCTGCGAGACCTCCAGGCAGCGGAGGGACCAGCCGGAGGGTCCCGCCGTGTGCCCGGTCGAGCCTCGGGCTACTGAAAAGGGGGCCCGCCAAGACGTGAAGATGCACCTGAAGAGTTCAGGGGACCCATTTGCCACCCTGCCCCTGCCAGTCTCCCAGTCTCCATTTCCCTTCCTAGGGAAGCCTGAGAGTTTTTAAAAGCACGGGTTTTGTTTTTTCTTGTTTTGTTTGGTTTTGTGTTGTGTTGTTGTTTTGTTTTTTAATTTTGTTTTGGTTTTGGTTTTGTTTGTTTTTTCCCCGGGAGGAGCTCTCCTCCCCTGTTCCATTTTTCTTAGTATTGTCCCCTTGGCGGTTTGGACTTCAGGTATTTTACAGACCACATCTCTTCCCAGGTGGCATGAGCAGCTGGCTTCAAATTCCGCTGACAGTTAATGCAATCTAAACCATCACATAATAAAATCAAACCATCGTATAATTGCCTGAAGCCAGGCTGAAACTTTGCAAACTCAAATCCACAGAAGACTAGAACCAGGATGACTTGTCAGAATGTGTATTTCAACACTCTCAAATCCCGTGGCCATTTATTTTTCTGTTGCTTAACCATGAGGTACTTCAGTTATTTAGTGTTTCATAAATGCCGAGATACACGCACTCTCTGCAAGGAAATGATTCTAATAAGATAAATTATGAAGCAAAAAGCAAGCAGTTCACTATTCTAGTCAGTCGGGTGGTACAGTGCATGCAACTTTCCACACACTACCTTCTCCTTTCAGTGCTAAGAAAATAGTTTCATTATTATCAGTTTTAACTAATGTTCTGACACGTTTCACCATTGTGCTCACCCTTCCCTTTCTTTGCTTGAACCAACAGAAAGATTATGGACTTATATAGGCAGGAGATGGATCAAAACGCAGATAAACCCTCAGAAATGCTGCCCTGAATTACAGAGCTACACCCATATAGATGCGGAGCTGCAATGAATTCAGTGGTATACTGCCAATCACATGGAAGTGCTAATATATGCCAAAAATCTTCAGTGCACAACTCCTAAACTGGTATAATAGGGGGATATGCAATGGCAGGTGGTGTTACAGAATCGTCATAGAATGTAGAGAGGTTTGCTAATACAATATGCCCGTCCTTCGCGCTGACAGGTGACAAGGGGTCAAGCTGCTAATGAAGGTCTGCTCCATTGCGGCTGGAGGCTCAGAAGGAGGCTGCTTGAAAACCTCTTTCTTCCTCCAAGATGGTATATGGGCTGCTGCTTTTCAGGTTATGGCATACACATTCTTCCAAATCCTTTGTGTAGCTCCTAAAGCGCTGGACAAAAGTAAGGAAAGATGCCCCAAAAAACTATCTTTTTATTATTCATGAAACATCTTGGTAAATGGAAAATTGTGTCTCCAAGTCAAACTGAGGAGGGAACAGAAAGCTGGGTACCACAGCACAAGCTCATACTACAGGAGATCTGCATCTACAACAGACCCCCTTCAGCTACCCTCTGCAAGATGTACATTTGTCAAAATTAATTTAGAATATGCAAGACTCACTGGTTTGTCTCCCTGCTTACACCAGCCTCTCACGCATGTATACACTGCAGCACTGCGCTTGCTTCTCTCCTGTTCTGCAGTGCCATGTTACCCACGACCTGCCAAACTATGTCTCCCTCGTGGTGTTACACGTGCGCGTGGGAGTAGAGAGCGGCAGGGATGCAGAGCCCCACTGGCAGACGAGCCCCAGGGCAGGTCCCCCGACCAGCTCCTGCCCCATCTCACCTCGGGGTGCCCACATCCGACAGCAGCATGGCCCAAATACAGTGCTCCTCAATGATATACAGATTTTCAGTGTGCATCGCTAGAAAGTACTTCCATTTAACTACACGCAAGTAAATGTGGTTTGGTATGTCTCCATTTTCCCAGCCTGATATTCCACTGCCTACTGTGGGGGCAGAGGGAAGGCCATAAGGAGGGCAGCTGCAAAAATCTGCATGTTTCCCTCTGAAGTAAGTGCATGCTAAATATACTTCGAGAGAGAGTTATTCTAAAATAGTAAATTAAAAGGCCTAAATAAGAAATTCCAAACAAAAGAAAAACCTTTGAATGGCAGGCAGTAAGTAAATAGAAAAAGAATGGCATAAACCGGAAAATAAGACAATTTTATGTGCTATTTCTTTAGTATGCAAACAAGAAGTCAAATTTTCAAAAATCATCTTCAACAAGAGATGTATCTAGTTTTAAAATATTTGCCTGCCACTACTGTTGCCATTTATTATAAAAACAAAAAACCAACAGTAAACAGAAAAGGAAAATTTCTGCCCAGACAAAAGAATCAAATCAGCCCAGGTACCATCCACTACTTTAAAAAAAAAAACAAAAAACAAACTAACAAAAAAAATCCCAACCAGCCCCCTGCTCAAAACCCAGAGTCACTCCCCAAACCCAGTTACTTGGCTTTGCCTGCTTCAAACCAAGCAGCCAACCCACCTGCCTTCCTGTGTTTCCCTCTCCAGTCAGTGGAAATGTTTTTAAATGTCATATTATAGTTGGGACTCTTTCCATATATTTATATATATGGACATCTCGTGTATGTTCTCTTTCACAGGAGGGAGGGTTCATGTAACCTAGAACAGCCTCTATCACTTTAATGTTTATTCTCAGAATACTGCTATTTATGACACCACTTGTGAGAGTTGTGTGATTCAGTTATCAGCAACTGAATTAATTTTCTTAAGGTCAGTTGTCTTCTGTAGATATTAGGGTTTGAATAATATTCAAAGGGAGCTGATGGGAATTTTCAGCATTCTGGGTTTTGTACATCCTCAGAATTCAGCACTACTACAATTTATTTTTTTTAATCTCCATGAGAGTATCTGGTAATCAATGGGAGCCAAGTTCCATTAGAGAATTCTTGCTACCCCAGCAATTAATATCTCAGTAGTTTTACAGTGGGTAGAAACAAACCTTTACTAACACTTTTTCTACTCTGTTAATTCCCGCTGTCCTTTATCAAAAAAGCATCCAGAACTCAACAGAGGTTTGTAAATGTATTTTTATTAAGTTGAAACAATCAAAATATATATGTACTACTGATTTTTCCCCCACATATTAAATGAAAATGTAATACATTTTTGCCTACATTGTGTTTTTGAATACTTTGTAATCTGTGAGGACCCTAACATGAAGAAACTGAAGCAAATGCACAATTAGAGACTGAAAGGTGTTATAGTGCTGCACTTACATTGCAAATGAAGTCAGATGTCTCTGTTATATCAAATAGAGCCTCAACAGTCTCTGTTTAGTGAGTATTAGAAATAATAAACAAATATACACAGAAAGCACCACAAATGGTAAATTGGTTATTTAAATACAACTGTATCCAACATAGCAGCTAAACACTGGACAATGTTTGAGGTCATCAGCACATCCACATGCTCTTCTAAATGACGTTTGGGGTCCTGAAATACAAAGGATACCATGAGAGGAATGACTGAAACACATCTCTGAAGAATTTCCTATACTTCAGGACTATTTAAGATGCCTGTGAGTTAATAAACACAGGCCAGGAATGCCCCTAAATTTTCCATTCTAGCAAGACCTAGCAAATCACTGAATTTCCACAAACAGGATCTTATTTGTCCATATGAACCGTTGAGGATAGGTTTGGGCAGTAAATTTCTATCCAGCATCTGAAGAGTAACCATGACAGCTGTGAGTTTTAAGAACAACACACAACATGTGAAATTTACTATACATCCCACTAAGGCCAGTATTTTAATCTTAGTTCTGATACACTGCAATTTGTTTTCAGATCTTTGCACAAGCGTGTGTTCCAATCCTGTAAAGAATCAAGTATCATCTAACACAGTCTTTGAATAGTTGTGTTGACTGCAAGAAAATTAGCATATCTGTACCCATAAAACATGCACAATGCACTGTTCAAATGTTCTGAGAAACTGAATGTTAAGCCTGAGCAGTTTTCTGAAAATACACATCCCCACACACTATTACTCAATTGATGTGGGCATTTGTGGGCATCTGCATAGAACAATAAGATTATTTCTGGTTGAGAATCATAACCATGCACTTCTTAACAATTGATATTAAGTAATTAACCTCTAAATAATGCAAAAATATCAGGCACACCTAAAACACATCTCTAAACTTTATTACAGCATTACTGTAGCATTCTTGTGCATAAAGAGGAAGACAATCATGCATGGGAATTGTGGGAATTGTAACTTTTTTAAAAAGAATTATTGTCAAAATGTATGAACCCATCTAAGTTTACATAGAAGTGTGCTATGAAATCTGTGTGAGCTGCTCTTAAATAACTCATTTTCAAAGATCACATAGTTCTCCAATATTCTTTCTGCTCCTAAAAAATGAGGCACCTAATAACATATCCCTGTTGTGAAGGACTCTTTGCTTACAAGGTTTTTTATATAAGTTGCATTAAAAACCAACTTGAAAATTACTTCTCTGACCAATTTTCTAATTTAAAGAAAACCTAAAAACTGTATCAGGAAAAGAGTTCTTTTCTTTTTGAAGAATCGTATCAAAACATTTTTTTCACATGTATGTGTAACAGCTAGTGAAGCTCAAGTTCTGTTTGAGATGACTTCATAACCCTTAAAATACAACCCTTCTTACATATTTTATATGTATATATTTATGTATGTGTAGGTGTGTATAAACTCCATTGTTCTGAATGCTACAGAAATACACGAGTGACTGAACAATAGTGCAGATGTGTTATGACATTGCTGCTAGAAGCTGACACATAAGAGCAATCCAGAATCCTTTAAATTCTTCTACTGCTACTAGCAATACAATAAATACTGGTTCTTTAAGGACACACTAGATACTTTAAAAGCTATTTCTTGTTTCCATTGCCCTTCTTGAATTTGAACACAAGCTCTTACAAATTTGCTTTGCTCTCCTCTTGCTCACAAAAGCATATTTCCTCAACCTTTCTGTTGAAATCAAATGTAGAAATAGTTTTCTGTTGAGTCTTCTATGAAGGCATTATATCCTGACATTGCAAAGGGACGGAATGAACTGAGTGGGTGTTTTCAGTTTCAGCTATGATCCTGAAGTGTTTTCCTCAAGCACCAATACAAAGGCACACAGCTTACTTGCCTATGTGTGTATCGGAGCTAAGCACTGACAGTGTGTTCATGAACTGGGGATAAGGGTGACCTGGCTCTTTAGCCATGATAATGTATAAACAACACTCCCACCTTTGTTTCCATGATAACTACTTTTAAAAAGCCTCCACAGTTTGGGCCTCTCTGACACAGACTTGGATATCTTTATGCCTCTTCGAAGCAGTTACAACAAAAGAAGAAAAAAGAAAAACTAATAAATCTCAATTCTCTTCCTCAGCATGGAATACAAACATACGTGGAACGCGGCTTGCAGATATTCTGCTGATTACCTGTAGTCAAAAGCTCAGTTCCTTACACAACCTTCAGCAAAAATAGATTTATTATTTGAAGCATTGAGAATATCATGCACCTAGAATTAAAATCACCTACACGCATGTAAAAAAATTAGTATTTAGAATGAACGAAGCATATCATTCCACCTCACTCTACTTCATCACACCTCACCTGCTTGCCAACATTTTTTATTGCCAGCTGTTCAGGTGTCATCTTATCTTCTTCTTCAACAGCCTGTGAAAGAAACACAGAAAAGGTCAGTGTTTCAGATTTCATTTACTTTTTCCCCAAGCCACAGATTCTCAAAATACAATTCTCTTTCTCAAAAAAAAAAAAAANAAGTACTGCAGCTTTTCAGCAGACATGGTTTTAATTACTAAGTGTTAGTGCAAAAGATCAAGGCAAGTATTCATGAATGGTTTTATTGTCAGGTATTCACAAAACTGTTATTAACCAAAAATCTTACATGAGCGGTATCAAAAGTTGAAGATAGTTGAACATAAACTAGTAAAGCAGAACCAAAACAAGCATTATTTATAGTGTTTCAGCTACTGGAGATTTGATCTCAATAAATTTTTATACTGTTTAAAGTCACTTCTTTTCATACATTTTAATACTGTTCTGTTGCCTTCAAACACAGTGTCTTTATAAAGTTAATCCACTAACTTAACTAGTAAATGTAATAATGAATTTTACTTTTAAGAAGTTAAAAAACACAGCACTCGTCAAGAATGACTAACATGCTGACTAGAGTGCTTGTTGAGATCTAGTATTTTTAAGAAACATTTCTAAGTCCCAGTATTAAAACAGCACAAGTAGCTGTGATTCCTCTTCCTTACAACACCAATAACAAATTCCTTATCTAACAAGAACATTCAATTGGGCTCTGGAATGTGTTCTAAATACTTATTATCTACTGGACTGATACAGACAGATAACCTTTACTCTGCTATAGTGATCAAATAGTCCTTGACTGAAGGATTGAAAAATATGATTAACTTCTTATTTTGATCTACAGGAATCTTACATTCTCTTCAGTAAGTAAAAATACAAAATTGATGTGATTACTCACATTTCAAAGCAAAACATGTAATTAAACACTTTGGCAGCTTAGGGCAAAAAGTCAGGTGGCAAAGCCTGAGGAGCAACTTCACACAGAAATGACATGTAGTTGATTACTAAAAACCATAGTCATTCTGAAGAAAACTTGTGATGATCAACTCCTTCTGAACTGAAGTAAGTAGTTTTTTCACTTCATAAACGCAGCTAAAATTATACTATCATTATGGGATACGATACGATTACCTTGTTGTAATTCTTAGCTAATTCTAACATCTCCTTCACTACTGTTTCATTGAGTTTGCAATGATCACTGTAGTCCTGAAGTGTCAAACCTTCCATCCAACTCTTCTTATGCAAATTTAGCAACATCTGCAAAAGAAAACCTCTTTAGAGCATTCATCAGAAAATGCTTTCAGAATACTATGAAGACCCCTTTGACAGAAAAACAATTTATAATAATAAGAATATAATAAAAAAAAATTGATCTTACAATGTCAATGTTTAAATAAAGGAAATACAATCTATTCTGCTAGAGTAGGTGATAGATCTTGTATACATTTTTAAAGATACAACTCTGTAAGCCCTAATTATGAAAACAGGGCATGGAGACCTGGGTCACATTTATTTTGACAGGAATATTTTTGCTGAAGGTTGAGAATGCACAACTACATTGTAGAAGAGCTAACAAAAAGGTGAATACTTTAGCCACCAAAAAAGGAATAGTTGAAGCTTTTCGCCTCTGAAAAAGCCAAAAAATATTTTAATGTTTGGAATAAATTCATTACGTAGTTATTTAAGCTTCACTGATTATCTGATCTGTATGCAAGCAACTGACAGAGTTATGATGAAGTGAACTTTGAACGCAACCAAAGCATGACTTGTGTGTCTGTCCTTGCACAATATAAACAGCTCTAAAAACAACATGATAAAGTGTTGTAGAGTTTTGATGGTGATAAACGCAGGCACAATTAGAAATACCTGAAATGCTTTACTCGACACTCTGATGTCATTCTTGAAAGAATGAAGGAATAGCTGTAAAGGCAATTTCTGCATTTTCATGAATAAAGAAAGCATAGGACTATAGGGAGGACCCTTTGAGTTTCAGTTTGCCTTCAATTTGCAAGCATTTACTAGACATCTTTGAGAACTGGTAAGACCTGTGATCGTTGTCACCTGAATAAAAGTATGTGTTTCATACTATGTACAGCTTTCAAAGAAACCTGGCTTTGGAACACTTGAACTGAGTTGAAAGTTTGTGTCATAATTTGTATTAGCAAGATCTTAGCTACTGACAGAAGGAGTCGTAGGCAAACTGCATATGGACAGTTTAGCTAGGCTATCTTGATTTTAAAATTATGGTTTGGTGTGATTAGCTCCTAATCGAATACATGAAGCATGTACTCTTCTTACTACAGATGGAGACAACAGATCACCACTGCCACGAGGGGGGTTTGAGATATGTATGAAGCTGCCTTATAAAAGATGTGAGAGATGGTTGTTGCCTCACAGATTAAAGTTTTCCTAATGCGGTCAAGATTATTCTCCCACTTGCAAAGGTAGTAACTTACTTATGGTAAAGCCATCGAAGAAAATACACACTTGAAACATGAGGAAAGACTGGATTTGCCACACTGTTGCATTTGAATTGATCAATAACCTTGGAAGCTTTGTGGACATTTCCTGAGATGGTTGGTTATGTTGAATCCATGATTCTTCTCAGTAACAGTGAGGTCTTAAAAGTCTAATACTGCCCTAAAAATGGTTGTGCATCTCACAAATTCTCTCCAACTCCCTGATTTGCATGCATATTCTTCCATTATTTAATTTTTTTTCCTATTACTTGTATCTAAAAGTCCAAATTAAGTGAAAAACTATTCTGACCATCTCATCATAAACTTCAGCTACAAGATCAATTTATAACCCTAACATGGCTATATGAATACACAGGCATAATTGAGTACAGAATCTGGCTTTTCAAGAATTAACTTCTGTGGATGATAAATAAGCTTTTTTCTTTCTTTTTTTCTATCTTTTTTATGGTTTGTTTTCCTGGTTTAAACTGCCAGGCTAGATTTTGCCTGTAACTTGAGGAACCTTGAGGCAAAAGTAACAGGCAACATTTGTTGCAAGTAACTGAATAATAATTCTTCTGTAAATGCAGGAAATCACTACTTCCTGATATTCAGTGAAGTCTTGGGGAGCTCCATTCATACCAACTGGAAGTACCTTCTGTCAAGTGATTATAGCCAATAAAAACCCAACATCCCTTGGTTATACAATTCCATTTTGGAAAACGTGGACTCTTCGCTTCAGGAATTCCAGCCTGTGAAAACCTAAGGCAGCTAGTAGGTCTTTCAGCTTCATCACTGAAAACATGAAACTTTGCACAAACCCATTAAGTGCAGAGAACAGCATAAGGACTTTCCACAATGTGTGGACAAAAACATTATCAGACTATTTAGATGGTTGTAAGAATGTGGTTTTGAAAAATTTTGTTATCATGATTACACATCTAAGTGCTTTCTGGAAGAGAAGCCATCTACTCCAAGAGAGTTAAAACAACAACTGAAAGTAACAGCAGTTGAAATCAGAATATTGCCAAAAATCTTAAACAGTTTGCATAATGTTCTTTGTCCTCTGAATAAAAGCTGAAACAATTACCTTCTGTTCTAGTTCATTCTTCCTGTAGTTGATGGTGATGGAATAGTAATGTCTGTTTAGTCCATGAATTAGCGCCTGTGAAAATCATGAGAAAAATTACAGCAAATTAACCACCACTGAAATGAAGAAATATTAGAAAGGAAAAGTTCATTTAAATACAACCATCTTCAAACATCACCCAAATAAAAGAAAAACCACAAAGAAACAAATACACAGAGACACTAAGTAGGTATCAAGTAAATATACCTGGTCCTATTTCTTTTTCAGTGTTCATTAACTGACAGTTATGCTTTCTATTTCTAAACCACAGATTTCTTTCACACAATAACAACTATAATAAGAAAAAATGGTAACTGCCTGCAAACATTTGACCGATACATATGCACAAACATATTTCTCTCAAATCCTTCCTCTCTCAATAAATTCGGTTATCACTTCTACTAAAATATTGGGCTCTGTTACAAATAAAAGACTATTTGCTATCTATTTATTTACAACCACTGTCAATATTCCCAGTTCATTCTCCACGGTACAACAGAAAGAGAGAGTAGCTGAAGCAGTGAGTAAACACCTCAGGTATCAGCTAGACTATGTGCACCAAATTAACCTTGTGTATTAAAGCTAATTTTTAACTTTAAATTAAAAAAACACCAGCTTTTAAAGTATAATTATGCCCTTTGCAAACTTGCTAAACTTGTACTTCATAACCTGACCTACTGAGATTAGGTTAAGTGACAGGTGTATGCATGTATCTTCTATTTTGCTTATGTGTATTAGATATTTTGTTTTACGTTTATGACCTAAGGGTGAGTTGGGTTAATATCTGGGGGGGTTAAAAAATCCTATGATAAATCCTCATCACAACTAAAATTGTCTATTTATCAAATAAAATTTTACACATGAAGTATACATTTACAAATGAAATATGATAAATCATATATAAAATACACTGAATTAGTGGTATTTCTTATGTTTCAAGCATTCCACCTATATTTAAATATATATACATTTATACAAAATGAAATAAATGTTTAATATTTCAGCATTTTAAAATTATCTGTATGAAAGCTGAAAATATTCTCATACATATATTTTAAACACATTTCTTCTGTAAACACATACAGAAAGATACAAAACTACTTGAACAGTTATGTTTATGAGAACAGCAGTTACAGATAACCATTACTTGTGCCACTTATTGTAATTAAAATTGTAAAATATAGGCCTTATAATCAATAAAGTAATTTATAGTTGAAACTACTATCAGTAAGTAGTTTCCACTGCCATCTTATCCCACTCAAAATGATTGCATGTGAGGTTTTGGTGTTTGTGTATAAACTCAGGTGTATTAGATATTTAGGAAGTCTTCTCAAGCTCTCAATATCTGACAAAAATCTTTGCCTTCTCCCACTACCCTCTCCCTTTCCAAAACCCAACTCTTTCAAAGAATGTTAACAAATGTTAAAAAACTGTTGATAAGGGAACACAAGAAAAAACACACACACAAAAAGGAAGGAAGGAAGTTAAGGCACGTACTATTCTACTATTTTATTGCTGAGATTTTAAGGAAATTCCTGCTTCCAGCCCAGCTGAAATAAATATTTAGTTTGCTTCTGTCCTCAGCTGGGTCAAAAGTTTATTCATGGCCCTTAGAATAAAGCAATGCGAAACTGTGAGAGCCCTTGCAGCTCTAAGAACAAAGTAATTTAAAACTATGATTTTTAGCGTAACAGTGACACTTGCAACAGTCCGCTGCCACCTTGCAAAAAATGAACACAAATAAAGAAATACCCCCTTTAACAAAAGAAACCCCAAACTCCCATGGCCAAAATATGCCATGCTGTAGTGACAGTGATCTTAAAATAATGAAGCTGAGCAATACTACAGGGGTTTCCAAGGGAGAGCATTACACACAGTCTAGAAAAGCCCAGTTAGAAAAGCCCTGAAACATGCAAGCGTGGGCTTGCCTACATCCAATCAAGAGGATCAGCTGCTTATTTCATAATTATCCATGTTTGCAGTTTTTACCAATTAGAAAGTAAAAAGTAGAACACAACCTCCTGAAGCAGACACTTTTAAGACTTTCTTTTTTGTTAGCATTTTTTATGAATAGCAAAGAGTTCCAGTGCAGTAGTAGTGAAAAAACAACTGCTCTTTCAAAGATAGGGGTATGGCAGTCTAGTACCTCCCAAAGGATGGCTCTCTTACAGCAGAAGTTCAACCTTTATTTCAGTTCTGCTGTGACTTGTCTTTCTCTTGGATGTTCATTTAGCAAATATTTCTATTGTTCAAGTAATGCAACAAAAAAGCAGGGATTGGGCTTCATGGTTTCAAGCACACATGCCTTTTAGAATACATAGTAAGGGGGAAAGTTCTAAAGGAAAAAAACATCAAGGCAGAAGAATGACAGGGATAAAAACCATTAACTACTTTAGAGGGCACTTATTTCAGGACAGGAGCTATTTCTCAAAATATAGGCTCACCTCAATGAAGACCAAAAGTTTTGTCTTACTAGTGAAAGTCAACTTCAGAAATCAAACTTTGAATATTTAAGTTTCACAAATGCATATTCAAAACAAACCAATCAAGCACCCAGTTTATCCACTGAATATCATTCTCCCCCATTTTTTCAGCAAATTACTGCATTACATAACAACTAAAAATTAATTATTTAAGACACAATACAAGGTTTAATCTAGATTATATAATAAGCAAGAACCTCTAAAAACATACCTCTAAAAACATACAGTAAGAAGACAAGATTATTAATGAAGAGAGAACTTTTTTCCACTATTTACTTGAGAATAAATGATCTTTAAGAAAGCTGAGATGTTAATAAACAGCAGTTTTTAAACTGCAGGACTGAAAACAGTACCTATCTTGCATCACATGTCATCAACTGTTACTTTCAAAAGCCTGCATTTCCATAAATCTGTTCTTGGATCTGCTGTACACATTTAATACACGCAGTCATGCTTAGGTGGCTAATTTAGAGCTGAATTTTAAACTCCTCATATATATACCTCCATTGATGAATCCAATCAATTATAAATGCATGTGGAAAAATGCTACACACAGAACAATAACTTGTGAAAACTATTTTAGGCTATTTAGGTTTAGGTATGTTTCCCCAAAATTAATGCATAAAGCTTGCAATTTACAGGACTATCAGCATTGGGTTTACCTGGATAGACGGCTTGTTTAAGTGACCCAGATTTGAAGTTGTTTGTCTTGGTTCATGTCCTAAGACCATCATATTAGCATTGATCAATCTGAAGGCATCAATAACAACCTGCAAAAACAAGATGTCAAGTCAATTCTTTTTAGAAAATGCAACTAATAGAGCCAAGCAACAGTGGACAAGGCACAATCAACTCTCATCTGTTTTTGGACTTTATCCAGAAAATCATTTAATTATAATATTAATAAAAAAGAGCCTCCTGCTGGCTATGTGATCAGCACACTACACTACCTTGTATTGTAAGGTGACACCAATTATTACCTTTTCCATGGAGCTATAAGTTTTATATACATTATATCATCATATAACATTGAATTTTGTGTACACTTATTCTAAGCTTCAAAGCTATGCATATGCTTGTCACCTAAATCTTACCCAATCAAAATGAATGACAGAGAGAGACTAAAACTGAAAGTGAGCACAAGCTAAGGGACCAAGTCTAAAGCCCAGTCCTGTCACATCAATTATACTACCACAATACTTGAAATGACAACAAAATTATAGCCAGCAAGGAACTTGCCCCATGTATTCCCTTCTAGTCAGATGCTTTTTGCTTCTTGTGACTACGAAAGGGTCTATAAACTGTCTGATGGATTAAAAGTCCTTGTCAGTGTCATGCTCAGGAGTAAAAAATAGAGTGAAAGAAAACCAAGGTCATTTATGATTTAAAGGTACACAGTAGGTAGCATTCAGTGCTATTTCATTACAAATAAAGTAAAACCATCACTGATTCATACTCTGTCCTGTGCTGAATTTGTCTGTGAAAATTTTTGGAAATAGAATTTCACAGTCCCATACCATAAATCCCACACCCCTATCCAACACTTTTATGAGGTGACACAGACCTAAGAATGTACCAACAATACACTCAAGCCCACTCTTGCTGGGTCCTCACCATTACAGGTTTGTAACTGCAAGGTAAGCATTCTTCTTTAGGTTCCAGTCTTTTACTGGACCAGTGCATGTACAGCCTCATGTACAAAAACAGTACCAGGCAGATTTTGCAGGCATCTTGTCTGCATATGTTTGAAGCATTATTGCAATTTAATAAACTAAATAATTTAACCTCCCTTTTAACAGCTTTTCTATAATAATTTTTATTCTCTTCATCTCCATAATATGGGTTGGACAACAACAGATACATTTATATGACTGGTTTGATATTTTGAGGAATTAGACTTGAATGAAATATTTATGTTGCATGAACAAGAAGTCAACCACTGTCACTGGAAGTCCGACATCGGGTCTCCTACCTTGTTCCTTCATTTTCCTCTCAATTTACACAAATATTAATAACTAAATACACATGCAGGTTTTAAGATTACAAGGTAAATATTGAGGTCCTTCATGTGGAAATAAAATGAAACAGCAAGTATTTATAATAAAAAAAATGATCAGGTGTAAACTGAAAAAGCCCACCAACGCATCACCCTTTATATTTACTTTCGAGACCCAACTGAGACAGTAATGTTGAGTGACTGGGTGCCACTAAGGGCTGTTGCTTCAACTCTCAGCTGTTGGCCAGATCCATCTTAAAATTGTATGCAGAAAACCTTCCAAAAAAGATCTTTTTTATTAAAAATGTTGTGACCCAATTAAAGTGAGTTAACAGTGATTTTTTTTTTTAAAGAATAAAACCCCACAATTCAGATTTAATATCCAGCAGAAGCAAGCTATCTGACACCAGTGCTGCAAAAGAGGAATTACATTTAAAAGAACTTAATTCTCAAAAATATCTGAAACAGTTTCTAGAAATCTATACATTCTTTCTGGTAATATACAAAATAATTGTGGGGTTTTTTTTCCTTTTTTAACACCATCAGATTTTTCTTTATCTCAAAACACTTGTGATAAGCTTTTGTATATATCTCTGTATTCCATTTTAACCAGGCGCCCTAATTTATGCACACCTGGAAATGCCCAACCATAACAAAAAGGCAGGATAACTTAAAAAGTCAAGGAAAAAAAAAAAAAAAAATCCATACCACAGGTTCTCCAGAGACTAGCTACATATGGGGAAAAAAACCCAAGCAAGCAAAAATTTACCCTGAGGAGCAAGAAACATGAACTTGGCGGTATATTATAATGACAAGGAGTTGCTTTAAAACGAAGAGCCACACTTCTAGATCTCAGTTTAACTGAGAGCTTCACTAGACAATGTTGAGCTAATCCAAACAGAATGGTATTGTTCAGCATGGATTTGCTCTGGGACTTGAGTCATATAAAATGGAAAGAGAATCTAAAACAAAAAAAAATAATTAAACTTGTTTTGATGAGAAAATTCAACATTTAAGTTAGTGTTCTCAAGATTAGTCAAATTTCACATTAAAATACAAGAACAAGTTGCTAAAATATTTCTGAGTTATACTTAATATTACTCCAGCATCTTAATTCTGACCAGAAGTAACTTCTGGTTATGTTTCAGGTACTACCTGTGTGGGAAAATGCTGCACTCTCTATCTGTCCTCCTGAAGGAATGATATGCAAGTATTTCTAAGTAGAAAAAACAGAAATCTAGCAGGAAGTGGTATGAAAAATTAAAGTCACAAATCACAAATATTATGATTTTAAAAGGGATAAAATTGCAATTCCTACAATCTCTAAGGGGTACCAAAAGTACATGTATGAATGATATTTCTCATCTCAGTTGCACTGTGATGACCAATGGTAACTAAATACTTTAACTACACTAAGATTAAAGGAATTTGCTGCTATCACTATAGCAACCATCTTAAAGAAACTAACATGCTCAGCAACCTGAAGGCTAAATTTAGACCTAATACGCAATAAAAACATAAATACAACAATAAATCTTACATACTAATTTCTATGAAATGTAATTGCTTTTTTCACAGTGAGCATAGATCAGTCCTGCCTTTAGAGGATTACATAAAAATAAATAGACTCATTAATGTCCAGTGTACTAATGAGCAATGGGTGAAGTATGTGTTAATTATGCTACAGTAAGATCCAAGAGAAAAGCCCCGGTGTGCACTTGGAGGTGTGTACAACTTCAAGTCTCATCTCTCTACATTTGTGTATTTCTAAATACAGCATGATGCAATCAGATGACAGAAATGTGGTCAGCCCATATTCTACAATGGAAACTTTGGACAGTATTTTGAACAAAGAACTTCTAAGGATTAATTAAAAGCACAATGCCCCACTCAGTTTTTTAGGTTTTTGTTAGTAAGAAGTCAGTATCTCCCAACCAAAAATTTTAAGCTGTCATTGTACTTGAATTACCTAATACAGCTAAGTTTTTAGTAAAAACTTCAGTTTCCAAGCTTCATGCTAAATTCCCTTTCTGAAAAGACATTAAAAAGTTGAACAAAAGTCTATGCCATTGGGATGTTTTCCAGAAATACGAAAGCAGAATTTTTTTTTAAATGCACTTGCATTGTGCAACTCTTTCACCATTCTGACCATTTAATTTTTCCTTGTGTAAGTGTCTTCAGACTTTTCAGAGGTCATTTCAACAGCAGACAGCTTATAACAAAACCATTAGCAGTTTGGCTAGCTTAAGGAAACCTCTTACTTTCCTTTTTTGTTTATTATCACTGCATGAATCTGCAGCATATGAGAGTTTATAATTTCTCAGGCTTGTTAAATTCATGTTAAAGGTCTGTTTTCTTGTTGAATAAATTTTGTTCATATAATGCTGCCTATTTCATATACTGAGTCTTTAATAGCACCTTTGGTCTATGCGCAACTCACAGATCAAAACAGAGGACTAAAATAGGGGTTGATGATGCTATTTACATGTGTGATTCCTGCTGTCTTCTTGTTAGTAGCTTTAATATAATAGAAGACCTTGTCTGTTTTGTAATTAACACATCTTTACTGGAGAGATATTTGGAAGTGATTGCTGTGAATATACTGGTTAGTAAAATAAACACAATCACACACCACTTTCTGTTATCAGACAAATTTGTGAATTGTACACATTATACTCCAGATCAACAAACTGTGATATAACAGCCAAGTAGAAGACACATTTATATAACCCTTTATTTTTCTGAAAATATGTATTCAATCTGACCTTGCAAATATAATTAGCTTGTGGGATGTGTGGATTTCAGTACCATGGATGCTTTACTAATTGCAGCTCTTGGAAATAGATACTAAATATTTGGAAGCTGCCAATACAAAATAAAAACTGCATCTTTTTGTACATCTGTCTTAGCTTCGAAATGCATAATAATCTAAAAAACAATAACTATACAACATTTTTTAGCATTTGCCTGGTATCAACAGTCCATATAATGTATTTTTAGAATGAAAATTTACCATTATCTTGAGTGTATATTTCAGCACAGCTATAATTAATATGATTCAAAGTCACTCACAAACTAAGACAAGCGCTGGATTCCTCAATTGCTAACTAGATGAAAATCTGGTCTCTTATAGTCTGCACATAGTTATGAAAAATAATGGTTTGATTAAAATTTAGGAGGTTTAGTGCCAGACTTCTTTTAGCTTCTTCTGAAAGTGTGAATGTTTAATATATATATATAAACCACTTTTTCTAAAATAGTCTTCATAATTTCATGGGGTATCTAAAAAAAAAAAAAAAAANAATCCCTCCCATATCAAATCTCTGAACAACACTGAGTGAAACAGTCCTGTTTTTCAAGACCCACTATATTTTAATGTTAAACTTCAGTTAGGAATAAGTCAGCCTTTATTGTTTAAATTTAAAGAAATTCTAACATCAATATTTTTCCAGTGAAGAATCTATGGCATATGGTGACTATCTTTAAAAAAGCATTGTGTCCTTGGAATTCAGATAGCAATGTATTGTTTATGCCATATGTTTATGAACAAACATACCACTGCTTAAAGACAACTGCAAAGGATATAATGTGGTTATGCCAGGTGTGGAAAACGAAGTAATGTCCCATCTAAAATCTCTTTTATCACCTGCAACTGACCTGTTATCAACTGCTTAGTTTGTTTCTAGATTGTTTAAAAATGAAATGGAACATGTGACCTGAGAAGTGCAGTTTGGGTTTATGACCATTTCGTTATTTATGCTGCCATGCACTGTTAGACAACTACAAGTGAAGAACATCTTCTGTCCCCTGCAAGCCCACAACATAAAAAATTCAAAGAAATCTTACTTTTTATGCCATTTCCAATGAAAAGCACTAAGAACTGAAACTGACTCATGCCAAATGCATATCACTGAATTGCTGTGATTGTGAGTTTGAAGTTTGCAACATGGAAATTATTTATAAAATGTCAATTTTAGCTCTGGAAAACATATTCCTAGGAGTATGTGCATTTTCCTTCTCTATCCTTGGAGAATTGTTTACTTGTGGTCAAATCTGCAGTACAACTTCAATATCCATACTGGAAGGGGAAGAGAACTACAGTATAATACATTTATCTTGACAAGTGAGGGCATGCATCCATAACTCCCAAGTAGCAGAGCCACAAGTTTTAAAGCTATATGCCTTAATGAAGATAAATGGACTATTCTACATCTACCACAGCAAAAGGAAATTAAACATTTAATACTTTTCAACAAAGTCTTCTTGGAACTTTCTGTTTTAAGGAAGGACATGAACTGAAGTAACCTACGTAAATGCTTTAGTAGATAAACGTACATTAGTTAATTAAATCATAGCAAGTCCAAAGGACATTGCATAACAAATTTTAGAACACTAGCACTGATATTAACAATTTTGTCATTCCATTAAAAATTAGGAAGTAAAATATGCAAAGTATGTTATTTTGAATATGTACAACTATTACAAAAATGCTGGTTTTCAAACAGAATGGTTACAAAACAGTGATACAATGGCAGTAATAAAACTTTTTAGTTTATGCCAAGGTTTAGAAAAACACAGCCTGAACTTAAAACACCAAGTGGCCTACATCGTAGTGCAAAAGTAATCCAACTCTTAAAAATGTGATTCGCCAGGAGAAGGAACATCAATCTTTACTGAATCAACAGTGATCAAACCCAGGACAAACATACAGCTTTCTTATTCTCCAAATCAGTCGCCTATTGAAACTTGGTTCTTGTCTACATCAAACTAGGATGTTTCTGTCCAGTCAATGCTAAGAAATAGCACAGTACTGTGAGAGTATCTAAATGTACTATACACTGTGCAAAACGTTCAGAAATGTACTCTTGGTATTTCAATCAAAATTACATACTGTAAATTTATGTTATCTATTTTAGAATTTTTCCCTTTACAATAGAAAAGCATTAGCAAATCCAGGCCTAACAATGAAAGTTGTTCCACATATAAAAGATTCTTACATAAAATTGTAGGTATTGCACTTCTCAAGATACATTTTCTTGTACAATAACATAACAATCCTCAATAAATAGACATGTCTCCAAAGCAGTAGTGATAATACAGACAATTTACTGTTTTGCTTTCCTGTTTTTAATGAATAATTTCAAGTGTACCCTAGTGAGGGTTGAATTGACTTGTGTCTAGTGAAGATTTATTAAGGCAAAGATAAGAAAAATGCAAGAAACAGGGAGGGGGAGTTGGGTATATTAAAAGCCTTGTTAGGTGGCTCCCAATCTACTTAAACTTCTCACAAACTTAATCCAATGGGCTATTTTTAATTTCAGGCATTACACTACTGTCTATACTCTCATTTTACACTCTACACATCTCATTTTAAGAACTGCTTTTTTCCTACCTTCTTAAAAAACAAAGTCTCTTTCAATCCTGTGGTTAATTCAAGCAAAGAAGGGAAAAGGACAAGTTCAAAGGAAAAATAATAGCACTCTGATATGAGAATAGAGGTCTAAAAACATGCAATCCTTCAGGAAACTAGTGTAAGACTTACGTTCAGCTGAAGAAAACCTTGAAGCTAGATGGTAATTCCAACAGTCAGAAAAGTAACTGTTAAATCTCTGTCTGCTATGGGTTTCACTTAGACAAGTATCAAGTAATTACCAAGTTATGAAACCACTGACATACATACTTGTCTTGATAAACTGGGAAGATCTGCAGCACAAAACTGTCTCAGAAAAAGAGTTCAGCTGCCTATTCCCATGGAATTCACCAATCTGAGACAGTGTAATGTACAGACAATTTCATCTAAACTGGAAAGTAAAAGTAGCAAAAGAGTTCAAAACTACTTGCAAATCACTAGTCTTATGGTCAGCACTCAACAAAATGACCATCTGAAGAGTTGAAAATTGAAATCATGTATTAACAAAACTGTAATGCTCATATACATGACTAACTACACACAGGTTGTCACCCAGATTTACATGTACCAATGGACAAAAAAGGGGAAGAGGTTGCCAAAGCAAGTCATTCAGTTCTCCTCAGGTCTTCATTTGTTTGTGAGGGTAAAACCAGCATTTCTCTCTCTTCCTCCTGGTAATAGCTATTTTGGGACAATAATGCCTTTTTTTTTAACACAGAGTATAACTGTCCCTCTTTGGACTTCTAGGAGTATGGTAAGAGCAACTTCTTCCACACTTTAAAAATTAGTAAAAGAACAAATTATAAAATTCAGCACATTTGTTTCTCCTTTTAAGATAAAATCCCAAAGATCTCATAAACTGAACAAAATAAAGTGATTTTTGACTTCCCATGAAAGAAAACAGCATGCATAAAATGGTTTTAGACTACAGCCCACATTCTGACTAGTCTCTGTTTTATAAAACCTTCAAATTCCAGCAGAGGATCCCAGAACAAGGTCCTTTAATGATGTATGTGGCAGGAGACAGCAGTAATAAACTGAAAAGGGGAGCTGCTGACTGCTCACAAGGGGAAAAAACCAACTGCAAGAATAATAAAGTATTGGAACAGGTATTGCAATGAGGCTGTTGGATCTCAAGACTCAAGTGGACAAAATCCTAAGCGAGCTGAACTCAACATTGACACTGTGGGCAGCACAAGGTTGGACTAGATGATACAGAGATCATTCTCAAAAGGAATTATTTTGATTTACTGGGCTACCCAAATGTACATATTTTTTTTCATTTTACTTTGTGCCTGAGATTAAGATAAGGATAAAGTACTATAGCAAAACTCTTTTATCAAAGTGGCAGAATCTAGTTAAAGCACAAGGTTATGATTCACAGCATATTTTTTTATCTGTAAGAAGGTGATCGAAGTAGAATTTATAAACAGTTATTGCAAAGACAAATATTTTCCTCAGCAAACAATTAAAAACAGAATTTTGCCATAAACCAACAGATCTTCCTACAAATATTTCTGACAGTGCCTCACTAGGAAAAAGTATGGCTTAACAGAAACGAAAGTTTGATGTATGAATAAGAGACCTTGTTACATATCCTACTAAACACCACAAGTGCTAACAAGCTTCCCAGATGTACAAAATGGACTTGACAATTTTGGATATTTTACCAATCCTTCTGCTAGCAATGATTATTCAAGGGAAACCAATGAACTGCCTCAAAACCCCAAAACATTTTAAATGGTGACTTTCTTATAATAAAGATCCAAAGTTTAAAACAGTTCAGAAAAGAAAACAGCACTTTTTAAATTTAATAATACAAAAAGTGCAACACAGTAAGACAAAGCTTTTGGAGTTAAAGATACTATATTACAGTAGGTTTAGTGTAGTTATATTTTCCTTAAGAGGTGAAGAACAGCTGCTAAGTTAAGGTCCAAAAAAACACATTTATTTTTAACATTTGGTAAAGGTCTATGGTTCTCTGTTCAGACATTTCAAAATCTATGTTGGAAATAAATATGAAATGTCAATATTTAGCTTTATTCCAGATCTTTAATGAAATTACTACTTCTGTGGAATATTCTAAATATGCATTACAGCTTCCATTACACAGACTGGAAAACTGGAGAAGGTTTATTAGTGAGTATAAGATGAAGCAACAACCAGTCAGGTTGCCCCACTGGCCGTATGTCAGCATGTTTACTTTGACTTCATTCACAGAAATCAATTTTTTAAAAAAAAAGTCAAAACAAAGCTTTTTCTCTCTGGGTTCTGATAACACTGACCTTCAGTTAAAACCACTCATCTGTTGTCAGTTTATTTTACAGACACCTGGAACATTATTAGCCTAAATACTGCAATATATGGTACATGAAAAAACGTACATTTTGGGCAAGCATATGTATGTAGAAGAGCAAGATCAGTATTTACAATTACTTGTCTTTCATGTGTCCTACTATATTAATGTAAAAATATCCCAGTCCTAAATGGCCATTAAAGCAGTTGGCATTTAATTGACAGATCTATGAGAGGTTTATTTTTATAGAAGGAGCTTATGTGACTTTTTATTTTTGCTCATTTGTTTTAAGATATAACATGACCTTTTTTTTAACTGATGAGAATTACAGGTATTCTTATCTTTAAACTGCAATCATGCACCCCTGTCCTGTGAGGTATGTGGAACACATTATGCAGACAAGGCAGTTAACAAGGAACTTAACAAGTTTTCATTTTCCACCAGTAACAGGGCAAACTGCTTTTTAATGTTTTAGCTAGTCAAGGTAAATCTGAGGTTCCTCATCAGAATTCATTGCAACTTCCTGACACGTGAAAATAACCTCTGCCCCAGTTATTCTACACTAATGCAACCATGACTGCTTCGGTGACCATACAATTTACATGGGCATGGACCTGCCCCGAGGCAGGTTTAAAATTAGCTGATGTATTATTTTGGACTTTGCTTTTCAATATATCTAATCTCAGTCAAAAAAAACCCTTCTATGCCACATGTTCACTGTTATTTTTTTGCTGGATAGTCATGCTAGCATAAGGTAGCAATGAACCTGGACTCAGCTAAAGCCCACCAGTACTGTGGCTGCTACACCAGCAAAATTACCTCTGCCAGTGGTCCTCCTTTTGCTGGCACTGACAAACACAGATACTTCCCTGGAACAGGCTTAGCTCGAGCTGTCTGACACATGAAGAGGCACTGGATGCCATACCAAGTTAGCCATGCACATGAAGCACTCAAACCTGACCTAAGAACACGCCTTTAACTTTAATGTATCTGTTCTTCTCTCAGTTCATCTAAAATCCAAACACATTTTAATATAAGTCATCTTGCCAACTGGGATCATAGAAGTCGTACACATTCCACAGTCTTCCAAATCAAGAAGTTAATTACAAGTGGTATTCATAATTTGGGGGATTCTTTCGGGATTCTTTCTATTTCTAAGCTTTAAAGGATGCACTTGCCAGAAACATGACAGATGTAATTTTTTTTTTTTTTAACATGAAACCTGAGAATGTAATTTAATCTGACTGTAGCAGCTAAAAACATGTATGAAAAACAAACATTACAAGATTTCCAGTAATCTCAAGTACCGACAGCAATGCCGTAAGAGCAGCTGTAACTGAAAAATGTTTAGATGGACAAAAAATTATTCACATTCAAAATAAATATGCCAAAGATTACTTTCTTGAACAGACCAAAGACAGACACCCATGTTAAGCAACAGTGGCAACAAAACTATTAAAAAAAGAAGCACTTAGTGAGCAAGTGTGTGACTTACTGGGAGGCATTTCTTCTTAATGGATTTAATATCTAGTGAGGCCTAAATTAATTACTCGTAATAGTCCTGACAATTATATTTTGACAAAATAAAGAGAATCCTATTTCAACATTTCTATTGGAGTGGGAAAATAGGAAAATGCAAAAGGAAGAAGTTCTAAGAAAAATAAGTCAGGAATAATTAAACATTCTACTGCATTTTTCTTTCCTCAGAGTACCTGCATTTTCTTCTACTCTTTTTGCAATTTAAAAAGGAACAAAATTGATTCAGATGTCTAATAGCTTCCAAGCAACCAGAAGCTATTAATTTTTCAATTGCCTGTTACATAAATATATTTGCTATAAAAATCAAAATTAAAAAAACCCCACAACTGAAAATGCAACTGTAGCTTCAGAACATTCTATTATGAAATTAAGGGAACCCATAGTGTTTGGTAGCTTTAATAGGATCTGCCTCACAGGAAATATGATACTACGGCTTTACAGAACACGAACACTTACTTTTAAAATATTTATAAATTTACATGAGTATCATCCATATATACCATGACGCATTTCAATAATTATTCTACAATACAATGAGAGTGCATGCTCAAACAAAACACCCCAGCAGTATTTTAAAGCAGTAAACCACCTAGCCAATTTCTGTACGTTCTGTAGTTTTTCTAATCCACTCTCCCTGTGGTTGAGCAAAATCGAATTGCCTCTCACATTTGCAGACAGCTCTGTGAAGGTGATAATAGAGCTGCTCCCTGCTGTCATGAGGCAGGAAATAGGAAAATGGCATATGGGGCTAGAAAGAAATAAAAAGAGAACTAAACAAGAACAAAAGAGATTTCAACAAAGGACAACTATAACCCAATATGCTTTGCAAGTTAATCTCTTTTCATAATAATTTAACATACTTAATCATTTATCTGCACACTTCTCAAGAACTCGAATGCTTGGTATCAACTTATCTGTGAAGTTTTATTGTCCAAAACATTTGGAATAGAAATTATACTAAAAATCATCATATGCAACGCCTGTAAATAAATGCCTTCTTGGTACCCATGTTAAGGGACTGAACCTATTCCAATCTGTTAGTAACTGATCCTAAATTTTGTAGTGAATATGTAATATATAAAACAATGTATACTTAGATTATTAGTTGCAAACCTGTTGAGTGGCACTGAATTGCAAAATATTAAGAGAGGATTATGACTGGTTATGTGTAGTGACACTATCAGACTTCCAACCTGTACTGATGTCGAATAGGGAATAAACTAGAAATTATATTTTTATTCACAGTGACGCGGTTTTTTTTTTTCTTTTTTTAATACAGTATAGGCCTCCAAAAATCAAGAACTTACACCTATTTACAGTGCTTCTGATTGAATCTTACTGAAGTACCTTAAAAATAAAAAGCAAGCCTACTATACCTTTCCTTTTACACTCTGAATGGGATCCACCACAACAGCAACAGCTCTTTCTGATAAGGCTTCAAAGCTCTGCTGGGTATTGATATCTACACCAGACAACCAACAGCCAAAACCAGGATGACTATGATACCAACCAACTACCATCTCAGGCCTGAAACAAAGAGGACAGTGAGATTCTTAAAAATATAAACACATATCACAAGAAGAAATAGGAATGCATCAGGGCATAAATTATGATGAGCTGTGAAAAAAACACCACTAGTAAGATTTAAATTACTCACCATAGTATGGTGAAAACATGGACATGAATAAAAGCCACAAAAGAGGGCTATCATTAAAGGACACATATTAGCAGTGGTAGATCATGCTTTCAGTTTTTCACCCTGTTACCACACCTTTCCTGAACCAGTTTTTACCCTTTCAGCACTTGAGTAAATATCTACTCTTTAACTCCTTGGCATCGAAGGTTGAATTTTCACGGCAGAAAGTCCATTTCAGACATGGACAACGGGAACCAACGGCGGGAAAGGATTAAATATCAATTAAACCAGCAGTAGAACTAGGAACTCAGTCAAAAAGCAATTTGCACTGTTCTGTTCAGCTGCTGAGCCTTTTGCTAACATTAATTTTGAAGTTTTTCCCACAGTAAAAGAATTTGAGCAAGCAGACGACAACTGTTGAGAGGTAGGAGTGAAATAAAAATTTGTATAAATACTAGGATCTTTTACAAAATTATTTTCCCTTTCTTTTCATTAAAATTTCTCATGAATAAGTTATGGCTTCCTAATTTTTTAAAATTTTATTTAAAGGATTAAATAAAAAAAATCAATCTTTTAAGCAGGTACTGTGTAGTAATCACCTACAATAAACTGAGCAGTATTCTAATCTTTATGATAATCAAAGCTGTAGGTTTAACAGGAGTGACAATCTTCCAACAACTGAAATGCATGAGGGGGGACTGAATTACATGCTATGCTACTCACCTAATTTCTGAGCTAAATACTTATTTTTAAACATTATTAATAGCCTTTAGACCACTAGTTTTGCAGAAAGCCAGCTGTTTCTTCTAAAAACCATGTAGGGAGTACATGTTACTGACAGCCCTCTTTACAGTGACTTACCTTCCTGTCTGTTTCAGCATATCCAACATTTTTGCTTGGAATACAGGATCCACTGCCTCCACACTGACACCCTGATTTAAAAGACAGACAAAAATCATAGTAGTTGTACATAATTCCATATTATCTTTTAACTTGTTACTTTCCACCAAAAAAAAATATTCATAAGCATCTGTTTAAAAAGGCAACCTGAATGCTCTAGTACTACATGACAGAACTCTCTTAAACACAAAATACAATTTTTAGAAGTGTATTTCAATGTGATTTTTAAAATACTGAAATAAGATTTTGAATTGCTATGTAAGTAATCTCTACTATGAATAAATGTGACTAAATAGGCATAGGGATATATCTTTTCCTCCTCTGCTCTGCAAACAATGGCCTGTTGTTTCTCACAAGTTCAGCTCTACAGATTTTATTCAAGATAAATATCACATATTGGCTTTTTGCAGATTTTTATATTATCCACAGGTATAGAATACACTAAGAACAAAAGAATTTGAAAATTTCATTGATGTGCAGCCCTGAGTTACAAAGGGATCCCATGCTTCTTTTAAGAATGTTTCATTCTAGTTACACAAAATAAAGCATTGTAAATTCCAATTATGCCCCTTGACTCTTTATCTCTTTAATCTCTTCATAAAATGGATATTTTTACTCAAAATTAAAATACATATTTTTTTTCACATAACAAATCTATAATTTAAGAGACATACACTAAAATCTGTCAAAGAGAGCAAGTCTGAAGTATATCTAATTTGAAGCATCACAACACCATCACAATTAACGGCATGATACACTTTTAATCAAACCTTTTACATTTTGAATCCTTCCCCTGGCTCATAGTACATGAGTTCTGAAAGTTATCAATTTATACATCTTGTAAGTCATATTATACCAATATATTTACATATACATAAGAATGTAACATCTGCATATATTGATATACACACTTAAGCACTAGTCTTTGCAAAAAAAAGTTTTGACAAATTTTTATTTATTTTTTTTTACTGAAACCCTAAAATCCATTAGACTTGTTTGAAGGTTATACCTTCTGATTGCATCAATGAGGTAAAGCACAAAAATCTTTTTAAAAATAAATTTACTGTAAGGAAAGAAACAAACAAGCAAACAAAATTAACAAGGTCTAGATACAAAGAACTCACCGTTCCAGACTGTGGCATTGCAAAAACATCAATCACTCTCACAGTATAATCATCAACAAATTCCCCAAGCATCAGACCCATGACTTCCATAGGGACACCAGCACGACCATGCTTCAACATCTGGAATTAAGACCAAACGACAGCACTTATTTAACAGAAGGTTCAAATTTGATTTGAGGTAGTTCTTTCAGCCTTTATTGATATATATAGTTAATTTGCAACTTGTAGCACATTTGGAAACTGTAATGAACTGTAAAATAGTAAAAACAAAGCCAACAAAACAGAACTAATTAAAATAAGTTTCTGAGTGTTCCAATCAGTATTAATTTATTTTTAAAATTAGTCTGATTAGCACCTAAGGAACACAAGTCCATAAACTTTGGACAGCTGCCAGATGCTCTATCTCCAGCACTATACTCAGACACACTATGCACAGAACACTTACTTTCAGCAGTGCAAGGGAAGAGATATAAACCTGTTCTGCTGTATCGACCGCAGGAGCATCTGTTGGTGGCCCCTAAGAAAAGAATAAATAATTATTTTCTCCACCATTGTAATTCTGCTGTTCCTAAACACTTTCTTTTTTTTCCATTTCATAAAACTTACAGAAATATGTATATATAATTGTGACTTGGTGGGTTAGATGCAGTTGATACAAACAAAACAAAAACCCACAAAAAAACACCCAAACCCCAAATACTTCTTTACAGCACCTTCCTTCACTAACATATTTTGTAACAGGTCACCTAGCCATCATCTAACTCCCCCCATCCCAAACAACAGTCTAATGAGAATCTTATCATAATCAGTGAAATATAAAACTGACAAGCACTACACTGGGTACAAACCTGTTACAAGCCATTCAGACTAAGAGTCAGACAAGTTTCTATTAGTCAGCCTTGCTGCAATGCAAACCTTCGTCAGCTGTAAAATATGGCCACTTCTCCAATTAACTATGTGTTTCTTACAGTGGTGTGAATGTAAATGCTGCTGGGCTAGCATGATTAACTGGCACCAACACAAACAGCAATTTCCCTTTGCTTCATCAGCTTTCAGCTAAAGAGGACTTGCAGATAAAGGCTATGGGAGTACTTTGCAGATACACTGGTACAGTGAGAGAAAAAACGGACCTCTGATCCCTAGGTGGAAAAGCTGTGAACAAAATACTTTGCTCTTTGCCTTATGAGTAGTTATTCAAAAATTAGCACAACTGTCCCAGGTGTGAATGATTGGTTGAAACAGGTTCTGTGTACTGCTGAAAATGAAAAACACAGGAGGCAGCAGTTTAAATGTTCCTTTCTCAAGGAGCAAGAGAAATATTGCTCTTATACACAGAATTCCATATCAGCATACCTCATTACAGCCAATTAACAGCACATTCATTAATTTACTATGAAATTGTGTACAACAAATTTCTGCTGAAAAGACGCAGGTTACTTATGCATGAAGTGATGTAAACTCAGAAAGGCAACAAAGCAACTATGGAGTATGGTAAACAGAATATACTCCACATTAAGTTAAAAAAGGAAAAATGGTGCCTTTAGACAAACATTTTGCAGTTTTAGAACTTTGATTCCACAGTTATAAACAAAATTGGGGGAAAAAAGAAAAGTTTCAAATCAATTCTTGATTTTTCCCTTTACATGGAAAAACAGTATAACGTGCATCCACACGACATCAAACAGAAGACACAGCAATCAACACATGCCATTACTTCCTGAAGATAAAACCAGATACTTAAGTAATCAAAATATTACATTTGTATAGCAATTGTCCTTTTTTCATACTTTCATTTTTGCACACACTGAAGAACATCATCTAGTCTTTGGAATAAAGACAGTAAGAAAATTCAGTTGTGGGGGGGTTTCCCCCCTAATGTCTACGAATGCATTCTCTATTCATTTCAGATCCAACTTTTATATTTTGAATCCAATCTTTGTATTTTGAAATTAACATACACACATGGATCTGTGTCAACCATAGTTGCTTCATACAGCTTCAAACCCTTATTTTCAACTTTGATACTGCTAAGCACTACCTCTTGGTATTTGCTATTCCTCACTTCTTATTACTCATTGCTAATTCTGTCACTTTGACTGTTTCAGCAGTCTTACAGCAGGTTTAACTTTTCACCTCACAGTATTCTCACCACAGCCCATTTTTCATCAACCTCAGCCCTTCATCAGATATTTCTCTGGTCTAGCCCTAGCCCAACAGTGAGATTCTTCAGTGGAGGAGTGCTCCTCTAGTACTCATGCTGAAAAACTCTATGAGCAGTTCTTCAGAACATTTCACAGAACCAGATGCACAGAGCACCTGAATCACTTATACCAAATTTTATACAATTAAGCTGTTTGAGTGGCAAAGCTTCAAATGCATAATCATTTTCTGATAGTCTTCCTATGTTTTTTTCTCCATAAGCATGTTAGTTTACTTTTTTAACCGTCTCTCTTCTGCTTTGTCTATTCTAATGATTAACTTTGAAGCATTCATGGAGAATTTACAAAGCACAAAGACTCATGTCTACGCAATCATTGCTAAGAATAAATCCCAGATAAGTTCAGTTTTAATTTTAAAAGTAACTTCCTAGTTTGTTAACAACCTCTTTTTTCATACATCAAGCTCTCCCAATTTTCTGCCAATTCTAGACCAGACATGGTCTAAAATGAGGGGAAAATACAAACTCAGTAACCTTCTGCTTTAGGAAGAACCATAATACCCATGCTGTGATCACCATACACATTCTACATTTGTTCCAGATTTTGTTTAATATGCCACTGTAAACAACCATCCCATTACACCATTCAGTACTTTTTAAAATAAAAAACAGCATAATAAAAAACCGCCCCCAAACTAGCGCAAATCATTCCATGATTTTTGGAAGGCTAATACTGATGTTTGATTGAGATTAGCTTCTCAAAAATCAGGAGTTTGAACTGAAGTTTAGTCCACAGACTATGGCTCTTCAACGGGCTCTCCTCTATGCAATCTCTAGTGCCTGTTAAGATCACACTGACACCCATCTTGCAGCTGAGGCAATAATCACATCTCTGTCCCCTATACAGATACCTGTTTCCACAACTTGTAAGACTCATAATTTTTCTGATTTTAAAATCATTCAGAAAATTCACCACTTACAGGGAGAAAACAAACATTAATACATGTTGTTTCTGTAACACAGCAAATAAATCAACTTTAGTTTAAGTGAAGGTACTAAACTCAAGTAGGGTATAACCCTATTGCATTAATTTCCAATCTTTCCTTATGATTTCTATATTACTTGGAGCTTCCAAATGTACCTTCGTGTTGGTACAGAAGAGAGGATATTTAATACCAATTCTTTAGGCATTCTATGAGATAAAACAATTTCTGTTTTCAGAACTTATGTTAAAAGTTCTCTTTGCCAGTTGCCAGCACCAACAGTCAACTATTTATTTTCAGCACAGGAAACGTTGCTAATTCATAAAGGAATGCTTCACTGGTGTAAATCAACTCGCTTAGCCTTTGCTAGGGTTTGGGGGTTTTTTAAAAGCCATAATATTCACTGTGAATGAGCTTGCACACTAAGTGTTTTTGAATATATATATAAATGACAATGTTCGGAGGTATCAGCTACAAACTTCACTGATTCACTTTAAGCACATGCCCGAGACAATAAAAATATTAAAGATTAGCTCCCACCCTTACCATGCCATTCAACTAATTCACCCGAGCTCATAAAAATTAGCTAATGGTGGTATACAATGCAGGTTTATTAATTCTCAGTCATCTTATAAAAATACAGCACATACTCAGTATGTCCTTGGTCACTGATGCTTCTTCTGTGTGACCTCACTATCTCCTTTCCGTCTGCTCTGTTCTCCTTATAGATTTTACTTACTAGCTAAATTATGGGGAAAAGGAAACTCCTCCTTGCACTGTACCAATTACATGTATTAATTTTCATGTTAATATTCCTTCCTTTGTTTTGAATATAGATTAGAATGGACTTCTCAAAAGAGCATTGAAGTTCAGGAATTTTGAGTAGGAAATGATCCATAGGTCAAGTTTCACATTATTTTTCTACCAAAGATAAATTGCCACATAAAATACTGTAATTACACATTTGTATTTCTACAGAAAATTATAAACCCAAAGTTCACCAAATTCTTAGCATAAAACTTTTAAAGATTTCATAGATAAAGCCAACAGAATAAATCTTGGGTCTTGCAAGTAGCTTATTTGACTTCAGATGATGCCATTTGAAAAAACAGACATTTGGAAACTGGAACCAATTTACTTCCATCTCTGATCACCTCCTTTTCCACAAATGGCTGATAATATAACACAGCCCTGGAGTGACAGCCCCAGCTTCTGCGTGTTAGTTACACAGTATGTGGGAGCTAGCTACAAGTTATGTTTTGAGATCTCTTTGGCCTGTTTCTGCTAGTCTTTCACAGAAGTTTATGCATTTCTTTTATCAAGCAAAGAGGAAGAAAGACTTTATTAGCTAATCTCTACATGGAGGCAAGTATTTTACACTGACCCTCCACAGCATGTGCTATTACCACTGTTCATAAACTTCACTGCCTGCCAACTTTAACAAAGAAGCACCATCCTTATGAAGCAGAGTACCAAATTAAATTAACTGGTGTCAGGAACCCAAACAAGAAAGCATTTGTATCTGCAATGCAAAAGATTTGCCGGTATTTTCAGTTACATTATGGTAGTCAAAGGACAGACAGTCATCCCATTGCATAGTTTTGGAAGACTACCCATCTCACCGCAGAACAGCAAATGCCCACATGTTTATGGGATTATTTCTTGGTGAACTGGAGTAAAACCAGATTTGGAGACTGCAAGGAATACCAAACACTCTTTTTCTCAAGCATGATGGATACAGTAATTATTAAAATTAAAAACTGCTTTAAAAAAATACTGTTGTGTGCTACTTACTGAAAATGGATGTTTCTTCTGAATCAGCTATACATGCTGTCAGCCAGTGAAATGAGCTGCCTGATGGCCAGACATCTCATAAAACCCAACCAAACTCTAGGTTTGTTTTTGTTTAGAATGGCAGAATCCCAAGTTCAATAATAATTGATAAAATTAAGTTACCACTATTAAAACACACTTTTACTTTTTTTTTTAATATGACTTGTAATGGAAAAAGAATCACATGCAAGTTATGAACAGAAAATTGCACTGTAATATTAAATTATGCATGATACTATTTTTGTTTCAAACAGTTAAAGAAATGATCTAATATAAAAAGCAGCCCTTTACTTGGGCAGCCCTTGTTGACGAAGTGTTAAAGGCATTTGCCATTCTAACAGGATAAAAACTAACGCCTTGAAGTGTTATCTACTCAGGCCTTTTAGCAAATTTGTTAACACTTTTAGGTATATTACTTCACCTTTCTCTTAGTGTGAACTGATATCAATTATTTAGCCAATTTTATTATTAAATGTGAACTAAAGTGTCATTTTAGAGCACTGCTCTTTATTTGTACTATTTTACATTTATTCAAATAGGTATAGAAGGTGGACTTGATTAATTACATGAGTAACTGAGAAATATTTCACAAATGGATACACTTTCCATTGTTTAAATGGATCTTAAACACTGCTCTGGTGTCGTGTTAATAGCACAAAAGATGATTCTTAAATACATCATTGCTGTTTCAAAGAAACTCAGTTTTGCAGGGGCAACTGTAATACAAGTCCAAAGGCAGTGAATTGAAGTGCTGTGGAGCCCATCTTAGCTTTAAGGCACCAAACAACATATTACTGTGTAAAATATAAGAACTGCTACAATCATTACTACTATTTATTTTTTTTAATTTATTTTTGCAATTGGAACAATTTAAACATGAACATAGGACACACAAGCAAACAATGACTGCTATAGTGTTTTCTTTCTTTCCCAGTAAGGTAAGAAAGAACCTTTTAATACTTTAATTTTGTGAGTATTAAACAACTAGTGTGAAAAACAAGCTGCATGTAAACTATTTCTACTGCCTCTGCTTCAATGACTAGCTGAGGCAACCTGTTATAGGAGGTGTTAATTGGCAATAGGAGTACAAGTCAGAAGCATGTTCCCCATCGTCCTAACCCAGCAAGGCTAGGTCATTAAAGTGGAAATGAATTCTTTCATGCCGACTTAACCCTTTCACTACATATTTTCAGCTGTTATATCCAAAGACAATTGAGAAAGATTAACTATAAAAAAAAAGACAAAAAAACCCCTTATGTTACTTTTGAATTTAAATAAGTATTCACACAATGCTTTTTCTTCACTTCTCTACCTCCTCCAGAACAAGTGTTTCAGGTAAAGATGACATTTTATTAAATAGGTAAGGGGAAGAAAGGCAACTGAGGTATAAATGCAATGACAATCATTGTAAAATAGTAATTTCTCACATTGAAGGATGCATGGAAGGATCAGGCACTTAAAGAGAGCTTAAAAGTACCATTTTGCGGAGGTAAATTCAGCTGTGTGTTTACAGTTCAGTATGAGGGGGAAAAAACCCATGACAGAATACTACCTACAGGGAGGACACAAACATGAGCAAGAGTGCAGAGGAGGCAGAGGTATTAGTGATAATAAGACCATAGGAAGTTCACCAGAGTAGCACTGCTCTTCTACTTGCCCTTTTCCAGTAAGTGGTACAACTTGGTGACATATTGATATAAAGAATAAAAGATTTCTGAGATCAGCATAGTGCTTTTTACACAGTGCTAAGCCTAAAAATCTGAAGAACTGGGATTGTAGAATAATTTTTCCTGTACTGAGACAACACACTTACAGATATCACCAACTCGTGTTCCATCAGTGGAAGTGGCAAAGGGAGTAAGCCATACTCCCAGATCTCAATGGTTCTAGCAACTTTGTCATGACAAGAACCAGAAGCCATGTACCCCATTTTCTGCAGTGCAGGAAGTTAACATGATCCATCATGACAGAGAAAATTACTGAGCTCATAAAAAAAAAAAATTAAAAAATCAGAGAGTTCATAAAAAAAAGTGAAAATATATTACTTTGCACTGTGAATCACACTAATTAGTAGCAATTTAAAATTTTATTGCAGTTTTCAAGCTAGGACACACATAATTTTGAAGTTAGATCCACATCAACAGGATTAGATTTTGAAGCTAGCATTATGTCTAAACAGTTTGTATATTTAGGTCCATTTTTATACCAATTATATTCAAGCATACATAACAGACCATAAAATACCATAAGCCTCAACAAACAGCCTAGATTTCTCAAAGGATCACATTGTCTTCTTACACCATATGTCAGATGAAATAAAAATTGTAGTAACATGTTTAGTCTCATAGACTCCAAAATGGAGTAAGGATACTAGAGAAGTGTTGTGCCATCAACTGCTACTTTGAACTGAAAATCTCTGAAAAAAACTCCACCTTAACAGGCCAGATAAAAACTCCCTCAGTATGTTTTACAAAATTTCATCTCCTAAAAAAAGTTTATCCAGGTTCACATTTACAACAGAACTCCATAAGCAGCAATATAGATGGACTTGAAATATATAACATTTCCCATCTCCCTGTATCTCCAAAAACCAAAATTACAGAGCACAGAACTTTCTATAGCTTTGAGCAGTTGGTTAAACGGGTTGGGATCATAAGTTTGCCAACACCTCTTTGGTGCAGAGCCAAGACTTTACTGCTTGGGTTTTCTGCTTGTTTGCAGTTTTAGTTTCTTTGGGGTTTAATGGTATTCTTTTGCGCGTGCGCGTGTATATGTGTGGTGGTTTTTAGTTTATTTTTTTGTTTTTGGGAGGGGGGGTTTGCTTGCTTTGTTTTGTTTGGTTGGGGTTTTGTGTGGTGCTTTTGTTTCGTTTTGTTATTTGATTTTTTTTTCAATTAAGCAGAACTTCAAAGAAAAATAATCTCCATTTTACTGGGACACTCACAGAAGCTGGCCAGAATTTTCATTAACAAAAGGAAACCAAAGCTTGGCTTATGTTTCTATCCTATTCATCTATTAGTAATCTCTCTCGTACTACTAACAGTTTAATGGAAGAGGTATAGTAATCCACCAGTGTGGGCACATGCAGGATTTTCCACATAGTCACAGAATGTAATGTGTTTCACTCATCTAATTGCCCCAAATTGCCAGTATTTTAAAAGCTCTTTTACCGAAAACCCAGTACTTCTGTTTTTCAACACTACCTTTGAAAATGCTGTCAAAGACTAAGGCTTAGATTACTAAGAAAAAAAAAATTACTAGGATTTAGCATCAAATGATGCTAGTTGAATTTATTTTGAGGTCAGTTAAGTTTAATTTTACTACAATGTACTTTACAGACAGTCATTCTATTCAGTCTAATTTCTATTAGAAATAAATATTTATCACCCAATATTAACAATAATTCATGATATAAATTTTTTTACATATATCACCTTCATGCAGTTTGCAGTAGTCAGACTTTCTGCAATTTTCCCAATGCAACTGTTGCATGAAATGGCCACTTCAGTGTAATCCCTCCCGGTTCAGTGTCTCCTCTATCTTTACCCCATATAATATACAAATTCATTGAGACAAAACACAGCAAGGAAAGGTATGCTGCATCACTGCAGTTAATATTCTGTATTATCAAGCACAAGGACAATTTGGATTAGATGACCCTTAAGGGGGCCTTCCAACTCAAACTATTCTGTGATTCTATGACAACGTTGTGGTTAGCAAAAAGCCAAAAGATCAGGGACACAACAAATCCCCAGTAACACCGTACATCTCTTTGAAAAGAACTACTATTTTCACAACTTCAATCTACTGGAAATAAAAAGAAAATCTAGAAAATACAAAGCTCAGTTTCACTCCAGAATAAAACCAAGACTAATCCGTTATCTATTCCTATCAGCATTACAGAAGGTATTGGGATTTAGAAACAAGAGCCTCAATGCAGATGATGAGTCAGCATTTGTAGATTTCTGTCTGCCTCCAGAAGTCTCTAATGCAGATTTTTAATTGCCAAGAAGGCAAGGTAGCCCTTAGCAGGTGCTACCTGAGATCACCCTAAAGTACACTTTGTGCAGCAAAGCAGTTCAAAGGGACTTACTCAATATGCAAAAGAATGCACCAGGCTCTATATGTCTACAGGTTCTCTCTTGTGAAAAGCTGGTCCTATGGATACAAGCAGGTGAGCCGGGAGACTCAGTTGCAGCAGGTAGGAAGGTTGTTTGCAACACCTGAAAAAACACCCACCCAACCCCATCCAAAAGCACACCACTACTAACATAAGAACACTTCAAACTTCCATGAAAAACCTAAACGGGACTGTTCTACATGGCAGGAAGAAAACAGAAGCCCTTGTTCAAAGGTGCTGCATGGTAGCATTGCAACTTAATATTCAATAGCATTGGATTTCAGAAAGAAGATAAGAGAAAGAAATTAAATTAATCACTGTAACACAGCTGTTTCCTGCTTACAGAAAGGAATATTACAAGTGAATACGTGTAATGCAAAAGGCACAAGGTTGTCTCTTCCTGTTTAGTCTTTTTTCCTCATGTTATTTCTCATTATTATTTCACTCATTTCCTTGTCCAAGCTCCTTTGCTTCTTCTGGGGGAAGTTGACTGAACTACACTGGCAATTAAATTGAGAAGAGGGAATCTAATTGCCTAATTATTAGAAATACAGAAGTTTAAGATCTGAGGCCAAGAGGAGGCAGTTAAAAATGGTCTCTAGAGTAAAATAGTAGATGAGAGGAAACTGATCATGCTCAGACATAACCCACTAGCTTTTTTAGTTTTATGTTTGTTTGTGATTAGTATGTGTGTCTGTAGTGCAGCCATCTTACTGTAAGACAGTCTTTTATCACAGAAAATACATACAGGGTTTAAGTACAATGATATGACTGCTCCTACACCAGTTCCATCACATTTCTCTCTCCCATTTGCCCTTTAGGATACAGATCACATTACAATTACTCAACTGTAGAAAAACTATACTCTGCCTTTGGCAGTCCCCAACAACCTTCAAACAAGCCTAACATGACCCACGGAGTTATTGTCTCCAGTGCAAGCAGACCCAGGCCCTAAATTTGATATGAAGTTTTCATTGAACACCCTCGCAATAAAACACTAATCAATGCAGTAAAATTTTCATCCCAGACCATGGCAGTAAAAAGCACAATTTACTACATATAAGGTGTTTTTTTCTCCTTAAAACAGAATCATATATTTTCAATATATAAACTGATGCTAAGACTTTCTACAGAAGATAATGCAGGCAATTGATTAAGTCTTCTTAACTTCTTATGGGAGCTGATGTTGGACATTTTTAATGGATGAAAAATGTTTGTCACTGAGAAAATGTTTTTATTCTTTAAATAGGTTGATCGTTTCCAGGGGAAAAAAAAAGGTAGAACTGGAATAAACCACCCAAACTGTACACCATCTCACCTACTGGGAGCTACATTGGAATTCCAGAAATAGTAACATTCTTCGTACTTGAGAACTTTGCTGAGAAATGTCTCCGAAGCAATGGCACAGAAATGATGCACAGTTTTAAGAGCTCTAATTCAGTTTTATTCCCCTGGCAGAGTATTCTCAAAAGGCATATCTGAAACTTCAAATACATGTGAGAAGCGGACAATAGTACATCACCACAATTCAAACCACACAAAGCATATACACCCAAGAGACACAGAAAGGAGAAAGTAGTAGGTGCAACTGATATGGACACACAAGAACACTCTATGGCCTTTCAAAGAAAAAAGCACTTCACTAAAGACAGCACGTACAATTAACACACGTGTTTCAAGAATCAATGAGCCAAAACAATTTTCAGTAAGATGTGTGGTTTTTTCCTGGTTGAGTTCTTGTTGTGGGGTTGTTTTGGAGAGGAGGGATGGGGGTATCTGGGTTTGTTTTGGTTTTGAGTTTTTGTTATTATTGGTACAGTTTTATTTATATATGGACGATGCAAGATGCAAGAAGTTGTGTGCTTCAAGAGACACATCAGTTTAATGAAGAAGCTCAATGAAACTTGAATATAATTGTTAATTGAGAATGATTGACACTGAGCCTGACCCTTCTCTGCCTGCCAGAGCACCAACTCCTATGCAGAAGCCCCACAGAAGAGTGCACTGTGGTCTTCTCTAATAACCATCCTGCCTAGAACGGCAGATGAAACAGAACTTTAGATTAGCAGCAGGTCTCCCAAGTTCCCATGGTGCCACAGATGTACTAAATAGGATAAGCATGTTCTAAAAAAACTCATGATCATATGAGGGGAAAAAGGTTCCACAGCATCAAGCAGTGCAATGCTTGAAACCTCATAATCAAAGTGACAGTTTTCAAGTGCCATTTACAATGCCCTAATCTGGAAACATCCCAGCTAACCCATCTGATCAACTATTTCACAGATGGAAGCACTTGATGGCTAATTGGCAAGACCATGATTCAAATAAAATAGCTATCTGCACTTCTATTTTTTACATTCCAAGTCAAGGTGTAAATACTCCCTGTAAGATACAGGTCAATTCTCTGTCTGCCCCTCCCTTCCCATTTGGATTTTTTCCCTGCCACTCTCTCATCATATATATTAATTCAAAAATACAGAACCAGTTTTATTTTTTATTTATTGTACTAGAACAGTTGTCTGCACTAACAGAGCAGCATAAATGAGTATTTTCAAAAATCCATCAAGTAATGAAAAACTATTTCAACAGCAATTTTTAAAAAGTATCATTATTTCACTGATTCCTATCACATCTGGATTCAGCATGTGCTAGCATGGACAAGAACTAGTATCACTTGATATACTGTCCTGGAAGTGTTGAGGAGAGAAGGCTCGGCTACAAATGCACTTAATTTGCTCACACCCTTTAACAATACTCAGTAGGATTGCCTAATAGAGGCATATGTGGAACTGATTTCACTAGCAAACAATAGTTCAGCGTACAAAATGAAGAGGAGTGTTGCTCCAAATTCCTGCCTGCTACATAAGTAGAATGCTTTTACGTACCCCACAAAGCCTGTTAATTTGTCTGCAGCAAATGTACAATGCAAAGTGAAGTACTAAATCACTAGTGAAATTCTGTGGTAGGCAGTATTCCAGGGGGATGAACAGGGAGAAATGGAAATGAATCCGGAAAGAGAAGATAACTAAAAAAAAGAAGCCCAACATGACAAGGGGCAGGAAGAGAAAGAAAGGAGGCCATACAAGAGAAGAAAAACAAGGACATTGCTAAAATGTTAACTTCCATGAACTACAGGAGGGAAATGAAAGTAATAAGCATTTTCTTTGGGACATCACAGTGCTTTCAACCTTTTACAGTTCCCCTACATCTTTCTGAAAAAGCTTCCATGATCCACTCATCTTCAGCATTTACCACAAGAGCAGAAATTCAAGACCATGCGAGTTTATTTAATAGGTCTACACCAGCCATCTAAGACAAACAATTTCTGTATGAAGAAGTGTTCCAAAGAAGGTCATATTTTTGGCATCAGGTCCAAAACTAAATACAGGTATCTTCCCATAAAAAGAACACACAGTTAATGACCAAGTACACTGTCAGAAAACACTGTGAATGGCTTATGTGATGCCAAAAGCTGTAAGACTCTCATCCCCCTTTCCTCTCTTGTCCGTCTGCTGCCCCACAAAGACAGTCCTTTGCCTACCTATGACTAAAGGAGAAGAAATGGCTCAAGATTTCTAAGCCACAAGTCACTGGAGGGAAAGTTTATTGTTGAAATATCACTTCAAGATTACTTCCTTAAAGATTTGTTTATTAGCCATATGACAACAAGCTTAGGGCAGATGAGATTTAGCACTGACCACCTCTGGACAAGTGAAGGCCAGTCAGCCACTCAATAGCATCCCGAAGGAGGAAGGAGTAAGAAGAGAGAAACACAAATTCAGTCAAAGTAGTTCTCAAGTGGAATACAGTACACCAAAAGACTTGAAAAGAATATTGCAAAAACATCAATTCAGAAGGCATTTGGGACAGCATATTTGGAAAATTTGGAAAATTAAGAAAAACAAACAAAAAACCCCTAAAAGATAATAATCAGAAGAGGTAGTTTTACCAAGGGGAAAGAGCTGAGTAACTGCTGCTGAAGAAGCTGCTTGCTGAAGCAAGTCAATGAGAAAGAATGCTTTGGCAGAGATCAAAAAAGAACTGTGCTGACCAAGCATCTGCTGTTACTTTAACATCAGTTACAAAGCAAATCAAAGGGACTGTTAGACCTCATATGACGCAGTCCTCTTGCTAAGCAGACCCCTAGCTATAGAGAAAAAAAAAGCCCAAATTATGTGATAAAATTACTTGAAAACATCTCTTTTTCTACTAGACTATACACACATATGATTCTTATGCTAGTACGAATGACTCATTCAGATGTTTTTACTATGTTCAACCTTTAAAGCAAAAGCTCAGAACAACTGTGACACAGCAATAAGAAAAAAAAAGGCTTTGTACAGTTGTTTAAAACACTCTAGTGAAATCAAACAGTAATAAATTTGTTTACTTTCTAGCACTAGAAATTCTATCCAAGAAGTATCTGCCTTCTCTCTTCTAATTCAAAGACATCACTCTGCATTCTCTCTTAATCTCAACCACCAATCAACTGATACTTAGAACAGAAGTGACCTTTGAAGGGCCATTGAAGCTTTTAGGACATAAAATTATTTTTTTTAAAAAGCCTTCCTGCTGATTCAATAAATCAAAATACTATAAAAGTAGTCAAGATATCCAGTGGAAGCAGCAACTTCTATAGCGAGCAATTCAGTTTCCTGCCTTTTTTTTTAATCCAACATATACTCATCAACTCATTTAAGAGACAACTCCATATATAAACAAATACAGAACAGTTTTGCAGGCCAAAGCTATCAGAGGAGTTCAGAGAGCTTCTTCTGAATGTTATATTCTAGTCTCCTGCGATCTTCTAGCAAGCTTTAAGTTAAAGATGAAAAATTCAGAAAACAGCAGAGAGTTAACTGTAAATCCGAAAAATAGTTTTGATATGCGTCAAGTTCAGAAAGGACTAAGAAGTGAAAGCTTGAGAGATTAGACTGCACAGATGTTAAAAAAATGAAGAGTCATAAGCAGGCTGGCAGCTCAGAGGAACAAGAGAAATAACTGTTTAAGAAACTGAAACTAAAAATAACTTAGGGCGGCTTGAAGATTCAATAAGAGAATGTGAATAGAATTTTAGCTATAAAAAGGGAAAAAAATTATGCACCAAAAGTTACAACTTATTTGGCTAAACACCTAGAGTCTGTAAGTCAGCCTAGAATATTTCACCAAATGCTTCAATATTAAACCATTCCCGCAGTTATACTGGACGCAAATACACTACAAACAACCAAAAGAAGCACTGGGTTTAGCAATTTCAATCATTCCAGAAGCAACTTTGCACACACATCATGAAGCCCAAGACACACAAAAGTGATTCCTCCAGAAGAACAAGAGTCTGAATTCTGGCAGCAGATGAGGAAGGCAGAGAAAGACCAGCTACTGTAGCCAGCCAACACTACAAAGGAAATTACACTGGAGCCCATTCCTTAGGGAAATAATTCTTTCTACAAACCTCAAACAAAGAAGTTCCTAATTATTTTTTTTCCCCTGTATCCACAGTGATCAGCACAATGTAGTAAGATCAGCTGTGCCAGGTGACCAGGGAAAAAAGCACTAGGACTTGCTGTAATGGTAAGAGAAGCCATACAATGGGACTAGGTCTCTCACTGGAACAAGACAACTGCCAGGGAAGCCTTTTTACTGTGAGTAAAGTTACAGAAGTGAGAAAAACAATCAACAAGAAGACACAATAAAACACACATAACAGGGAGCTATAAGTACCTGCAAGTGATAAATTCAACTCAAATTACCTTTTCACATTTATGTATACTTCAGTATAATACCCCATCAAAATGTGGTCCAAGGACTGAAATATATAATTTATGAAGGAGCAGTGCATATGTCCTGCCATTTAAAACACTCTTCATGTTCTGAAATTGTGTATCATTGGAAATAGATTTCTAAAAAATTTTATGTGTTTCCAATGCTTTTCAATCCAAACTTTAAAATGTTCAGACACCAAATGAAAGGTTTATAAATGTTCTGTAAACTCAGTGCCAACACAAGAATTAATACTGACCAAAAAAAAAATAAAAAAAAAATCAGGCTATAACAATGATTTGCATATTCCTAGAGTCAAAGATTATTTCTATGAACTCTGGGGGGTTTTATGCTGCTTTTAAATATAGGAAAAGGAATATTCCAGAATTGATTAATATTAAAGAAAATATTGACAAGCTACATACTCACCTGTCCCAGCCCAGGCATACCTCCTCCCAGTCGTAAAAGTCTATCCATATTTCTAGAAAAACAGAAACAAAAGAAAAATGTTCCCAAGCTCTGAAATGTTTACTAAATTGCTATCTATATAATTCACCTTCAGTCACTCAGTATGTCAAAAATATTGGTGGTAATTACAACACAACATCAGACTTCCTGTTAATTAACACCACATATTAATTCAAGAAGCTGTCTTCCATGCTAATTAACAGACTTTGTTTTATTGCTTTGGTTTTGGGTTATCCCCATTTCTGAGGACAAGCACTCTTGTCAAACTTCTCAAAACTTTCCTATCATTCAATTAATTGAGGGATTTTTGTTGCTTATGATCAGCACCTACAGCCAGAAAGTTCCTAAAACTTACTAGATACACAATTGAATTTACTTCCATTTGTTCAGAAATCATCAATAAAAATGTTAAAGTAAGGATTTTAGCATCCTCATTAGTAAGTTATGCGCTAATTAACTTACAGCTTGTCAGTTATCATCAAAACTACATGTGAAAGACACTAAGCAGATTATGGATCTCTGAATTAGCATCAAAAGCTTTTTTTAATGAACTCATTATACTAAAAGAAATACTGTAAAGTAAACATTTAATGTGTACATAGTTAGAAGACTAGTGACAGTATAGTCACTTAATACATTTCCAGTGTTGCACTGCTTTAGCAGAAGATTATTCCAATCAATGCAACTTGTTACTTAAAAAAACCAAAAGCAGGTTTTGTGTCTTGCAACTTTCAAAGGAGTGATCTCTAGGAATAAGAGCTGTTAAGGTACTCAGCTAAAAAAAATTGCACTGATGTTTCTTTCTCTGCAGTTTCTTCGCTTTCTGTTGTTGAAATGTAATCTAATGTTTCACTGTGGATACCTAAGTACAGGTTCTGTCCCAATTTTAAAAGAACTTTATCCTGCTTTCTTGGCTCATTCAACTTCCTGGCTTTATATAACAAAACTCAGAGATTAAAAAGAAACTCAAATCCCGAATATTACTTTTTAAACAGTTGTTTTCAGCAAATCAAGCCATTTCCAAGGCCTACAGAACATTTTACTGGTTTATTTTATTTGTGAAATAGAAGATATGAAGTAAAGCATCAGAAAGTATGATCTTAATTGGACAAGATTAAGATCCAACACAACAAAGCCTGTTTAGGTGATATAAAAGAAAGTATGATTTCCAAAATACATTCATCCTCCAAATGGACGTGACATTACACATGCAAGAAGAGGTTTATATACATGATTTCAGACTACATTAGCAATACTAATTCAAAAGCCTTTTTTTAAAAGTAATTATGCAAAGGAACTTGAAAAATAAATTTGCTTTGTATATTAAAAATAAAAAAGACTTCAGATTGAAGTTGAATTTAATCTCTTTATTTCTTCTGAAATTTGCTAGTATTTTTACTGGCTAAAGACTAATAGGCTTTATTTCAGTATAAGTTTAAAACAAATAGTTTAAGCTTCTAAACAGACCAAGAAGCAGCACTTTAATTCCTACTTTAATAATTTCATAGCAGTATCAAAGATATATGGATGAATAATAATTGCTCTATTTGCTAATTTCACTTTCCTAATTCAATATACTATTGAGCTATTAGTTTAACTTGATTCATGTCCTTGATTTTGTGGAACACGCAAACCCAACAACTGCAGCCTCAAATAACAGTAAGTACTTTCTTAAAGCTCCACTGGCACTGTACAAATTAATAAGGAGTTTATTAAAGGGTCAGTGGTTATCCTTCTCTTTTTCAGATAGTCATTGAAACCAAGCATTATTACAGGCAAAAGCTGCAAACAGTGTACATACTTTTCTATCCTGAACTACAACAAATTCCAAATCAAGTTGTAGATTTCCTTGGAAAGGTTAAGTTGCTGTTTAAAGCTATTATGTAAGCATATGTCAAATGGCTTCAATGAAACAGTCACAATGTTACCACAAATTAACACCAACTCAATTTCATTTTACCCCTCTGTGGTAGATACTCCTCCATTGAAACACACAATGATTCATCTTCCGTGACACTAATGAGGGCTGAAGAGTAACTGAGAAGTAGATTTAAACTACAAAAATTATTATTTTAATCCACCATGGTTGTACATTTATTTTAAGAAACTCTTAAGTCTCTACAACTAGTAACCATAAAACTAGTCTTTCCTACAAACTACACAACTTCCATGAACTGATGAGGTGTATTACCTATGTACATTTAAGAAATAATACTGAACAACAGATCATTTACAGCAAGTGAAAAGCAACAGTTATTACTGATTAGTTAATACTTTGTTTACACTGTTTATTCCAGTTCCTAGCCCAACAGAATAGTACATCATCTATAGAAGCACATTTTGCCATATTAAAGTTGGATTAGACTAATGTGTTAAACAAACTGAGTATTTATCAGCTTAATATTACAAAAAAATCTTGTTGTCTTACTCAATTGAAGATATGCAACATTTACCACCTAATTATCAGTCACTGAACTGAGATATTCAGATTTTTAAGACAGCAGCACAAAAAAAAAAAAAATCTCCAAAACCAGTCCCAGATGCACTGCAAATTATTTCACTAGTTCCATGAGTTGACTCTGGTTAGAGTTGTGGCAACTAGTACTTTACTTGCCTATTTGTAATTGGATATGTTGCATGAGGTTATAGTGTATTTGGACTTACACATATTTGTTTACTCTGTATAAACAACTGAAGATCTTAAGTTAGTGAATCAAAACTAATTTTAATTTTTGTTAATCCATTGCATCTAAATATCATTTCAACCATAAATTCCATTTTTGAAGCAATGTTTCTGTAAGCTTTACAACAGCTTAAGCAAAATTTTTAGACCTTAATTAAGATAACTTCAGCCTTTAGGAATGAAGCAAATATGCATTTCCAACCTGGTGCTTAGCAAGAGGTGATCACAGAACAAAGGCAGCAGCAGCTCCCACTTTTTGACTGTAAAGATGACACCACTAAGTCTCTTTCCTATACAGGGAAATAAAAAGGGGAGAAAACCAGTAAAATTCAGAAACAGTAGCCCATGTAAAAAGAAATATTACATGGATAACCCACAGAAGGACATAGCATTGAAGAATAACCCAAGAAAGTTTGCTGGTCTTTTTTTTCCTTTTACCATATAATCCCTTGAAGTGGTACATGACACATCTTGCTCAAGTATCCATAACAGAGAAAGAAGCTTCCAAGTTTCTCAAAATTATACGTAAGTATTTTAATAATCCATTTAAGCAATTTAAAGCTAATTGATTATTTAAAATGCTGTTAGAAACTGAAACCATGGTGCTTTTTACTATTTTAGAAGATCTTGCCATAGTTAAGATGACCTAAGCACCAAGATTAAGAGCAGTCTGCAGGTACAGAGCTTTCCTGTTGATTTCTGCAAGAGCAGTTTGTGTGACTGGAAAAGTCAGTCCTTTAGGTTTGTCTGAATTCAGGTTGAGGAAGGCTGCTTCACATTCAGTTTAGGAGTTAAAATTCACATTCTTCTCCCAGAGAACACTGCCCAATAATTGCATCCACTCAATCATTTGTAGAGCAGTGTTTTAAAACAGATCTGTGAAATGATCTGTGGCCATGATTTGATAGACATTTTTTTCAATGTCAATGTTAACATAAGGAGCAGTGGGGAAGCTGCTGCTGCTTACCAACTTGATGCTGCTTTCTCAGTACTGCCAGGACAGCCATTTGTGCAGCCTTGCAGTAAACTGATAGGCTAACAAAAACGTTGGTTTTAACCCTGCTGACTTCTCTGAGAGGATTCACACTGCATCCCCGAAACAGTTGTCTTAGTGTAACAGAAAAAGAGGTCTTGGAAGAGCTGATTGCTTCTAACACTAATCCAGACTCCAGAACACATTTATGTCAAATCATTCTTTAAGCTAAAGCTGCCCAAAGAATGTGTGAGTTTGGGTGTTGGTTTCAAGCCTTTTGTTTGGGTAGGGTCTTTTGTTTTGTTTTATTTGTTAGTAACTGAGGTAATTTAACAGAGACCCTTATGAACCTTATCTCAAAGTAGTACAAGAGCAAAGGAAGATGTGTTCACCTTCCTGGAAAGTTAGAGGAGAAAGAACAAATTAGAGCTTCGCAGTGCTGACAGGTTGGGGTGGAATTCCACTAACAAATTCAAATGAAAAGTTACTATACTTCTGCCAGCTTTGCAGTAGGAAATGATCCAGGAGAGATCACATGAGCCAGGACCACAAAAGCCAGCAGCACAGGCTACAAAAGAACTGGAACCAGTTCTTCAACTGGGCTTCAGAATCACAACCCAATTCACTTTCAGCCAGTTGATCACTCAGGGGTCTTGCACCCCCTCCCCGCTTAATACAAGGATATTAAAGTAACAGATCTCTGTGAGCTTGGTCTGTTCCCCAGGGAGGCACACAACAAGGTAACCTATAGCTGAGAACTTTTCTCTCTCTGCTACAAAGTGCAAAAAGCTAGTTTTGATTATGCAATGTACCTGTTGGTATATTCCCTACATTTGAGCACACACATACACATGTTTTTTATATATATATATATATAGCTATAAATATGTATATATATGAAGACAGAAAAGTAAACAAACGGTTCACAATAAATCTCACCTCCTTTTCTTCCAAAGTCAGTAGAGGTATTTTGATAATATTTCCTTCTGTCTGCAAGGAAGAGTTAACAGTATTGGTTTAAAGAAAAGCTTTAAGGAAGTGAGTACACATATCAGAAAAATGCAAAAGACCGTTATAATCATAATAAACTTGCATTTTGGTGCACAGCAGGATTTGGGTGACATGCACTCATCACTGAGATCCCTGTGGTAACCAATGGCTTTAAAAAAAGAATTAAGTAGCTTGTCTGCTTATGTATGCTTTATGACTGAAACACCTTAGCTAAAAAATCTTGGTCATAGGATGCTATTTTAAAAATCCATGCTTCCATTATTGCACTTTTCTTTTAACTGTCCTGGCCTCAAAACGGAAGTCTGTGGATACTAATAATGCTGTGAAAGTATACACAGAGCATCTCAAAAGTGATCTGAAAACAGAAATTTTAAATCCCATGTCTAATATTTACTCATCATACTACCATCATTCAGTTGTTTATTGGTACTTTCAAGTCACTTAAATGCTGACTTTTAATAACGAAAACATTTTTTCTTAGTAACATAGGGATGATGTTATATAAAAGGATTATGCACAAATGTATACACACATATAGGTATAAACCAATAGCTACTGTGTTTATACTTGGCATGTTTCAGCATGTATTTTGAAATCAACTTGAAACATAGTCTTAAATTACTGTATCTCTTTGCATGAGACACATGAGTTTCACACTACAGTGCACTATTTTTATCTAGCATTAACACTCCATGATGAGATCCCTCAATGAAAGAGGGTTCTCCTTGCTTGGCAACTTTTGAGTTAGTAAAAAAAAAATAAATATCAAAATTAGCTTCAACATACACAGAAAAGAAAACACTGGCTACTAAACTGCCCTATTAGTGGAGAGAGTATCAGGCTAGACTTAGGTGACAGCAATTTACTTTGCAATTTGTATACTCAGTGACTTCATGCAAATCATTTCATCTTTGAAAACTCAGTTTCTCCACCTGGGACTCCATAATAAGCTTCCACAAGCACTTCCAGATCTCCTGTTGAGAAGTTACATGTAGCAGATGATCAACAATTTTATTAACAGTAACTGAAAAAGCTTTAAGGTTTTTGTTGCAACTGTAACCATTTCAACTTCACTAGGGATCATAAACAGCTACAACAGCAAATCAGTTGAGAAATTACAACTTGCAGAAGAACATAATTTCATCAAGAAAAGAACAGGTAAAGTCATCAAACCATTAAAAAGACGTCACATTTGAAAAGACAGAGGGTGGCAGGGAAATCTATTTTCCTATACCTCTTGCATGAAGAGGGGAAAAAAATACTGATGTTACCATCAATTCTCAGTAATCTGTTCATTAAAGCTAAAGATCTAGGATGTCATGAATAAACACAGTTTAAGTAGCACAAGTCCAGAGTTACACAACTATTCTGGTTCCATAAGGTGCTCAGTTCTGTAAATGCAGATTCAGCTTCTGGATCTCAATAGACCTGAATCTCAATAGACCCGAGCTGGAGTAGGTGGTCTGCAGGTCAGCTTCTTGGACTCGGCTTTCTGACCTCCAGAAGTACAGAAAACCTAATTCTACTACATTCATTGCTGAGCTGGAGTTACTGAAGTAACACAGACTGAGACAGACTACTCTAAAGCTTTTAAAGTGTATTCATACCAAATTTACAGATAAGCAAAGATTCATTAACAAGTTGCATCACCACAGAAACCCACAACATTATTTTTTATTTTATTATATATATATAAAATATATATTTTTTATTAATATATTTTATTATATATATATAGAAGTAAT